>OZ025256.1:3404039-3425689 GCA_964019135.1 Arenicola marina
CACCCACCCCTGCCTCCCCCCCCCCGTATCTCAGCCAGTTGAACATCATTAGCTGCCACACATAGACAAATCATCAATAGTATTGTATGCATAACCATGTCGAAGGTCAGAGGTTAAATGACACTATTTGAAAGAAGTTTGCTTTAGGTCAGGCGTCAACAGGGGACAACACATGTGGCTTGCCGACCCAACTAACCAACTGTCTGTGTGTATTTGCACCCTCCGGTGTGTATCTGCACCCTCCCGTGTGTATCTGCACGCTCCCGTGTGTATCTGCACCCTCCCGTGTGTATCTGCACCCTACCGTGTGTATCTGCACCCTCCCGTATGTATCTGCACCCTCCCGTGTGTATCTGCACGCTCCCGTGTGTATCTGCACCCTACCGTGTGTATCTGCACATTCCCGTGTGTATCTGCACCCTCCCGTGTATATCTGCACCCTACCGTGTGTACCTGCACGCTCCCGTGTGGATCTGCACCCTCCCGTGTGTATCTGCACCTTCCCGTGTGTATCTGCACCCTCCCGTGTGTATCTGCACGCTCCCGTGTGTATCTGCACCCTACCGTGTGTATCTGCACATTCCCGTGTGTATCTGCACCCTCCCGTGTGGATCTGCACCCTCCCGTGTGTATCTGCACCTTCCCGTGTGTATCTGCACCCTCCCGTGTGTATCTGCACCCTCCCGTGTGTATCTGCACCTTCCCGTGTGTATCTGCACCCTCCCGTGTGTATCTGCACCCTCCCGTGTGTATCTGCACCTTCCCGTGTGTATCTGCACCTTCCCGTGTGTATCTGCACCTTCCCGTGTGTATCTGCACCCTCCCGTGTGTATCTGCACCCTCCCTGTGTATCTGCACCTTCTCGTGTGTATCTGCACCCTCCCGTGTGTATCTGCACCCTCCCGTGTGTATCTGCACCCTCCCGTGTGTATCTGCACCCTCCCGTGTGTATCTGCACGCTCCCGTGTGTATCTGCACCCTCCCGTGTGTATCTGCACGCTCCCGTGTGTATCTGCACCTTCCCGTGTGTATCTGCACCCTACCGTGTGTATCTGCACCTTCCCGTGTGTATCTGCACCCTCCCGTGTGTATCTGCACGCTCCCGTGTGTATCTTGCACCCTCCCGTGTGTATCTGCACCCTTCCGTGTGTATCTGCACCTTCCCGTGTGTATCTGCACCCTACCGTGTGTATCTGCACCTTCCCGTGTGTATCTGCACCCTCCCGTGTGTATCTGCACCTTCCCGTGTGTATCTGCACCCTCCCGTGTGTATCTGCACCCTCCCGTGTGTATCTGCACCTTCCCGTGTGTATCTGCACCCTCCCGTGTGTATCTGCACGCTCCCGTGTGTATCTGCACCCTCCCGTGTGTATCTGCACCCTTCCGTGTGTATCTGCACCTTCCCGTGTGTATCTGCACCCTACCGTGTGTATCTGCACCTTCCCGTGTGTATCTGCACCCTCCCGTGTGTATCTGCACCTTCCCGTGTGTATCTGCACCCTCCCGTGTGTATCTGCACCCTCCCGTGTGTATCTGCACCTTCCCGTTTGTATCTGCACCCTCCCGTGTGTATCTGCACACTCCCGTGTGTATCTGCACCCTCCCGTGTGTATCTGCACCTTCCCGTGTGTATCTGCACCTTCCCGTTTGTATCTGCACACTCCCGTGTGTATCTGCACCCTCCCGTGTGTATCTGCACCCTCCCGTGTGTATCTGCACCTTCCCGCGTGTATCTGCACCTTCCCGTTTGTATCTGCACCCTCCCGTGTGTATCTGCACCCTCCTTGGTGTATCTGCACCCTCCCGTGTGTATCTGCACCCTCCCGTGTGTATCTGCACCCTCCCGTGTGTATCGTAATTTGCGGCAGCAAAATGTCTACTTGCCCTAAGATTTACCCGGCAACGGTCGCAAGGGCGCCGCTTGGTGGTGGGCGTCCGTACCATGGTGCCAGGAGGATAGGTTACTCCTGGTCGAAGAGGGGTAACAGATATCTACGACGTACCCTCCGGATAGGTCAAAAATATATGTTGTGACAGAATATCAGGTGAAAGCGGATCGGGTGGCCAGGACAGAAGGGGGGGGGGGCGGGGAGGGGGCTGACTCGGGTTGGCATCCGTCAGTCTGCGAAAGTCGATGGATTTGCAGCTTCGTTTTGGTTTTAGTAATACGATTTGCGTCGCGGCATTTGCGCTTAGGACTGAATAAGCCTATCTGTGACCGACAGAGCTTGCCGCAGACGTCGCATCGGGACCTGTCGACAGGTCTTAGTACTCACTGGACGTTTGGATTGGCATTTCAAGTGCAATAAGGGGGCCGGCGCGACAGCTCGGTGTGTCAGAGCGCTCGTATTGAGTGCTCTGGTCGCCTGAGAGCCTAACGGCACGTGGGTCGGTGGTTCGAGCCCTGCTGTGGCCATGTCTGTGTGGTCCGAGGATAAAGATCCCATGTCTTTCTTCGTAAAGAGCAGGGGGTTACCCCCGGGGACATGGCTCTACTCTCCCTTCCTTCTCCCATTGACGCGATATTCCCAAATGTGGTTAAAGCGTTCTGAATATACAACCAAGTGCAATAAGTGAGTAAAAGCAATGAGGAGCAGTAGTGTTTACTGCACTAGATGGACCATGGAGCCGTGGTACGTAAATCGTACCCACACATACATGGACCACTAATCACATCTATGCTGTTTGGTTTTGCATTATACGCACATTCTAAAGCGACGACATACTGTGACTGATATATATTTGTGGTGGATGCTTTAAACGTATTTCTCTGTAGTTTTCACAAATGAAAAGGAAATGTGAATTAATATATTAAAAGACGTTCATATTGTACGTCGGACGGGACGATGGCGAATAAAAAAAATATATATTAACATTTATCGTAAATATAAAGTATTTAATTAAATGCAAATATGTAATTAAATCCAAATATATAATTAAATCCAAATAATATAATTAAATCCAAATGCATAATTTAATCAAATGTAAAAATAAATCCAAGTATATAATTAAGACAAAATATATATAATTAAGACAAAATATATATAATTAAATCCAAATATATAATTAAGTCCAAATATTTAATTAAATCAAAATATATAATTGAATACAGAGCATATAACCAGACGATAAGATTATAATAAGAAAGACACCTGGCGGTCGTCATGGTGATCACACAAATGATAAAATCTGCTTTGGCTTCGGGATCTGATAGCATTCATCAGCTGCCAGGGGGACGCTTTCCTGGAACCCTGGCGTCTTTATTCCCTGGGGCTCAATGGCGTGCGACGAACAGATAATTATACAGATAAAACGCACGCGGAACACGACAAGCGGTTCATCGGAGCAGCGGTTTTACATCCAAAACGATGATACTTGATGCACTTTGGCAGGAAAACTCTGTGTTATCAACTTAACGTTGAAAGATAGCGGTCGGCCCCGGGCGTTGTATCCACGAGAATCGATTTACCGCCATCCATTTTGGAAAGAAGCGGACTATTTTATCTCTCGCGGAAGGTCTGGTGTCGGTGTTATTGGGCCCGCGGAGTTATTTTCCATTGACGGTGATGGATTAAAAGGGGCGGCCGGCTTCCAGCATCTGCTGAGAAGTAAATGAGTGGCGTGTCTCCTAATCCTTACTAACCAAATAAGGCGCAGGAGGAGGAATTTTACCGCAATCGGCCATGCGCCGTCCCTTAAGAAAACTACTTACCGTAAACTTCACCCTTTCAGCGATGGGATTATCGCGCGGAAGGATGAGGCAGTTTTACTGAATCTTTCTCAATGGAGATTACGGTAATATGTGTATATATTGCATCGCCGGCTGCCATAGGGTGGGGGATCGGGGACCAGTGAAGGCTCATGGGTTTTTAGCTTGTCCTCCATCATGGTCCCTGCAGCCGTTCTATTTTGTTTTCCGCTGATATATGATTACAGGACTGGGACATCGAAACGCTGGCACGACACTCGTTGTGTGTGCACGTGCTGGGTGACTGCCTTCGCTGGGTCTGCCCCGAGCAACAGAGAAATTACGTGATGAAGAAAGGTGGAAAGAGACCGAAATAGTTATAGCGACGGAGTAATGGAGACAGAAGGAGAGAGATAGATGGACAGGGCAAGCTGGGCAGAGGATGAGGAACATCGAGAGAGTGCGGAGGAAAAACTAGAGAGCGAGAGACGCAGTGAAAGAGAAGGGAAGAGAAAGACAGAGAAGGGAAGAGAAAGACAGAGAAGGGAAGAGAAAGATGCGAAGGGCGAGATAAAGGGAGGGATGGGGTGAGTGGCAGAGCGCGAGAGTGAGAGATAGAAAGAGGGAGACGGAGTGTGAGTAAGGATATAAAAAGAGAGAGATTGGACGAAAGAGAGCGACACGGGGAGGGAAACAGAAGAGAGAAAGAGAGAGAGAAGGGCGAGAGTGGGAAGCAATGAAGGATGGTAGAGGGAGGTCGAAACCGAGAGAGAATGTGGCAGACGAGAGAAGTAAAGATACAAAGAGCGATATGGGGATATAGAGAGGGGAATGAGGACAGTGGGTGAGATATATAGAGAGGGAGATGAGAACAGTGGGTGAGATACGACAGTGGGTGAGATATATAGAGAGGGAGATGAAGACAGTGGGTGAGATATATAGAGAGCGAGACTGGGCGAAAGAGAGATAGAGAGAGAATGGAGAGAAAGGCGGTAAGAAGGAGAGAGAGAGGAAGGGCGAGGTGGAGTGAGAAACGACGAAGGCGGACAGAGGGAGACGAGGAGAGAATTATGGGCAGGGGGAGGGAAAGAGGGAGAAGAATGTAGGCAGAGATGACAGTGAGTACCTGGGTGTGACGCGGAACAGCCACAGCCTCTTCACTGACATCCCTCACTGAGCTGCTCTCTACATCTATATACCTCGAGACTCCTTGATCATCAAGGCAACTTGATGAAGTGCCTTTGATCTAATCCACGCCCACTTCACGCGGAGGCGAGATTTCATACGATATTTGTATCAAGGTCACTAGATAAAGGTCAGTGGGGCACTCATGAGAGGGCTTGCAGTCCCTGCGGGCCCATTGGCTCCGCTCCTTGGGTGAGTGGGGAGGTGGGGGAGGGGGGGGGGGTAGGGGGGGGGGAGGGGGAGTGGGATGGTGTAGGTGGAGGGAGGGGGGCAGTGGGGTGGGAGGGGGTGGCGGATGGGCAATTTAGCTGTCATCGGAGGGCGGCGAGTGGGGGTTAACAAAAGCATCAAGACCTGTCCGGGGAGGCCGGTGAGGACGTGTCACCATGACATCAATGGGACTTGATTGCTCCTTTTGCTGTAACTGGAACGTCCAGTGTCCAGTCAGCTGGGGGTAGGGTTACCACGGCACCCCAGCCCCCCACACCCCCACCCTACTTGTCCATCCACCTCACAACACATTTATCAGCCTTAACCACACCCCCCCCCACCCCACTTCATACCCTTCGCCACACCACCCCTCCCACTCCCCATCTCAGTAAAGCGTGGCATCCACCCCAAGCACAGTTCATCATTCAGTGCAGATCCACTCCCCTATACGTGCCCCCCCCCACTCTCCGTGGGTAATTAACCACCGACCAAGCACCCCGGGGAGCATTGTGGCGGCAGTGACCCCTGCAGGAATATTTATGCCGAAGGTCAAAGGCTAAAGTGACACAGTTAGAGGAAACCTGAGCCTCGTTCTGAAGCTGAGGAGAACCCGCCAGGCTTCATCAAATGCCCGTATGTGGATTTATCTCCATGCCAAGTAATAACGCCAAACGGTTAAAGTATAAGTTAGCTTACCCAAACCGGCAACATATAGAAGGGTTACTATATGGTAAAGATCATTACAGGATGTAATACATTTTTTGTAGGGGATGGGGGGGGGGGGGTAGAAATTATGTATGGATGATTTTGCAGCTCATATCTTACTATTTAATACTTTAAACATACTAATAGAACATGCTTAGAAAGTTATCTTAATTATGATTATATAATGATCCTATGATATTAAAATAAGTCATTTACACAAATGCGTCGCCTCTTTTTCACCACACTGTCTTTTTAGCCCAAGCCTCCATCCCTATGGTATGCTGACATTTTTCTGGATCTCCGCTGGCGTAATTTGCGTTTCTGTCACTGCATTGTTCCCTGCATTGGTAGGGTTATCTGGTCGCCTTTAACGGGCCTGGGCTATCGGGTCGTCCCCTCCCTTACGTCACATTGTAAGTGTTACCCGGTGTTAACGGGCCTGGTCAATGGGGTCCTCCCTTCCCTTACGTCACATTGTAAGTGTTACCCGGTGTTAACGGGCCTGGGCTATCGGGTCGTCCCCTCCCTTACGTCACATTGTAAGTGTTACCCGGTGTTAACGGGCCCGGTCAATGGGGTCCTCCCCTCCCTTACGTCACATTGTAAGTGTTACCCGGTGTTAACGGGCCTGGTCTATGGAATCCTCTCCTCCCTTACGCCACATTGTAAGTGTTACCCGGTGTTAACGGGCCTGGGCTATCGGGTCCTCTCCTGCCTTACGCCACATTGTAAGTGTTACCCGGTGTTAACGGGCCTGGGCTATCGGCCCTTTCCCTCCCTTACGCCACATTGTAAGTGTTACCCGGTGTTAACGGACCTGGGCTATCGGGTCTTCCCCTCCCTTACGCCACATTGTAAGTGTTACCCGGTGTTAACGGGCCTGGGCTATCGGGTCTTCCCCCCCTTACGTCACATTGTAAGTGTTACCCGGTGTTAACGGGCCTGGTCTATGGGCTCCTCCCCTGCCTTACGTCACATTGTAAGTGTTACCCGGTGTTAACGGGCCTGGTCTATGGGGTCCTCTCCTCCCTTACGCCACATTGTAAGTGTTACCCGGTGTTAACGGGCCTGGGCTATCGGGTCTTTCCCTCCCTTACGTCACATTGTAAGTGTTACCCGGTGTTAACGGGCCTGGGCTATCGGGTCTTCCCCTCCCTTACGCCACATTGTAAGTGTTACCCGGTGTTAACGGGCCTGGGCTATCGGGTCTTCCCCCCCTTACGTCACATTGTAAGTGTTACCCGGTGTTAACGGGCCTGGTCTATGGGCTCCTCCCCTGCCTTACGTCACATTGTAAGTGTTACCCGGTGTTAACGGGCCTGGTCTATGGGGTCCTCTCCTGCCTTACGCCACATTGTAAGTGTTACCCGGTGTTAACGGGCCTGGTCTATGGAATCCTCTCCTCCCTTACGCCACATTGTAAGTGTTACCCGGTGTTAACGGGCCTGGGCTATCGGGTCCTCCCCTCCCTTACGTCACATTGTAAGTGTTACCCGGTGTTAACGGGCCTGGGCTATCGGGTCCTCTCCTGCCTTACGTCACATTGTAAGTGTTACCCGGTGTTAACGGGCCTGGTCTATGGAATCCTCTCCTCCCTTACGCCACATTGTAAGTGTTACCCGGTGTTAACGGGCCTGGGCTATCGGGTCCTCCCCTCCCTTACGTCACATTGTAAGTGTTACCCGGTGTTAACGGGCCTGGGCTATCGGGTCCTCCCCTCCCTTACGTCACATTGTAAGTGTTACCCGGTGTTAACGGGCCTGGTCTATGGGGTCCTCTCCTGCCTTACGCCACATTGTAAGTGTTACCCGGTGTTAACGGGCCTGGTCTATAGGGTCCTCCCCTCCCCTACGCCACATTGTAAGTGTTACCCGGTGTTAACGGACCTGGGCTATCGGGTCCTCCCCTCCCTTACGTCACATTGTAAGTGTTACCCGGTGTTAACGGGCCTGGGCTATCGGGTCCTCCCCTCCCTTACGTCACATTGTAAGTGTTACCCGGTGTTAACGGGCCTGGTCTATGGGGTCCTCCCCTCCCTTACGTCACATTGTAAGTGTTACCCGGTGTTAACGGGCCTGGTCTATGGGGTCCTCCCCTCCCTTACGCCACATTGTAAGTGTTACCCGGTGTTAACGGGCCTGGTCTATGGGGTCCTCTCCTCCCTTACGTCACATTGTAAGTGTTGCCCGGTGTTAACGGGCCTGGGCTATCGGGTCTTCCCCTCCCTTACGCCACATTGTAAGTGTTACCCGGTGTTAACGGGCCTGGTCTATGGGTCCTCCCCTGCCTTACGTCACATTGTAAGTGTTACCTGGTGTTAACGGGCGTGGTCTATAGGGTCCTCTCCTCCCTTACGCCACATTGTAAGTGTTACCCGGTGTTAACGGGCCTGGTCTATGGAATCCTCTCCTCCCTTACGCCACATTGTCAGTGTTACCCGGTGTTAACGGACCTGGGCTATCGGGTCTTCCCCTCCCTTACGTCACATTGTAAGTGTTACCCGGTGTTAACGGGCCTGGGCTATCGGGTCTTCCCCTCCCTTACGCCACATTGTAAGTGTTACCCGGTGTTAACGGGCCTGGGCTATCGGGTCTTCCCCCCCTTACGTCACATTGTAAGTGTTACCCGGTGTTAACGGGCCTGGTCTATGGGCTCCTCCCCTGCCTTACGTCACATTGTAAGTGTTACCCGGTGTTAACGGGCCTGGTCTATGGAATCCTCTCCTCCCTTACGCCACATTATAAGTGTTACCCGGTGTTAACGGGCCTGGGCTATGGGGTCCTCCCCTGCCTTACGTCACATTGTAAGTGTTACCCGGTGTTAACGGGCCTGGTCTAAGGGGTCCTCTCCTGCCTTACGCCACATTGTAAGTGTTACCCGGTGTTAACGGGCCTGGGCTATCGGGTCTTCCCCTCCCTTACGTCACATTGTAAGTGTTACCCGGTGTTAACGGGCCTGGGCTATCGGGTCTTCCCCCCCTTACGTCACATTGTAAGTGTTACCCGGTGTTAACGGGCCTGGTCTATAGGGTCCTCCCCAGCCTTACGCCACATTGTAAGTGTTACCCGGTGTTAACGGGCCTGGGCTATCGGGTCTTCTCCTCCCTTACGTCACATTGTAAGTGTTACCCGGTGTTAACGGGCCTGGTCTAGGGGGTCCTCTCCTGCCTTACGCCACATTGTAAGTGTTACCCGGTGTTAACGGGCCTGGTCTATAGGGTCCTCCCCAGCCTTACGTCACATTGTAAGTGTTATCCGCTGTTAACGGGCCTGGGCTATCGGGTCCTCTCCTCCCTTACGTCACATTGTAAGTGTTACCCGGTGTTAACGGGCCTGGGCTATAGGGTCCTCCCCTCCCTTACGCCACATTGTAAGTGTTACCCGGTGTTAACGGACCTGGGCTATCGGGTCTTCCCCTCCCTTACGTCACATTGTAAGTGTTACCCGGTGTTAACGGGCCTGGTCTATGGGGTCCTCTCCTGCCTTACGCCACATTGTAAGTGTTACCCGGTGTTAACGGGCCTGGGCTATTCGGTCGTCCCCTCCCTTACGCCACATTGTAAGTGTTACCCGGTGTTAACGGGCCTGGCCTATGGGGTCCTCTCCTGCCTTACGCCACATTGTAAGTGTTACCCGGTGTTAACGGGCCTGGTCTATGGGATCCTCTCCTCCCTTACGCCACATTGTAAGTGTTACCCGGTGTTAACGGGCCTGGGCTATCGGGTCTTCCCCCCCCTTACGTCACATTGTAAGTGTTACCCGGTGTTAACGGACCTGGGCTATCGGGTCTTCCCCCCCTTACGCCACATTGTAAGTGTTAGCCGGTGTTAACGGACCTGGGCTATCGGGTCTTCCCCTCCCTTAGGTCACATTGTAATTGTTACCCGGTGTTAACGGGCCTGGTCTATGGGGTCCTCCCCTCCCTTACGTCACATTGTAAGTGTTACCCGGTGTTAACGGGCCTGGTCTATGGGGTCCTCTCCTGCCTTACGCCACATTGTAAGTGTTACCCGGTGTTAACGGGCCTGGGCTATCGGGTCTTCCCCCCCTTACGTCACATTGTAAGTGTTACCCGGTGTTAACGGGCCTGGTCTAAGGGGTCCTCTCCTGCCTTACGCCACATTGTAAGTGTTACCCGGTGTTAACGGGCCTGGTCTATGGGGTCCTCTCCTGCCTTACGCCACATTGTAAGTGTTACCCGGTGTTAACGGGCCTGGGCTATGGGATCCTCTCCTCCCTTACGTCACATTGTAAGTGTTACCCGGTGTTAACGGGCCTGGTCTATGGGGTCCTCTCCTGCCTTACGTCACATTGTAAGTGTTACCCGGTGTTAACGGGCCTGGTCTAAGGGGTCCTCTCCTGCCTTACGCCACATTGTAAGTGTTACCCGGTGTTAACGGGCCTGGTCTATAGGGTCCTCCCCAGCCTTACGTCACATTGTAAGTGTTACCCGGTGTTAACGGGCCTGGGCTATCGGGTTGTCCCCTCCCTTACGCCACATTGTAAGTGTTACCCGGTGTTAACGGACCTGGGCTATCGGGTCTTCCCCCCCTTACGCCACATTGTAAGTGTTACCCGGTGTTAACGGACCTGGGCTATCGGGTCTTCCCCCCCCTTACGTCACATTGTAAGTGTTACCCGGTGTTAACGGGCCTGGTCTATCGGGTCTTCCCCTCCCTTACGCCACATTGTAAGTGTTACCCGGTGTTAACGGGCCTGGTCTATGGGTCCTCCCCTCCCTTACGCCACATTGTAAGTGTTACCCGGTGTTAACGGGCCTGGTCTATGGGGTCCTCTCCTGCCTTACGCCACATTGTAAGTGTTACCCGGTGTTAACGGGCCTGGTCTATCGGGTCCTCCCCTCCCTTACGTCACATTGTAAGTGTTACCCGGTGTTAACGGACCTGGGCTATCGGGTCTTCCCCTCCCTTACGCCACATTGTAAGTGTTACCCGGTGTTAACGGGCCTGGGCTATCGGGTCTTCCCCTCCCTTACGTCACATTGTAAGTGTTACCCGGTGTCAACGGGCCTGGTCTATGGGGTCCTCTCCTGCCTTACGCCACATTGTAAGTGTTACCCGGTGTTAACGGACCTGGGCTATCGGGTCTTCCCCTCCCTTACGCCACATTGTAAGTGTTACCCGGTGTTAACGGGCCTGGTCTATGGGGTCCTCTCCTGCCTTACGCCACATTGTAAGTGTTACCCGGTGTCAACGGGCCTGGTCTATGGGGTCCTCTCCTGCCTTACGCCACATTGTAAGTGTTACCCGGTGTTAACGGGCCTGGGCTATCGGGTCTTCCCCCCCCTTACGTCACATTGTAAGTGTTACCCGGTGTTAACGGGCCTGGTCAATGGGGTCCTCCCATCCCTTACGCCACATTGTAAGTGTTACCCGGTGTTAACGGACCTGGGCTATCGGCCCTTTCCCTGCCTTACGTCACATTGTAAGTGTTACCCGGTGTAAACGGGCCTGGCCTATCGGGTCTTCCCCCCCTTACGTCACATTGTAAGTGTTACCCGGTGTAAACGGGCCTGGCCTATCGGGTCTTCCCCTCCCTTATGTCACATTGTAAGTGTTACCCGGTGTAAACGGGCCTGGCCTATCGGGTCTTCCCCTCCCTTATGTCACATTGTAAGTGTTACCCGGTGTTAACGGGCCTGGTCTATAGGGTCCTCCCCAGCCTTACGTCACATTGTAAGTGTTACCCGGTGTTAACGGGCCTGGGCTATCGGGTCTTCTCCTCCCTTACGCCACATTGTAAGTGTTACCCGGTGTTAACGGGCCTGGTCTATGGGGTCCTCTCCTGCCTTACGTCACATTGTAAGTGTTACCCGGTGTTAACGGACCTGGTCTATCGGGTCTTCTCCTCCCTTACGTCACATTGTAAATGTTACCCGGTGTTAACGGGCCTGGGCTATCGGGTCTTCTCCTCCCTTACGCCACATTGTAAGTGTTACCCGGTGTTAACGGGCCTGGTCTATCGGGTCCTCTCCTGCCTTACGTCACATTGTAAGTGTTACCCGGTGTTAACGGACCTGGTCTATCGGGTCTTCTCCTCCCTTACGTCACATTGTAAGTGTTACCCGGTGTTAACGGACCTGGTCTATCGGGTCTTCTCCTCCCTTACGTCACATTGTAAATGTTACCCGGTGTTAACGGGCCTGGGCTATCGGGTCTTCTCCTCCCTTACGCCACATTGTAAGTGTTACCCGGTGTTAACGGGCCTGGGCTATCGGGTCTTCTCCTCCCTTACGCCACATTGTAAGTGTTACCCGGTGTTAACGGGCCTGGTCTATGGGGTCCTCTCCTGCCTTACGTCACATTGTAAGTGTTACCCGGTGTTAACGGACCTGGTCTATCGGGTCTTCTCCTCCCTTACGTCACATTGTAAATGTTACCCGGTGTTAACGGGCCTGGGCTATCGGGTCTTCTCCTCCCTTACGTCACATTGTAAGTGTTACCCGGTGTTAACGGACCTGGTCTATCGGGTCTTCTCCTCCCTTACGTCACATTGTAAATGTTACCCGGTGTTAACGGGCCTGGGCTATCGGGTCTTCCCCTCCCTTACTTCACATTGTAAGTGTTACCCGGTGTTAACGGGCCTGGGCTATCGGGTCGTCCCCTGCCTTACGTCACATGGCAAGTGTTACCCGGTGTAAACGGGCCTGGGCTATCGGGTCTTCCCCTCCCTTACGCCACATTGTAAGTGTTACCCGGTGTTAACGGGCCTGGTCTATCGGGTATTCCCATCCCCTACGTCACACTGTAAATGTTACCCGGTGTTAACGGGCCTGGGCTATGGGGTCCTCTCCTGCCTTACGCCACATTGTAAGTGTTACCCGGTGTTAACGGGCCTGGTCTATAGGGTCCTCCCCTGCCTTACGCCACATTGTAAGTGTTACCCGGTGTTAACGGGCCTGGGCTATGGGGTCTTCCCCTCCCTTACGCCACATTGTAAGTGTTACCCGGTGTTAACGGCCCTGGTCTATGGGGTCCTCCCCAGCCTTACGTCACATTGTAAGTGTTACCCGGTGTTAACGGGCCTGGTCTATGGGGTCCTCTCCTGCCTTACGCCACATTGTAAGTGTTACCCGGTGTTAACGGGCCTGGGCTATCGGGTCTTCCCCTCCCTTACGCCACATTGTAAGTGTTACCCGGTGTTAACGGCCCTGGTCTATGGGGTCCTCCCCAGCCTTACGTCACATTGTAAGTGTTACCCGGTGTTAACGGGCCTGGTCTATGGGGTCCTCTCCTGCCTTACGCCACATTGTAAGTGTTACCCGGTGTTAACGGGCCTGGGCTATCGGGTCTTCCCCTCCCTTACGCCACATTGTAAGTGTTACCCGGTGTTAACGGGCCTGGTCTATGGGATCCTCCCCTCCCTTACGTCACACTGTAAGTGTTACCCGGTGTTAACGGGCCTGGGCTATCGGACCTTCCCCTCCCTTACGCCACATTGTTAGTGTTACCCGGTGTTAACGGGCCTGGGCTATGGGGTCCTCCCCTCCCTTACGTCACATTGTAAGTGTTACCCGGTGTTAACGGGCCTGGTCTATGGGATCCTCCCCTCCCTTACGTCACACTGTAAGTGTTACCCGGTGTTAACGGGCCTGGTCTATGGGATCCTCCCCTCCCTTACGTCACACTGTAAGTGTTACCCGGTGTTAACGGGCCTGGGCTATCGGGTCTTCCCCCCCTTACGCCACATTGTTAGTGTTACCCGGTGTTAACGGGCCTGGGCTATCGGACCTTCCCCTCCCTTACGCCACATTGTTAGTGTTACCCGGTGTTAACGGGCCTGGGCTATCGGGTCTTCCCCCCCCTTACGCCACATTGTAAGTGTTACCCGGTGTTAACGGGCCTGGTCTATCGGGTCCTCCCCTCCCTTACGTCACATTGTAAGTGTTACCCGGTGTTAACGGACCTGGGCTATCGGGTCCTCCCCTCCCTTACGTCACATTGTAAGTGTTACCCGGTGTTAACGGGCCTGGGCTATCGGGTCCTCCCCTCCCTTACGCCACATTGTAAGTGTTACCCGGTGTTAACGGGCCTGGGCTATCGGGTCTTCCCCTCCCTTACGTCACATTGTAAGTGTTACCCGGTGTTAACGGGCCTGGTCTATCGGGTCCTCCCCTCCCTTACGTCACATTGTAAGTGTTACCCGGTGTTAACGGACCTGGGCTATCGGGTCCTCCCCTCCCTTACGCCACATTGTAAGTGTTACCCGGTGTTAACGGGCCTGGTCAATGGGGTCCTCCCCTCCCTTACGTCACATTGTAAGTGTTACCCGGTGTTAACGGGCCTGGTCAATGGGGTCCTCCCCTCCCTTACGTCACATTGTAAGTGTTACCCGGTGTTAACGGGCCTGGTCTATGGGGTCCTCCCCTCCCTTACGCCACATTGTAAGTGTTACCCGGTGTTAACGGGCCTGGTCTATCGGGTCCTCCCCTCCCTTACGTCACATTGTAAGTGTTACCCGGTGTTAACGGGCCTGGGCTATCGGGTCCTCCCCTCCCCTACGCCACATTGTAAGTGTTACCCGGTGTTAACGGGCCTGGGCTATCGGGTCCTCCCCTCCCCTACGCCACATTGTATGTGTTACCCGGTGTTAACGGGCCTGGTCTATGGGGTCCTCCCCTCCCCTACGCCACATTGTAAGTGTTACCCGGTGTTAACGGGCCTGGGCTATCGGGTCTTCCCCTCCCTTACGTCACATTGTAAGTGTTATCCGGTGTTAACGGGCCTGGTCTATAGGGTCCTCCCCAGCCTTACGTCACATTGTAAGTGTTATCCGGTGTTAACGGGCCTGGTCTATGGGATCTTCTCCTCCCTTACGTTACATTGTAAGTGTTACCCGGTGTTAACGGGCCTGGTCTATGGGGTCCTCCCCTCCCCTACGCCACATTGTAAGTGTTACCCGGTGTTAACGGACCTGGTCAATGGGGTCCTCTCCTCCCTTACGTCACATTGTAAGTGTTACCCGGTGTTAACGGGCCTGGGCTATCGGGTCTTCCCCTCCCTCACGCCACATTGTAAGTGTTACCCGGTGTTAACGGGCCTGGTCTATGGGGTCCTCCCCTCCCCTACGCCACATTGTAAGTGTTACCCGGTGTTAACGGGCCTGGGCTATGGGGTCCTCCCCTCCCCTACGCCACATTGTAAGTGTTACCCGGTGTTAACGGGCCTGGTCTATGGGGTCCTCCCCTCCCTTACGCCACATTGTAAGTGTTACCCGGTGTTAACGGGCCTGGGCTATCGGGTCTTCCTATGCCTTACGTCACATTGTAAGTGTTACCCGGTGTTAACGGGCCTGGTCAATGGGGTCCTCCTCTGCCTTACGTCACATGGCAAGTGTTACCCGGTGTTAACGGGCCTGCGCTATCGGGTCTTCCCCTCCCTTACGCCACATTGTAAGTGTTACCCGGTGTTAACGGGCCTGGGCTATCGGGTCTTCCCCTCCCTTACGTCACATTGTAAGTGTTACCCGGTGTTAACGGGCCTGGTCTATGGGGTCCTCCCCTCCCCTACGCCACATTGTAAGTGTTACCCGGTGTTAACGGGCCTGGTCTATCGGGTCTTCCCCCCCTTACGTCACATTGTAAGTGTTACCCGGTGTTAACGGGCCTGGTCAATGGGGTCCTCCTCTGCCTTACGCCACATTGTAAGTGTTACCCGGTGTTAACGGGCCTGGTCTATGGGGTCCTCCCCTCCCTTACGTCACATTGTAAGTGTTACCCGGTGTTAACGGGCCTGGTCAATGGGGTCCTCCTCTGCCTTACGCCACATTGTAAGTGTTACCCGGTGTTAACGGGCCTGGTCTATGGGGTCCTCTCCTCCCTTACGCCACATTGTAAGTGTTACCCGGTGTTAACGGGCCTGGTCTATGGGGTCCTCCCCTCCCTTACGTCACATTGTAAGTGTTACCCGGTGTTAACGGGCCTGGTCTATGGGGTCCTCTCCTCCCTTACGCCACATTGTAAGTGTTACCCGGTGTTAACGGGCCTGGTCTATCGGGTCTTCCCCCCCTTACGTCACATTGTAAGTGTTACCCGGTGTTAACGGGCCTGGGCTATGGGGTCCTCCTCTGCCTTACGTCACATTGTAAGTGTTGCCCGGTGTTAACGGGCCTGGGCTATCGGGTCTTCCCCTCCCTTACGCCACATTGTAAGTGTTACCCGGTGTTAACGGGCCTGGGCTATCGGGTCTTCCCCTCCCTTACGTCACATTGTAAGTGTTACCCGGTGTTAACGGACCTGGGCTATCGGGTCTTTCCCTCCCTTACGTCACATTGTAAGTGTTACCCGGTGTTAACGGGCCTGGGCTATCGGGTCTTCCCCTCCCTTCCCTCCCCTCCCCTCCCTTACGTCACCGGCGACAGACGCTGCTCCGCAAAGGAGCAGAAAGCGACTTGGTGCCTCGTTACGGCGGCCCCCTGACAGCCGTTGAGCGCGACAGACGTGTGCCTGACCCTCTTCCGTCAAGTCTAGCCCGTATGCCCCCACCCACCCCCCCCCCCTCACCCTCGCTCAACTGGCGTCGATTCTTGCCGGCGTGCGCCCCCCCACCCCCATCGCATCTCCCAGACTCTCCTCTGTCATCAAGTCCGGTTTGATATTACGAAGGGCAGGGCCAGGCAAACCGAAATCATGACGCAAAGGGGGGTTGTTGGGGGGTGGAGGGGGGTATTGGGGGAGGGGAGGGGGAAAGGGGATGGGAAGGATGGTAGTAGGGAAGGGGAGGAGAGGGGGTTGGGAAGGGGTGCGGATGGGATGAAGGAAGGGAGGGGCATAGAAGTGAGGGGGGGGGGGGAGTTTATCGTATATAGGAGTTCATGTGTCACGTGACGGGTTTTTGAGACGAGTCGATATAATATCTGACGTTGATGTGACGGGAATGAGGCCTACCGGGGTGATGGGGGGCTAGCAATGGCGGGGTTGGGAGGAGGGACGGGGAAGGAAGAGAGGGGGGCAGGCAGGTGGCCTACCGGGGTGATGGGGGGCTAGCAATGGAGGGGGTGGGATGAGGGCGGGGTGAGAACGGGGGAGGGGGGGGGGGGCGAGGGTGGAGGAGCAGGGAGCAGGCAGGAGGCCTACCGCGGCGATCGGGGGTTAGCAATGGAGGGGGCTGGTGGAGGGAGCAGTGAGGACGAGGGGTGAAGGGAGGCGGGAGAGGGAAGGTGGGAAGAGGGAGGAGGGGAGGGGGAGGCGATAGGGATAAGGGAGCAGGGAAGATGGAGCGGGGGCGGAAGGAGAAGGGGGGAGGAGGAGGAGTAAGGAGGGAGGAGGCATGAGGGGGGAGGGAGGGGGGAAGGAGAAGGAGGGAGGAGAGATGAGGAGGGAGGACAGAAAGGGTGGAGGGAACAGGGATCAGGGAACAGGGAACAGGGTACAGGGAGAGGGAGGAGGGTGGATGGCAGAGAGAGTTGGGGGAGGGGGGGGGGGCGGGGGGGATGGCGGAGGGAGAAGGGAAGAGGGAAAAGAACGGAGGGCCGAAGGTGTAGGGGACAAGGAGTAGGCAGGCGTTTCGCAGAGGGGTTACCCAGACCCGGTACCAGTCAGGCACGAGGTCGTTCCCAGTACGGGGAATGCGCGCATGGTATCGGCAAACACAATTTCAACCTCACTCGGCGACCGTAGACAGAAGTGGGTGGGTGTGGAAGTGAAGGGTGTGGGTGCGAAGGCTGTGGGTGTGGGTGGGTCAGACGAAAGAAAAGGGAGGTGGGGGGGGGGGGGGAGGGGAGTCTCGTTCGGGCCCTCTGACGTGATCACGTCGGGTCACGTGACGATGCATAGACTTCCGGTTTCTATTACGCAGGCTTCAAAAGAAATGATAAATGAAAGTATTTGCGCCCTCCGCGAATGTAGTAAAGTCGTGGCCGTGGTCGTGGTGGGTGGGTGGGGAGTGGGTTGATATGGGAGTAGGGGGGTAAAGGGAGAGAGGGAGGGAGGGAGGGCGGGAGAGGTCCTAATATAGGTGAACATTACCCGGAAAATGTTGATGTACATGTGACGTCGGGGAATGAAAATATGCGATGTTGCTTCATAATGAAGGTATAAGTTAAAACCTCCTGCGTTCTGCTCACGTAGCTTCTCGTTAAGACGGGACTAGAGGATGGCAATGCGAGATGATGTTTCAGTGCAAGTCTCGTATGCCGTCCTAGAGGGATAACCAGAGACGAGAGTCGTTAATTGTAGCTCAGGGACACGAACTGCCCTCTCTCCCTCCCCTCCCCCACCCCACCTCCGGCGTCCTGGGTTCTATTCCCCGTAGCGACGCCATGATTTTTACTTCGTCTTTCATATAACGTTACCCTCCAAATTCGCTATTTGGAGGAAGCCTCAATAACAACGCTAACAACCCATGTACTGACTAGCACCACACTTGGCATTTGGCCACACAACGGGCTCATCTACACGTTGAACGAAACACCAGGGACTCCACACCATCGCCACAGTTACACTCACAAAGGATGCGAACAACCCCTGGTAAGTAGACAACCACCTTGCCCCCCCCCCCAACCCCCTAACAGAGGGACCCTATGGCTTGGGAATCCTACGTGCATTAAAGGTTTGTGAAAGAGCCTAAATAATTACCCACTGAATAACAAGAACCAAAGGGAGAGTTTCACCCTTTGTTATCAGACAAAACCGCTCGCGGGCCGCGTATTTACAAACCTGACCTGTTTCTTGTTGGTTTGTATTGTCTTTTTACACTCTGTATTAATAAATACACGCTGGGGACGGAAAGGTTGCGTCTCCCAGGGGTAACATTCCTCCACCGTCTTGGAAATGGAATTGACAATAATGATGTTCCAGGCTATGTGTGTGCGCTGGAAGGTAAAATTTGATCAAGAAATCGTCCGGGAGAATGAAATGACATTGGCCCATCTTCCATGTTAGAACCCGTGAATTGAGTTATTGTAATAACATCTAGGCGTGAGTAATACGTGAGATATGCTGAGACAATGGTTCGCCCTAACATAGAATTGAGAGAGACCAATGTCTAAAAATGCCATGTTCTGTGTGATATTCTGCATTTGACATGCATGCACATATTATTGCTGACACAACAGATCCTACGATCCATAACAAAAGGTGTATTCGAGCGTTATAAGCGTATACATGATTACAAAGTCGGCGTCAGAACGGCCAAGACAATGAGCCTAGAACCATGACCCAAACTACGGATTAAAGAGTCTCTTGTACGAGACCCCTTAATTATCATACCTGGCTTAGCTGTAGACAGCTGATTGGATTTATATACACGTAAAATCAATTTAAGGCGTTTGATGCAGGAATTTAATAGTTTGCAGGTACGAAAAATATATTTACATTGATAGGATCTATTGCTACTAATTTGAAGAGAGCGTTTTTGTCAGAGGATTCTGGATTCAACGTAGGGTAGATCGAACGAATTATGGAATAGTTCTGATCTAGGTGAAGGGAGACCCCCCCCCCGCCAAACCTCATTCCTGCTAGACTTTGCTGTCAAAATAACGAAACCTTTACTCATGGACTTGATTTACGCTTCCCCGGTTTGAACCTCCATAATTAGGGAGTGCTCGATTTACCTGAAACCGACGGGAAACCGAAACTGTTTTTTGAAACCGGTTTCAACGGTTTGCCCACCTGGAGGCGAACGCATAGTTTCATTTGTTTACAGTTTCAGCATGTATTTTGGCAATGGCCATGTGCTTATGAATTGATGCCAGCATAAATATGACGTCTGTTTCATTTTCTACCCGCGATTGGACTGTCCGTAAATAAATTCTTTTTCAATAAGGTTCTATTCATTACATTTATGATTAACTATGGTGTATGTGGTGATTGAACTGGCAGTTCCGCGGCACCGAAACCGTCAAACCAGCTCTCTCGACGGTTTCACGGTTTCGAGCAAACCGGTTTCGGTCCTTCTCCCCTTCGAACATTCAATTCGGCAAACCGGTTTGGGTTTCATGTAAATCGAACACGCCCATAGAAGAGGTCCATAAAGCCAGCGATCCCTGTAAAGGCATCCAGGACCGCATGGGATTCCACTACAAAATGCCTGAGCCTTTTCCACCGATAACCTGACACTACCCACTCCCCCTCCCCGCCCCTCCATCCATCCATCCCTCCACCTCCGCGCCAACCACACTAGTCGCTCCCCCCCCCCCCGGGATAGAGCCTCACACAGAGCGAAATGTGTCAGCGAGCCAGACTTTTATATCAATCCCTGCAGACTGTAGGATTCCCCATGTAGCCCAGATCAATTAAATCGTCACCGGCGACAGCGTAACGCCGCGACCTGTTTAACAAAAAATCGTTTCGGTATTTAGGTCGCCGATACCAGTATATTGTCCTCGTCTGCTCATGGTGGCGACGGCAGTGAAATCAACAAATAAATCAGCGTTAGGGTGACAAGCAAGTCATCGGGGCATGGTCACTGGATATATATCGAAGGCATAGATAGGGGGTGGGGGCTTTTCACATGTTAAATGGTATAAATTTCGGCCCTAAAAGGAGAAGCAGGGGCCGGGGCCGGATCAGCCCCCCGCCCCCTTGGATCCGCCCCTGGGGGGGGGGGGTGGCCGGCGGGGCCATACATTCTGGCGGTCTGTGGAATGCCACAGGGTGGTGGGCAGGCGAGTCAGTCAGTCAGTGTGCATGGTTGCCACCTTGCAACAGACACTGGATGGGGACACCGGAACCATGGACCAATAGTCTGGCTTTTATTACATCCGCAAAAACTGCATTACGGCGGGGAGAGAGAAAAAAAAATTACATTAATAAAGAAAGTTTAGGACTAAAGAGAAAAGGTAGACACTCTCCGCTAGGTTTTATTACGCAATTACATGGGGTTCTTTATTTCAACCATTGGGAGGGAATGTGTTCTGCCCCTCGCTGAATGCGTAATTCACTTTACGCCCGGAGAATCAACTCAGAAGAAAAGCAGCATGACCCGACGCCCCCCCCCCCCCCCCGCACCCTCCGCCCACCCACTCTCTCTCTATTCCCCGCCCCTCTTTACTCCTCGGCCCTCCACCCTCTCTACTCTCCTCCCCTCCCCTCCGCTCCCACCCTCTCGACTCTCCGCCCCTCCCCTTTCTACTATCCTCCCCTCTTCCAATCTACTCACGCCTCACCCCCCACTCCCATCAGCTCTACTCCCCGCCCCTCTACTCCCCTCCCCTTCTTCTCCACCCTCTCTATTTCCGCCCCTCCCTCCCTACCGTTCCCCCTCCCCCTCTTTACACCCCGCCCCTCCCCTCCCTACCGTTCCCCCTCCCCCTCTTTACACCCCGCCCCCTCCCCTCCCTACCGTTCCCCCCTCCCCCTCTTTACACCCCGCCCCTCCCCTCCCTACCGTTCCCCCTCCCCCTCTTTACACCCCGCCCCTCCCCTCCCTACCGTTCCCCCTCCCCCTCTTACACCCCGCCCCTCCCCTCCCTACCGTTCCCCCTCCCCCCTCTTTACACCCCGCCCCTCCCCTCCCTACCGTTCCCCTCCCCCCTCTTTACACCCCGCCCCTCCCCTCCCTACCGTTCCCCCTCCCCCTCTTTACACCCCGCCCCTCCCCTCCCTACCGTTCCCCCTCCCCCCTCTTTACACCCCGCCCATCCCCTCCCTACCGTTTCCCCTCCCCCTCTTTACACCCCGCCCCTCCCCTCCCTACCGTCCCCCCCCCCTCTTTACACCCCCGCCCCTCCCATCCCTACCGTTCCCCCTCCCCCCTCTTTACACCCCGCCCTCCCCTACCTACCGTTCCCCCTCCCCCCTCTTTACACCCCGCCCCTCCCCTCCCTACCGTTCCCCTCCCCCCTCTTTACACCCCGCCCCTCCCCTCCCTACCGTTCCCCTCCCCCCTCTTTACACCCCGCCC
>OZ025256.1:3425889-3447367 GCA_964019135.1 Arenicola marina
TGTATTCCTAGA
Source organism: Arenicola marina (assembly GCA_964019135.1). Taxonomy (NCBI): domain Eukaryota; kingdom Metazoa; phylum Annelida; class Polychaeta; family Arenicolidae; genus Arenicola; species Arenicola marina. The sequence continues at coordinate 3,425,902 of OZ025256.1, forward strand.
TAACTGACCGCATCCGAAGTGGACCCCTCGCCTTGCACACCTGTAGGTCATATGGCGACAATGGGAAGGGTCAAGTTACAGAGGAGCCATGTCTCCGGGAATAACTCTACTCTTTAACTGTGTATGTTATATCGCTACAAGATAGAGGAGCCATGTCTCCGGGAATAACTCCACTCTTTAACTGTGTATGTTATATCGCTACAAGATAGAGGAGCCATGTCTCCGAGAATAACTCTCTACTCGTTAACTTTGTATGTTATATCGCTACAAGATAGAGGAGCCATGTCTCCGTGAATAACTCTACTCTTTAACTGTGTAGTGTTATATCGCTACAAGATAGAGGAGCCATGTCTCCGAGAATAACTCTCTACTCGTTAACCTTGTACGTTATATCGCTACAAGATAGAGGAGCCATGTCTCCGAGAATAACTCTCTACTGCTTGCGAAGACGGACGCGGGATATTTATCTTGCACAAGCATAGAATTATCTGCCCATGTAGGTGGGAATCGAACCCCTGGTCGCTTGGACATTGTTTATATGGGATTTTGATTGTAACTTATGTCGTACTTACTTAACTTACGAAGTTAATGTGACGTCCAACTCAGTTTGACGAAAAGTAATGTCCAGTAATTCCATCTATATATGGTCACCCGATCTTACACCCAAATGACCCTCCGATTCCAAGGCACCCTCCGAACCTACAGAACCGTACCTTCTCCCTCCGTGAACCCATTACCTGCCCCCCCCCACCCCCCTCTCCAAATAGAGGGGCCAGTTGTTCCACAAGATGCAGCCTCTCCCACATGTCCCACCCTGCCACCCTGCCCCCTCCCCTCCCCTCCTTCCTCGCTACGTTTCTAGTGGTGACGGATCACGACTGCTATAAATCCCATCTCAAGGCTGTCGGATTAACTGACCGAATTGTCCTGGATACGATCCAGGGATAGAAGTTATCCAGGTAGACCCAGGGGGGTGGGAAGGAATGATCCAAATAGACCCAAGCGGTGGGCGGGGGGGGGGTGGCGAATGAGTCAGATGTATTCAGGGGGGGGAGGGGTCATCCACATAAACCCAGAGGAGGGTACGTAGGAATGATCCAGATAGATCCGGGGTTGGCAGGAATGACCAGGCATAAAATCGATTCGGTATGGGTAGGAATGACCCATATGAACCCCGTGGAGATAGATCCAGGGTTGGGAATGATTCAAATAGACCCGAGAGTTACATTATGACCTTCAACCATGTGATTAATGCCATAGGCACTATATCTCACTCTGTCTGTGTGAATGTGAAATTACACAGTATGTATTTTATCATATTTGAAAAGGCAAAACACGTCAGCGATGTCTGAATTTGATGACGTAGCGTGCAAGAAAGCCAGTTTTATACACGAAATGCACTAGTTTGGCAAACTGCAAACAATAAGTGTTTTCTTATGCGCTAAAAACCTAAATACTGCATCGTTTTCATTCACACCATTTTGTCAGTGAAAATTCTTTAAAATTCTGCCAGAATCCAGGTAGCGTAGCGCGATGCTCTATGATAATACAAGACGTTAGAATAACGCACACGACTACGAATGTAGGCGCAGGAGGTGGTGGAGAAGGATCCCGATGGATCCCGAAAAATCCCATTGGAGCCAGAAGGATCCCGAGTGATCCCGAAGGCTCCATGAGGATCACGGACGATCCAGGAGAATCTATTGGCGGAATAGAAGACAGGCGGTGTAGTCCGGATGCACCAGATCCATGCAGGGCCAAGTAATATTCTGCGGACTTAACAGGAACAACTGCAGGACAGCTATGACGGGTCGAGACGATTGTTGTGCACTGGATCAATCTAAATGTTTGTTTCTGGTCCCAGCTGCAGTCAGCAAACAGACTGCGGTTAGTGACACAGGCACACGGCAACGGGCTATCAGGATTCCTGACTTTAGTGTGCTCCGTGAGGCCGGGACATTGCTTGCTTGGCTGCAGAATTGATATGAGACAATCTCCCGCTAGATGACGCTCAGGTCTGATCTCGGTGCCCCAGTGCTATGGCAGCCTCTCCCCTAAGCCACAGCGTTAGCCTAGGGCACCCTCCTCCACCCCTCACACTGCCATGGCAACCCTTTCCTGTCCTTTATCCAGATACCTATTTCCAAAGATCCCCCTACCCGCCCCACCCTTCCCCCTGCCCCTCCTTCCACCACCATGCTCATCAACCCATGTATCCCCTGTTTGACATCTGCCCCTTCCCCCGCCCCCGGCACCCCCCTCCCCCCCCCCGTCTTCCCCCCTCCGACACAGCCCATACCCTTTGACAGCCGTATCCCGGGGTATCCCCTTCAATCGCCCATTGTTGGTGCTGCCACCTGCTGCCCAAAAGCAGTGTAGACCCATGCAGCCATGGAGAGTGTGCTGACAGACCTTGTCCCTTAGACGCTTAGTTAACGAACCCCTAGCTGGGGGCTCCGTGCTACCCCTAGCTGGGGGCTCCGTGCTACCCCTAGCTGGGGGCTCCGTGCTTCCCCTAGCTGGGGGCTCCGTGCTACCCCTAGCTGGGGGCTCCGTGCTACCCCTAGCTGGGGGCTCCCTGCTACCCCTAGCTGGGGGCTCCGTGCTTCCCCTAGCTGGGGGCTCCGTGCTACCCCTAGCTGGGGGCTCCGTGCTACCCCTAGCTGGGGGCTCCGTGCTACCCCTAGCTGGGGGCTCCGTGCTACCCCTAGCTGGGGGCTCCGTGCTACCCCTAGCTGGGGGCTCCGTGCTACCCCTAGCTGGGGGCTCCGTCCTTCCCCTAGCTGGGGGCTCCCTGCTTCCCCTAGCTGGGGGCTCCGTGCTACCCCTAGCTGGGGGCTCCGTGCTACCCCTGGCTGGGGGCTCCGTGCTTCCCCTAGCTGGGGGCTCCGTGCTACCCCTAGCTGGGGGCTCCGTGCTACCCCTAGCTGGGGGCTCCGTGCTACCCCTAGCTGGGGGCTCCGTGCTACCCCTAGCTGGGGGCTCCGTGCTACCCCTAGCTGGGGGCTCCGTGCTACCCCTAGCTGGGGGCTCCGTGCTACCCCTAGCTGGGGGCTCCGTCCTTCCCCTAGCTGGGGGCTCCCTGCTTCCCCTAGCTGGGGGCTCCGTGCTACCCCTAGCTGGGGGCTCCGTGCTACCCCTAGCTGGGGGCTCCCTGCTTCCCCTAGCTGGGGGGCTCCGTGCTTCCCCTAGCTGGGGGCTCCGTGCTACCCCTAGCTGGGGGCTCCGTGCTACCCCTAGCTGGGGGCTACGTGCTACCCCTAGCTGGGGGGCTCCGTGCTTCCCCTAGCTGGGGGCTCCGTGCTACCCCTAGCTGGGGGCTCCGTGCTACCCCTAGCTGGGGGCTCCGTGCTACCCCTAGCTGGGGGCTCCGTGCTTCCCCTAGCTGGGGGCTCCGTGCTACCCCTAGCTGGGGGCTCCGTGCTACCCCTAGCTGGGGGCTCCGTGCTACCCCTAGCTGGGGGCTCCGTGCTACCCCTAGCTGGGGGCTCCGTGCTACCCCTAGCTGGGGGCTCCGTGCTACCCCTAGCTGGGGGTTCCGTCCTTCCCCTAGCTGGGGGCTCCCTGCTTCCCCTAGCTGGGGGCTCCGTGCTACCCCTAGCTGGGGGCTCCGTGCTACCCCTGGCTGGGGGCTCCGTGCTTCCCCTAGCTGGGGGCTCCGTGCTACCCCTAGCTGGGGGCTCCGTGCTACCCCTAGCTGGGGGCTCCGTGCTACCCCTAGCTGGGGGCTCCGTGCTACCCCTAGCTGGGGGCTCCGTGCTACCCCTAGCTGGGGGCTCCGTGCTACCCCTAGCTGGGGGCTCCGTGCTACCCCTAGCTGGGGGCTCCGTCCTTCCCCTAGCTGGGGGCTCCCTGCTTCCCCTAGCTGGGGGCTCCGTGCTACCCCTAGCTGGGGGCTCCGTGCTACCCCTAGCTGGGGGCTCCCTGCTTCCCCTAGCTGGGGGGCTCCGTGCTTCCCCTAGCTGGGGGCTCCGTGCTACCCCTAGCTGGGGGCTCCGTGCTACCCCTAGCTGGGGGCTCCGTGCTACCCCTAGCTGGGGGGCTCCGTGCTTCCCCTAGCTGGGGGCTCCGTGCTACCCCTAGCTGGGGGCTCCGTGCTACCCCTAGCTGGGGGCTCCCTGCTTCCCCTAGCTGGGGGGCTCCGTGCTTCCCCTAGCTGGGGGCTCCGTGCTACCCCTAGCTGGGGGCTCCGTGCTTCCCCTAGCTGGGGGCTCCATGCTACCCCTAGCTGGGGGCTCCGTGCTACCCCTAGCTGGTGGCTCCGTGCTACCCCTAGCTGGGGGCTCCCTGCTTCCCCTAGCTGGGGGGCTCCGTGCTTCCCCTAGCTGGGGGCTCCGTGCTTCCCCTAGCTGGGGGCTCCGTGCTACCCCTAGCTGGGGGCTCCGTGCTACCCCTAGCTGGGGGCTCCGTGCTACCCCTAGCTGGGGGTTCCGTGCTACCCCTAGCTGGGGGCTCCGTGCTACCCCTAGCTAGGGGCTCCGTGCTTCCCCTAGCTGGGGGCTCCGTGCTACCCCTAGCTGGGGGCTCCGTGCTACCCCTAGCTGGGGGCTCCGTGCTACCCCTAGCTGGGGCTCCCTGCTTCCCCTAGCTGGGGGCTCCCTGCTTCCCCTAGCTGGGGGTTCCGTGCTTCCCCTAGCTGGGGGCTCCGTGCTTCTCCTAGCTGGGGGCTCCGTGCTACCCCTAGCTGGGGGCTCCGTGCTACCCCTAGCTGGGGGCTCCGTGCTTCCCCTAGCTGGGGGCTCCGTGCTACCCCTAGGTGGGGGCTCCGTGCTACCCCTAGGTGGGGGCTCCGTGCTTCCCCAAGCTGGGGGTTCCCTGGTTCCCCTAGGTGGGGGCTCCGTGCTTCCCCTAGCTGGGGGCTCCGTGCTACCCCTAGCTGGGGGCTCCGTGCTTCCCCTACCTGGGGGCTCCGTGCTACCCCTAGCTGGGGGCTCCGTGCTACCCCTAGCTGGGGGCTCCCTGCTACCCCTAGCTGGGGGCTCCCTGCTACCCCTAGCTGGGGGCTCCGTGCTTCCCCTACCTGGGGGCTCCGTGCTACCCCTAGCTGGGGGCTCCGTGCTACCCCTAGCTGGGGGCTCCCTGCTACCCCTAGGTGGGGGCTCCCTGCTACCCCTAGGTGGGGGCTCCGTGCTTCCCCTAGCTGGGGGCTCCCTGCTTCCCCTAGCTGGGGACTCCGTGCTTCCCCTAGCTGGGGGCTCCGTCCTTCCCCTAGCTGGGGGCTCCCTGCTTCCCCTAGCTGGGGGCTCCGTGCTTCCCCTAGCTGGGGGCTCCGTGCTACCCCTAGCTGGGGGCTCCGTGCTACCCCTAGCTGGGGGCTCCGTGCTTCCCCTAGCTGGGGGCTCCGTGCTTCTCCTAGCTGGGGGCTCCGTGCTACCCCTAGCTGGGGGCTCCGTGCTACCCCTAGCTGGGGGCTCCGTGCTACCCCTAGCTGGGGGCTCCGTGCTACCCCTAGGTGGGGGCTCCGTGCTACCCCTAGGTGGGGGCTCCGTGCTTCCCCAAGCTGGGGGTTCCCTGGTTCCCCTAGGTGGGGGCTCCGTGCTTCCCCTAGCTGGGGGCTCCGTGCTACCCCTAGCTGGGGGCTCCGTGCTTCCCCTACCTGGGGGCTCCGTGCTACCCCTAGCTGGGGGCTCCGTGCTACCCCTAGCTGGGGGCTCCCTGCTACCCCTAGCTGGGGGCTCCCTGCTACCCCTAGCTGGGGGCTCCGTGCTTCCCCTACCTGGGGGCTCCGTGCTACCCCTAGCTGGGGGCTCCGTGCTACCCCTAGCTGGGGGCTCCCTGCTACCCCTAGGTGGGGGCTCCCTGCTACCCCTAGGTGGGGGCTCCGTGCTTCCCCTAGCTGGGGGCTCCCTGCTTCCCCTAGCTGGGGACTCCGTGCTTCCCCTAGCTGGGGGCTCCGTCCTTCCCCTAGCTGGGGGCTCCCTGCTTCCCCTAGCTGGGGGCTCCGTGCTTCCCCTAGCTGGGGGCTCCGTGCTACCCCTAGCTGGGGGCTCCGTGCTACCCCTAGCTGGGGGCTCCGTGCTTCCCCTAGCTGGGGGCTCCGTGCTTCCCCTAGCTGGGGGCTCCGTGCTTCCCCTAGCTGGGGGCTCCGTGCTTCCCCTAGCTGGGGGCTCCCTGCTTCCCCTAGCTGGGGGCTCCGTGCTTCCCCTAGCTGGGGGCTCCGTGCTACCCCTAGCTGGGGGCTCCGTGCTTCCCCTAGCTGGGGGCTCCGTGCTACCCCTAGCTGGGGGCTCCGTGCTACCCCTAGCTGGGGGCTCCCTGCTACCCCTAGCTGGGGGCTCCCTGCTACCCCTAGCTGGGGGCTCCGTGCTACCCCTAGCTGGGGGCTCCGTGCTACCCCTAGCTGGGGGCTCCGTGCTACCCCTAGCTGGGGGCTCCGTGCTACCCCTAGCTGGGGGCTCCGTGCTTCCCCTAGCTGGGGGCTCCGTGCTACCCCTAGCTGGGGGCTCCGTGCTTCCCCTAGCTGGGGGCTCCGTCCTTCCCCTAGCTGGGGGCTCCGTGCTTCCCCTAGCTGGGGGCTCCGTGCTACCCCTAGCTGGGGGCTCCGTCCTTCCCCTAGCTGGGGGTTCCGTGCTTCCCCTAGCTGGGGGCTCCGTGCTTCTCCTAGCTGGGGGCTCCGTGCTTCCCCTAGCTGGGGGCTCCGTGCTACCCCTAGCTGGGGGCTCCGTGCTACCCCTAGCTGGGGGCTCCCTGCTTCCCCTAGCTGGGGGTTCCGTGCTTCCCCTAGCTGGGGGCTCCGTGCTACCCCTAGCTGGGGGTTCCGTGCTTCTCCTAGCTGGGGGCTCCGTGCTACCCCTAGCTGCGGGCTCCGTGCTTCCCCTAGCTGGGGGCTCCGTGCTTCCCCTAGCTGGGGGCTCCGTGCTTCCCCTAGCTGGGGGCTCCGTGCTACCCCTAGCTGGGGGCTCCGTGCTTCCCCTAGCTGGGGGCTCCGTGCTTCCCCTAGCTGGGGGCTCCGTGCTACCCCTAGCTGGGGGTTCCGTGCTTCCCCTAGCTGGGGGCTCCGTGCTACCCCTAGCTGGGGGCTCCGTGCTTCCCCTAGCTGGGGGCTCCGTGCTACCCCTAGCTGGGGGCTCCGTGCTACCCCTAGCTGGGGGCTCCGTGCTACCCCTAGCTGGAGGCTCCGTGCTTCCCCTAGCTGGGGGCTCCGTGCTACCCCCACAATGTATCTATAGATCTCAGGTTGCCTGCAGATCAGCCGGGCAGTGCCTATACCTACCACATGCCCACTGCGATCTACGTCTGATTGCGGAGTGGCTGCGATGATGGGCAGACAAAGAGAGCCAGTGGGGGGGGGGGGTCGCATGTCACCGTCCTCAGACCGTCTGTGATAATTGTGTGGCCTTAATTACATGTCATTGATGGCTCTGCGAACGGTTTAGACACGGACACAGATTCATGGCAATGGAGACATTTGCTATTTATATCAGTGTTAATCAAGCACCATTCTTTCGTTTATTGTTCAGGCAGACGGCATTGTTTAGCATTACTGCTCATTCCGTGTTAATATGTGTACTTTGAGTACGAATAAAGGTATATATAATGTGTTGATGTGTTATTAACACATGTATGTGACATGTATGTACATATTGAATGACCCAGTGACGCTCTACTGTCCCACACGACATGCGCGATGCAACCCTTCTTGCGCTGCACAAAAACAAAGATACCCGGGGGCGATTGTAACAATTACCGCGGAATATAACTCTTTAAAGTGTTAGTGCCACGCCAACACAACTTTAGCTTCTATTAATCTTCTGTGTTTCCACGCTTATATTATCCAGCCGTAACGCCCCAAATAGTAGAAGGGAATACTTTTTCCACTTGTTTTCGCACCAACCATTTAAAATTCTGTGAGCGAGGAAAGTGACGTCAAGCGCATGTGCATTTATATAGACTCAGATACTCTCTGCTTATTGGTTTGAACTCAACGAAACGCACTCAACCATACAAACAATACACGCCTTCCACAACAGATGCCTACGCACTGCATCAAAGCTCACCTGTCAATCTTGACATCATTGGGGAATTTTCAAATAACGCTCAGATGCAAAGCTCCCAGAAATAAACCCGCCGGACCTCACTTTTGCTACTTTGACGAACGCGTTTATAGAGATATCGTGGAATAAAAAATGTAAACTCCCATTAAAACGAATTGTTATTTGTGTATATTCCCTAAACCAAGTTAACTCGATCAAGTGGCACAAACATTTTAAGCACTACTGTTAAGGTCTGCGTCGGAATTGCCCCAAAGAGACTGTTAGCAGTAGCTCTTGCGAACAAAGTATATGTTTCCATTCATATCTTAGCAAGACCAGGTAACAAATGCTGAAGTGTTAGCCAGGGCCAACCTACCGAGCATTCTTGCTCTTGTGAAGCAAAGACGTCTTGGAACGTCTAGGCTTGGGTTGGTTGGTTGGTTGGTTGGTCATTCAGGACGCTTTAACCACTTTTGGTCATCGCGTCAATGGGAGAAGGAAGGGAAAGTGGAGCCATGTCCCCGGGGGTAACCCCTTACTCTTTACGAAGAAAGATATGGGATCTTTATCCTGCGACCACACAAACATGGCCACAGCGGGGCTCGAACCACCGACCCACGTGCCGTTGGGCTCTCAGGTGACCAGAGCACTCAAGGCGAGCGCTCTTGCCCTCTGAGCTGTCGCGCCGGCCCCCGTCTAGGCTTGGGAACGTTCACCGTATGCAAGATGAACGCATTTCATTGGATGTGCTCCACGGCGAGCGTGCCCCCGGCAATAGGCCAACTGGACGGCCAAAGCTCAGGTTTTAAGGATGTTTGCAAGCTCGACCTGAAGGCTTTCGGCATCGATGCGAATTCTTGGGAGGATCTAGCACGGTAACAGAGGGAATGCCGCGACCGGCTCTGGTTTGAAAAACTGGATTTGAAACGCCAATCTATGCTTCCATTGAGTATAACCAAGACCTAACGACAGGTCATCGAACTCCCGAATAATCCGGCCCTGTAGCCTGGCTTTGTGGACGGCCTTGTAGCCCGGCCTTGTAGACGGCCTTGTATCCCGGCCTTGTAGCCCGGCCTTGAAGCCCGGCTTTGTAGACGGCCTTGTAGCCCGGCCTTGTAGCCCGGCCTTGTAGCCCGGCTTTGTAGACGGCCTTGTAGCCCGGCCTTGTGGCCCGGTCTTGTAGCCCGGCCTTGTAAACGGCCTTGTAGCCCAGTCTTGTATCCCGGCCTTGTAGCCCGGTCTTGTAGCAGCCCGGCCTTGTAGCCCGGCCTTGTAGACGGCCTCGTAGCCCGGTCTTGTCGCCCGGCCTTGTAGCCCGGCCTTGTAGCCCGGCCTTGTAGCCCGGCCTTGTAGCCCGGCCTTGTAGCCCGGCCTTGTAGCCCGGCCTTGTAGCCCGGCCTTGTAGCCCGTCCTTGTAGCCCGTCCTTGTAGCCTGGCCTTGTAGCCCGGCCTTGTAACCCGGCCTTGTAGCCCGGCCTTGTAGCCAGCCTTGTAGCCGGTCTTGTAGCCCGGCCTTGTAGCCAGCCTTGTGGCCCGGCCTTGTAGCCCGTCCTTGTAGCCTGGCCTTGTAGTCGGCCTTGTAGCCGGGCTTGTAGCCCGGCCTTTTAGCCCGGCCTTGTAGACGGCCTTGTAGCCCGACCTAGTAGCCCGGCCTTGTAACCCGGTCTTGTAGCCCGTCCTTGTAGCCCGGCCTTGTAGCCCGGCCTTGTAGTCGGCCTTTTAGCCCGGCCTTGTAGCCCGGCCTTGTAGCCCGGCCTTGTAGCCCGGCCTTGTAGCCATCCTTGTAGCCCGTCCTTGTAGCCCGGCCTTGTAGCCCGTCCTTGTAGCCCGTCCTTGTAGCCCGGCCTTGTAGCCCAGCCTTGTAGCCCAACCTAGTAGCCCGGCCTTGTAGCCCGGCCTTGTAGCCCGGCCTTGTAGCCCGGCCTTGTAGCCCGGCCTTGTAGCCCGGCCTTGTAGCCCGGCCTTGAAGCCCGGCCTCGTAGCCCGTCCCTGTAGCCCGTCCTTGTAGCACGGCCTTGTAGTCGGCCTTGTAGCCGGCCTTGTAGCCGGCCTTGTAGTCCGGCCTTGTAGCCCGGCCTTGTAGCCCGACCTAGTAGGGCCTTGTATTCCGGCCTTGTAGCCCGGCCTTGTAGCCCGGCCTTGTAGTCTGGCCTTGTAACCCGGCCTTGTAGTCCGGCCTTGTAGCGCGGCCTTGTACCGCGGCCTTGTAGCCCAGCCTCGTAGCCGGCCTTGTAGCCCGGTCTTGTAGCCCAACCTTGTAACCCGGCCTTGTAGCCCGGCCTTGTAGCCCAGCCTCGTAGCCCGTCCCTGTAGCCCGTCCTTGTAGCACGGCCTTGTAGCCGGCCTTGTAGTCCGGCCTTGTAGCCCGGCCTTGTAGCCCGACCTAGTAGGGCCTTGTAGCCCGGCATTGTAGCCCGGCCTTGTAGCCCAGCCTTGTAGCCGGCCTTGTAGCCCGGTCTTGTAGCCCAGCCTTGTAACCCGGCCTTGTAGCCCGGCCTTGAGTCCTGGCTGGGAAAGACCACGTTGCGGACACTGTTCATGAAGGGTGCGACTGGCGAGGGTTCCAGGGGTCCCTGAGGGGGCACTGGGGTGGGGGAGGTGGTGGGGAGGGGCTCCACGTCCCCCCACCCTTTGAGTCAGCGTTTGGGACGGCGCCAAGGTAGGAGGAGGATGTCAGGGGTGTGGGTTTGCGGCAGGAAGGAGGGTGACGGGCTGAAGGACGCGGGAAGGGGAAGGGGTATGCGGCTAAAGTTGGAGGGGGAGGGGGTGCCAGGGGCATGGCGCGGGGGTGGGGGCGTCATGTGCGACCATTGAGCCAAGTAATTATCAAATAGGACAGGGTGAGAGCACTCTGACTGGTGACGTGCCCGGAATGTGGCGGGCCTGGTCACCTCTGTCTAGCCACTCGGTTGTAGATCGCGTCCTGAACCCAAATGGCGGCTTCTCTAAAGCGATGGAAGTCCTGAACCAAACGATCCTGAACGACAATCGTTCTTTCTAATCGGCGAGTCACCTCAGGCCGGGGCCGGCTTGTTGTTCAAAGCGGCGGCTTGTTCAAAGCGATAGCCTGTTCGAAGCCATGGCTTGTTCAAAGCGATGGCTTGTTCAAAGCGGCGGCTTGTTCAAAGCGGTGGCTTGTGCAAAGCGGTGGTTTGTTCAAAGCGAAGGCTTGTTCAAAGCGATGGCTTGTTCAACGCGGGGCCTTGTTCAAAGCGGCGGCTTGTTCAAAGCGATAGCCTGTTCGAAGCCATGGCTTGTTCAAAAGCCATGGCTTGTTCAAAGCGATGGTTTGTTCAAAGCGATAGCCTGTTCGAAGCCATGGCTTGTTCAAAGCGGTGGCTTGTGCAAAGCGGGGCCTTGTTCACAGCGATGGCTTGTTCATAGCGGTGGTTTGTTCAAAGCGAAGGCTTGTTCAAAGCGATGGCTTGTTCAACGCGGGGCCTTGTTCAAAGAGGTGACTTGTTCACAGCGGGGCCTTGTTCACAGCCATGGCTTGTTTAAAACGATGACTTGTTCAAAGCGGTGGCTTGTTCAAAGCGGTGGCCTGTTTAAAGCGGATGACCAACCTAATTTAATCGCGATCTGCACCGAAAGTTAACATCTTTTTACCTCAATTGGCGAGTGTTAACGCTTCGTTTGGGCCGACTGGTAAGGCGAATAAAATTAAGGCAACCCGCCCCCAGCAATGTCAAGCAGAGCGCCATTTTGCCGGGAGCAGTGACGCGTATTGTGAGTATTCATGTGGCACCGCCCTATGTTATCACTCGCGGAGAGAGAGATCAGGGCCGCGATTTACAGATGAATAGCGGCAGTTCGAAGCCGCGCAGTAGCGCAAGATCTTGGTGTTTCATAGAAAAGTACCGTCCAAACAAATTGATATACGTCTTGCGACGATTGACTCCGCAACAATGCCATGATTGGAGTTAGAATCGCAGCTCTTTAGATTAGCGATGATCAAGCGCTCTTGTTTTGCTCACACAATAGGCGCAATTTCCGGTTTGAATAAATTAGAGTATCGCCTCCTGATTGGTCAAGCGCGGAAACACCTCCAAAAAGGGCTGCCGCCTGGGTAGGCGGCGAAATCGAGCCCGGCGGTCACTTCTAAATTTTATTGTGAGCTATAGATAGGACGAAAAATTCTGTCATTTGGAGAATAGACAATTGGGTATTATATGAATCGGTAAAGCAGCGTTAGAGGCCAGGCTGGCGGTTCCCTTCAAAGCGGTGGTTTGTTCAAAGCGATAGCCTGTTCAAAGAGGTGGCCTGTTCAAAGCGATAGCCTGTCCAAAGAGGTGGCCTGTTCAAAGCGGTGGCCTGTTTAAAGCGGTGGTTTGTTCAAAGCGATAGCCTGTTTAAAGCGGTGGTTTGTTCAAAGCGATAGCCTGTTCAAAGCGGTGGCTTGTTCAAAGCGATAGCCTGTTTAAAGCGGTGGTTTGTTCAAAGCGATAGCCTGTTTAAAGCGGTGGTTTGTTCAAAGCGGTGGCCTGTTCAAAGCGGTGGCTTGTTCAAAGCGGGGCCTTGTTCAAAGCGGTGGTTTGTTCAAAGCGATAGCCTGTTTAAAGCGGTGGTTTGTTCAAAGCGATAGCCTGTTTAAAGCGGTGGTTTGTTCAAAGCGGTGGCCTGTTCAAAGCGGTGGCTTGTTCAAAGCGATAGCCTGTTCAAAGCGGTGGCTTGTTGTTACACATTGATACACCTAAAAAAGTCAACTTGCGAACATGCGGGAAAACCAGACCGTTTATTTTTCTGATGTTGACAATTAATAGAAAACATATTTTTGTGTTCAAGTTTTTACTTCCCTGTGTCGCATATTTAAATTGCAGAAGTGGTTGTTACGGATATTTTGGTCCAACAATATGTCATATTTGCTCTGATCTATATTTTTATTTTCGTTCCATTGGGGTCAAGCGAATGTTTTTCTTTTCATGCAACGATTGAGGTGATTCGCTTGAATGATACAGTGTCATGTGATTTACAGGTGACACATCACTAACATGTATCTAATAATGATTTAAAGGATTTATTCATATGAAAATGGGGCTATATACACGCGTCTGCCTTGCACAAAGATGAAACATATAGGCAATCATAATGTTATTATTTTTTTAAACATTGTCAAGTACTTTTGAACTTTTACGGACTGGCACCGATTACTGCTGCCTATACACTACCGCTGTTAAAGTGACTTCACAAACACATCATGACCCTCGAATTGATTGATCACAACGTGTCTCTCTGATGTTGTCAGTGTTATGTTCTTACATAATGTGTACCTCATCATATCGACGCTTCTATAATAATAATCTGTATTGTAAATCAATTAGTCATGGGTTCTAGGCACATACCGTAGTTGCTCGAATAAGCGCCCGTTTGAATAAATGCCCGGGGAATACTCGAAAAATAACCGCCCGGGCAAATAAATTTGTTTAATCAATGTATACTTATTGCACAATATTGCATAATGAGAGTAAATCATTGTATTTGCTACGCACCTGCTCTTTACATGGTGAGTGGACCCGGAAACGAGAGATGAGAAATGAGATAATATGAGATATACATAATTATCTCAACTGGTTGTTAGACACTCATCTTGGCGATCCCAATAATCCGAATCAACAACTGCGCTGCCGGAAAACTGCGGGGAATGAGAGGACCCTCGACCCCAAGGTTATTACAAGGTTATTACGCAACAAAAAAGTAGTTCCTGTTCGCGCTCGGTAAGAACAAGTGATGTAGCTTCACCCTTCAGCCCCCCCACAATCAGGATCAGCCCCCTCGCCCTCCAATGCCCTCCCCCCCCCCACGACCAGCCCCCTCACCCTCCATCGCTCCCCCACCCCCTTCCCACGACCAGCCTCCGTAAGAAGGAGTAATGTAGCTTTATACCCTTCAGCAAAAAAAATTACACATCCAAAGTATCGCGCCTACTATGAGGTTAGCCACCCCCCTCCCCCCCGATCAGACCCCTCACCCTCCATCGACTCCCCCCCCCCCGACCAGCCTCCTCACTCTCCATCGCCCCCCACCTTCTCCACACGCATCGCGAAGTGGCGATACCCTCGCTCACCCTGGCTGAGAAGTAACGGGAGACACGGTCGGCCTCAGCCCTAACGGGCCTAAAACTACCCTAGTGAAGATGTATCCCACGTGGTCCCGGAAAAGACTTTCATTAGCTGCTACAGAAGGGTGGCCGACCCTTGTTCGCTAACGCAGACTGATGGCTAGCTGAACATACCCCTATTATCGCTCGTTAAGTCTCCTGGGGGCCGGAGAGCGGCGGCAGCCTCTCCCTGGGCCGCCGGCCTTTTATCCTCGCTAATCAGGTCGGGTGCCGGCGGAATCTCACCCAGAGGGGGCGACGGTCGCCTGTCGCTCGTGATGAAATATAAATATTGCAACAGCGGGTAAGCGCAAGCGAGCCGGGATCCTAGTTCAACCCTGGGTTTGGTTAAATATTTCATGACGTTCGTACCCTTGAATAGGTGTTTGTGTACTCGTGAATGCCGAAAAAAAGTGGCCGACATCAAATATGATTTAGCAAGTAACAAGATAGTGAGAGAAATACAAAAGCGGACCAAGGCCATACAGAAAGGTCCTGTGGCCAGCACACTCGAGGCGATTGGGTGCTCTAACCCAGTGAGCTATTGAGCCGGATGTTGTACAGGCGTTGCGCGGTTCACGTCCACATTTATTTGTGGCTGAAATAGAACGCTAAAACCTATGTGAGTCATATCACGACAAACGACAAAGGTCAAGGCGGCGACCGAGGGGCCATGTATTCGGGAGTAACTCTCACTCTTTGCGACCGTCAGACATGGGAGTTGCGTACTGCACAATCTTCGACGCTTACGCCGAGGTTCGAACCCGGCACGGGGCGCTTGACGTTGCTTAGCAAAGCACGCTAGACAGTAGCCGAAGGCGTTACCCACTCGGCCACGGGGTGATTTCTTGTACATGTTTGAAGTCAACCATTTACGGTGGGGTGGAGGGGTTGGCGGGGGTGGGGGGGCAAGGGGCTTTGCATCCCTCGGAAAAAGGCTTTTGACTTCAATGTGAATCTGGGAACGAGGAGAATAACTCCTCGTGAACTAAATATTAAGTATAATTATGTGAATCGGGAAGTCGCCAATTTTGTTATCATGTATCCGCCCTTGTTATTGCGGGGAGTGCATCTTGTCATTCTATGTGACCTGTGAATGAAGAAATATTTTATTATTTCTGACCTGGAAACTTCCCTCATATGCAGAGAAATACAGGTAGTTACTTGGGCCTATAATGAATGATATGTTTTTATGATAATTATTCTGAGTAGTTGTGACGTCAGTATGTTATAAAAATGACGTCACAATGGAATTCCTAAGCAACCGAAATATATGCCATTATTTTGTACATGTATGAAGTCAACCATTCACGATAGGGGAGACCGAGGGAACATATTCTCCTGAATGAGACTTCCGGCGAAAGTGACGTCATCAATGACAGCAGACACAGGGCGGGGGTGGAGTAGGAGTGCAACCAAGGGGGGGCAAGGGGTATTTGCGTTCCTCGGGATTAGCCTTTTCATTTGCCCCCCCCCCCCCGCTCCCCCCATATATGTCATGGCGACAACGGTAACATATTAAGCCACGAGACCTTTAGGTCATTCTGAACCATAAGCTGGGTAGTTGATTTGATTGGGGCTTAACGGCACTTTCAGCCTGGAAGGCTATATCGTGCCATACTGGTCAATATTAGTCAATATTAAAACCCTGAAAATCAATACATGTGATATGAATAAAACCATGAATGCAGTCATAAGCTGGTTAGAAGGGGCCGCCAACCGGCTGGAGGTACTCAGCGTTAAGATTGTTAGGAGCGACAATGAAAACGCCAGAGATCGCAATTACCGTCACTCCACTCCCGAGGGTAAAACAACGGCTTAATGTCCGGGGTCATTGTCACTCCGGGAGAGTGGGTGGGTGGGTGGGGGAGAGTGGGGGGGGGGGGGTAGCCACGTCAGGCGCTGCATGACTCATAATAAAATTGGCTGAAAAATTGGACCGAGTTATTTTTTATTACTGCTTATCTGCTGCAAAGAGCAATATATTTAACTTGACATTAAGGGGGATATCCACGCAAAGGGTATTGGGTATGACGTCACATTGGTGGGCGGCGAGGCGCCATAGGGTGGGGGGGTGGGGCAACGTGCAGTGGCGGCGAGGGGTGAGACGGACGGCTAGGGGTGACACAGACGGCGAGGGGTGAGACAGACGGCTAGGGGTGACACAGACGGCGAGGGGTGAGACAGACGGCGAGGGGTGAGACAGACGGCTAGGGGTGACACAGACGGCGAGGGGTGACACAGACGGCTAGGGGTGACACAGACGGCTAGGGGTGACACAGACGGCGAGGGGTGACACAGACGGCTAGGGGTGACACAGACGGCGAGGGGTGACACAGACGGCTAGGGGTGACACAGACGGCGAGGGGTGAGACAGACATTTCTGAGACGATGCGCAATATTCGAAGCAGCCAAGATAATTCTCGTCTTGTTATTACGTAATACACCTTATCCACCATTTTGTAGGCAGGTGCACCATGAAATGCAGCAATACCACGACCGTTACAAGTCACGTGACATTCTGACGGGTCCCACAGGGTGGAGGTATGAACCCCTGTTTAATGCACACGGAACCAGCCCATAGACGACCGTGGTACTCGAGTCGCAAAATGAGGAAAATAAATGACAATATATTCCGTCCGACTGCAAGTTTGTTTTCAGAATAACAGCAAAGAAGGTTTGGCCTCATGATGAAGAAGTCTATCGGCATGAACCCTGCGTTTGTGAGCAAGACATGCCGGGTTAATTAGGGTTACGATCCGACGCAAAACTCGAATGAAACTATAATGACCTACCTCTCCACGTCACTTTGAAAATTAGTTTGATCAGAAAGAGGACCTTTTTTGTTGATCAGATTTTTGTTGTTCGGCGGTACAAACTTGGGACCGCCAAAAACCTTTTCCATTATATCTAAAAGGGTTTTCCCGCTCTTTGTTTTCGTGGCTGAGACTTTTGTCTTTTCTACGGCATCCCCACACTCCCCTCACCTCGCACCCACTCCTGTCTGTGCCATGCAAGTACAAAGCGCGGTGTTGGTCAGGACGAAAGGTCGGAACAACAGCGAGAAATTGAGGTGAATGGCCTGAGCCATTGGACCAGGCGATCAATGTCGTAAAACGTCCCCGCGCGACCGCAGGACGGCATGTCGTTAAATGTCGTCTGGTGTCCGGAATGGGAACCCCGAGAGCTGGGGTGAGAAAGGTCCTCAATATGGGGACGCTAAAGGGCAGGGGATACGTGGACGAGGGAGGAGAGGAGGGCGGAGATGGGGTGTGACTGGGGGGGGGGGATCACGTGGGTGGGGGAATGTGGAGTGATATCAACAGATAGAGAGAGAGAGAGAGAGAGAGAGAGAGAGAGATTGAACGGAAGGCGGGAGGGTGCGAATGGGTGTAGTGAGGGAGGGGGGATGAGGGATAATGATGTCAGCGGGCGGTGTTTCTCCCGGCACGTAGATTAAATTAATATATCACTTACATTGAAATTAGTACTTACCTTATACAACCTCCAATATGGCGGGGTGTATCCTCCCAAACAGACATACCTCGGATACCTCAATAGCTGTCATATTGCTTTAGTCCTTAATCCAGGACAGCGGTGTCGTGTGCGCCGAATTACGGAGCCGATATTATTAACTGCTGTCGCAACTACGCGATGAAGACCGCGGGCCCACGTGCCCAAAGCACGTATTTGAGAATTAATGACCTTCCGCATCTATGGGATATTGTGTAGATTTATTGTGTAGATTTATAACACACGACTCAGAAACATCGACGCAAAATGCCATGTTTTCGGAAACGGGGAAGGGCGGGGTGGGGAGGGAGGAGGGGGGGGGGTGTAAGCGAAGGGGTCAACGTCACTACCATCGTCAAGTTGCCCTGGAGCCACGCACGTGCCAAGGTCAACACGTGGTGAAAATTTAAAGGTCATTTCTATGGTAACTCCTTTGGTGGCCAACTATCCTAATATTGTCCATGTTAGTTACGCTTTCATTTTACGTTCAGGCTTTCAGAAAAGCAAAAACGTGGTTAAGATGCAATATATTTCTATAGCTTGATTTCTATCTATCTAATCTGTCTCTCTCTCTCTCTCTCTCTCTCTCTCCCTCCGTCCCCTTCTCTCTCTTTCTCTCTCTCTCTCTCTATATATATATATATTTATATATATATACCAGTGAATGATACATGTATTCGAGTGCTATGAGCCTATGATAGACAAGTTAAAACGGTTCGAATCCCCTCTGTGCAAATGTATAGGCTCATGCAAGAAGAAGGTTCCATGACGATATGACCTACATATATGGCAAATCGTTTCACCTAGAATCAACAAACCAGCGTCCCTCGGTCCGTCGTTCACCTAATCACATTGTCTCGTATTCATAATTTGTTGTCATCTTTTACGGAGTAGAAGCGAAGGGTTTATGACCACGGGGGATGGGGCGGGGGGGGGGGTCGTGAACTGTCTTTACATGGAGCATGGTGATTCACACTGGTCATAGCTAGAGTGGACTCTTTGTGTCATAGATATTTGGATATTGTAGCACATTCTAGATGTAAGTCTACAAGGGTAAGGAAGGCAAATATAGCCCAGGGGCTTCGTAGCAGTTTTTCACAATGCAATCGAAATTGGCGTGTAATAATATCAGGTTTGCAAATAAATGCGTTACAAAACACTGTTATTTCGCGCGTAACTGGATTCGCGGGCAACCAAGCTGGGCGTGGGAGGAGGGGGGTGGGGGGGAGGGGCGTGGTGCCTTGGTCGTAAACCTTGCATGACCGTAATCAAAGGCTATTCCCGCCACTGGAGGGGAAAGGGAGCAAAAACACATGGAAACGCGATGCGTACAAGAGCCATGGTTCCTAAAATAGTAACGGAGTCGGCTGACAACGGAAGTACGAATCCCGTGAAAAGTTATAATGCGTCCACCCAACTCCTCCATAGTGACGTGCCGAACTAAGACCAAACCATTGCATGGGGTGAGTGAGTAAAGGGATTAACTAACATCAGACCATAGCCTGGGTTAGTGAGTGAAAGGCTTAACTAACATCAGACCATTGCCTGAGTTAGTGAGTGAAGGGCTTAACTAACATCAGACCATTGCCTGGGTGAGTGAGTGAAAGGCTTAACTAACATCAGACCATTGCCTGAGTTAGTGAGTGAAGGGCTTAACTAACATCAGACCATTGCCTGGGTGAGTGAGTGAAAGGCTTAACTAACATCAGACCATTGCCTAGGTGAGTGAGTGAAAGGCTTAACTAACATCAGACCATTGCCTGGGTGAGTGAGTGAAAAGCTTAACTAACATCAGACCATTGCCTGTGTGAGTGAGTGAAAGGCTTAACTAACATCAGACCATTGCCTGGGTGAGTGAGTGAAAGGCTTAACTAACATCAGACCATTGCCTGGGTGAGTGAGTGAAAGGCTTAACTAACATCAGACCATTGCCTGGGTGAGTGAGTGAAAGGCTTAACTAACATCAGACCATTGCATGGGTGAGTGAGTGAAAGGCTTAACTAACATCAGACCATTGCATGGGTGAGTGAGTGAAAGGCTTAACTAACATCAGACCATTGCCTGGGTGAGTGAGTGAGAGGTCTAACTAACATGAGACAATTGCCTGGGTGAGTGAGTGAGAGGTCTAACATCAGACTATTGCCTGGGTGAGTGAGTCATAGTTATGATATATATTTTAATGTGTCGATGAATATTATACAAAAATATTGATCCCACAAGAAAGAAAAGCACAGGTGAAGTGCCAAGTCCGTAAATTTCTAAGCAATAGATGTAACAAACATTTTCGGAATATGCAATATGCGGCATTGGGTAATGACAGGAACATAGCCACTGTGTCTTATAGTCTGTATGTCATGCTTCGGGTTAAACTGCTTGCGCCGCTGTTTCTATCATTTCTGAAGAGAGAGTGTTGTGGGGTGCAGGAGGGGCGGTGGCGGGGTGGCGGGGTGGCGGGCAGGCGGGGTGAGGGGGGGGGGGGGGGGCCGCAGGGGGGGGGAGGGGGACCCACGGCTGCGGGGCGACTAGACGCTGTGCCTAGTGCCGCGCCCTTAATCCTAATCATCCGTTGACGAAGGCTGTCACGGCGCACCACAGGGCCACGTGTCAGACAAACAGCTCACAGGCTCGGCACACATCTGGCCTTGTATCAGACCAAAGCCAGAGCCAGGCAGGCAGAGCGGTAAACCTGGTATTTAAAATCATAACGTCGTTAAAACCGCCACGGTTTACTCATAAAATGGCGCGTTCCTGCCACAAATCAGTAGGAGCGCTTTCCCGACACGAGTCACTTCGAGCTTAACGTAAAGCTCTCGCAAATGTTCATATAATAATTATGCAATAGACGTCATTCGGCTAGGCCATGCGGGTAAATTCCGCGCAACCGGTTTTCTCAAATGAACCATTTGTCTCTCACAGAGGGGCAAATCATTCAGAGGAAAGAAGCGAACCAGGAGAGTGTGCATGTGGGGTGGGGGGGGGCGGGAGGGGGGGGGGTGCTCAGGGAATAATAGAATCCCTCAAGAACAACATTAAAGGTAAATTTGAACTTGAAACAAGAACGAACGTCCCAGGAAGAAATAAGTGCTTTCGCGTGAGCGGTATAAACCATAACCAAGTTCATGTGGCCTGACGTATATTAAAACTGTACTTAATTACTTTGTTAGGGAAATGCTAAAACAATATATATATTATAACTACGTTTTAATCTCCCACCCAATCCCGCCTCCTGTCTCCATTTCTCCTTTAACCGCTTCGCCCTTTGGGAGCGAAGATAATAAACCCCCAAAATGAAAAGCTACAGTGCCGTCCCGCCTCACATTATATAGTCGCGTTATTCATCACTTTCCCCGCAGCCTGCGAGGGTAATGTTCATGGAGCCACGAGGAGTATATAGTCCAGATATTAAGGGGTATATGACATATCGTTCCGCGATACGGGAGAGTAAGCGCTAAACTGTTTACCTTCACTCTCCATAAAACAGTTTCACCGCCAGGCGGTGCTATTGGACTTTTATGTTACGATTATGACGTCATCAATCGTGAAAAAAAAACCCCAAATAAACAGAGCGTTTGGTCTACACAGGTGGTCTGGCTAACTAACCCGCTGACCCTGACACACAGTCATCTGTTATCCATCCGCCAATCAACCTAAAGGGAAGCCGGAACTTTTTTTTGTAGCGGAAACTATCCATCCATCAATAGCTCCGCGTTCGCGGCGTGGCGGAGGCGGCTGTAAGTAAACTGGCCGCTAATCATAGGCGACGGCTTAGGCCGGGGATTTACTACGCCATCTGGCCGCCTCCGGCCGCGGAGTAATACGACCGCTATCGGCGAGGAAAAGAGACATAAAGTGAGCCCAGACAGGGACAGGGCACAGACAAACG
>OZ025256.1:3447567-3519762 GCA_964019135.1 Arenicola marina
ATATTGTTTAAGTAATAAGATTTTATGCGCAAGAAATCTGATTTGTTGTGCCATAAATAACATTTATTGTGCCATTAATAACGTATATTCTGCAAGGAATGAGATGCATTGTGCAAGAAATAATATACACTGTGTGAAAATTAATTATAATGTTTGAATCATAATGTATTATTTACAAACTATACAACTTATTTTGTACGAGGTAAGAATTTAACATGAACGAAATAATAATTTCAATTGCTAATATCCGGCGATATTAGCAACGACCCCCGTATCACTTAGCCGGAAGAGAGTCAAGACAACGCAAATGGAATGAAAAGTTGGTATTTTAGGCCGCTTTTGTACATTTGAACGCTAAACTGGGCCAACAACCCCCCGTGACTAGGCCTCACATACAGATGCCAGGATTCGAACCCTCACACTCCAGCTGACACTGATTACTCACTGAGCTAGAGACTGCTTCCGGTTCTGACGTCGGCGCGTAAGGCGCTTGTGTGCACATGAAGACTCACAAAGAAAAATGGACATGACATATCGTTGGATGAAAACTTCTCAACGCTACGAAGTCGAGTGGAACGAGGCGTAAATACGTCTTGCGTCTGCGACGTCACGGTTGTACCTTCTGACCTCGATTATAGACGACACATCGATTACTCGATGATAGGAACTCAATACAGCAATCGAAAGCATCTTCTGCACAAAAAATGTATTTTAGTTCACCGGCGTTATTTCAATACCAACTGCAGGTTAAAGTCAAATACAGAGACAAGGTGTCCTAGCAAAAATGACAATATTCAAATAGTTTCATGACAGGAAATATGAAAAAGGCGCAGGCAAAGGGAATAGCAAATATAACAATCTTCACATAGTTTATGACAGGAAATATGAAAAAGACGTAGGCAAATAGCAAAGATAACAATATTCACATAGTTCATGACAGGAAATATGAAAAGGAGGCGGGCAAAGGGAATAGCAAAAAACAAATATTCAAATAGTTCATGCCAGGAAGCAAAAATGACCATATTCTAATAGTTCATGACAGGACATATGAAAAAGACGCAGGTACCGGAAATGACACCAAAATGAATGAATGAATGAAGACACACATAATAGAAGGTTGAACTGAAGCAGATACTGATGACATTGGCTCCAATCAAATGGAGGAGACTACGGGAGGTAAGCAAGTGGGACGATGGGTAGGAATGTCGCTAAAAACGCACTAGGACAGTGAGAACTTATCGTTACTAGCAGCGGTAGGTGGGGATGTGAGAGGGGAGGGGGGGGGGGGAGGCTGATGGGTGTGGTCAAAAGGGGAGGGGGTGTGGTCAATCAGATGGGGGGGGGGGGGTGGACACCGATCGATCCATGGCCACTGTGACAGTAGTCCTCGGGAGTAGCGACACCCAGTCATTATGATCCAAGGACGCCCCATCAAAGAGTAACCCATCGCCCGAGTTACCGCCTCCCTCGCCCCATCCTTCCCCCCTCCTCCGCCCTCGCCCCATCCTTCCCCCCTCCTCCGCCCTCGCCCCATCTTTCCCCCCTCCTCCTCCCTCGCCCCATCCTTCCCCCCTCCTCCGCCCTCGCCCCATCCTTCCCCCCTCCTCCTCCCTCGCCCCATCCTTCCCCCTCCTCCGCCCTCGCCCCATCCTTCCCCCCTCCTCCTCCCTCGCCCCATCCTTCCCCCCTCCTCCTCCCTCGCCCCATCCTCCCCTCGTCTTCCCCTTCCTCAACCCCCCCTCCTCATCCCACTCCCTCACCTCACCCTCCTCCTCACCCCCCCCTCCTCATCCCACTCCCTCTCCTCACCCCTCTCCTCATCCTACTCCTCCTCCTCAGCCCCCCTCCTCCTCCTACTCCCCCTCCTCCTCCTTCTCCTCCTCCTCCCTCCTCGTCTTCCACCTCCTCCTCACGCCTTCCTCCTCCTCGTCCTCCCTCTCGCCTCCCCCCTCCTGCCCACCCCTTCCTCCTCCTTAGCCACCTCCTCCTCCTCCCCCTTCTCCACCTTCGTCTCTTCATCCCCCCTTCCTCCTCTTCCCCTAAATGCGAGACCAAACTTGAAAGGTTTCTCAGAAGAATGGAAGGATACCGGCCGCAGAAAGTTACTCATCCATCCATCAACTCATCCGTCCGGCCCTCCATGCCAACCGAGGTATCTACCGGCCTATACCAACAGCCCCGGGAATGAACTGAGGCCGGAACACAATCAAAACCTCAGCAAAATAATAACACGTGAGTCCCATTCTCCCAACAGGCACAGAAACAAAATTCACATCGAGACGATTAACGCGAGAGAAAGCATCAAGGGAGGCTGACAGGTGGCCGGAAACTAGACAGGAAGTTGCAAATGGCGGATGCCTCCTTCCATCTACCACCAGCGACACCTGGCGAATGCGAATGCGCAAGAATTTCAGCCCCGGCGGAAATTGCGGAAGTAATACTCGTGGGGACTACGTGTCTGCGCGCAGGTAGACCTGCTTTATGCGGCGTTGTCCGTCCCGTGTGTGGAGACAATACCGGGGGTGGGTGGGTGGCGGGGGGGGGTGACAGTCTTGAGAGTGATTCCTCCCGCGGGTGTCCCGGGTGGCGAAGGCTTATCGGGATAGGGAGCAAACGTCCATGAGTCATGGCGCCACACGCTGCATGAAGCAGGGCGTAATTTCAAGTGCGAACAGCTGTAGGTAGCAGTAAAGTTATCATGGATGAGTTGCAGTAGTAAAGTTATCATGGATGAGTTGCAGTAGTAAAGTTATCATGGATGAGTTGCAGTAGTAAAGTTATCATAGATGAGTTGCAGTAGTAAAGTGATCATGGATGAGTTGCAGTAGTAAAGTGATCATGGATGAGTTGCAGTAGTAAAGTTATCATGGATGAGTTGCAGTAGTAAAGTTATCATGGATGAGTTGCAGCATTGAAGTTATCATGGATGAGTTGCAGTAGTAAAGTTATCATGGATGAGTTGCAGTAGTAAAATTATCATGGATGAGTTGCAGTAGTAAAGTTATCATAGATGAGTTGCAGTAGTAAAGTGATCATGGATGAGTTGCAGTAGTAAAGTGATCATGGATGAGTTGCAGTAGTAAAGTTATCATGGATGAGATGCAAGTAGTAAAGTTATCATGGGTGAGTTGCAGTGGTAAAGTGATCATGGATGAGTTGCAGTAGTAAAGTGATCATGGATGAGTTGCAGTAGTAAAGTGATCATGGATGAGTTGCAGTAGTAAAGTGATCATGGATGAGTTGCAGTAGTAAAGTTATCATGGATGAGTGGCAGTAGTAAAGTTATCATGGATGAGATGCAAGTAGTAAAGTTATCATGGGTGAGTTGCAGTGGTAAAGTGATCATGGATGAGTTGCAGTAGTAAAGTGATCATGGATGAGTTGCAGTAGTTAAGTGATCATGGATGAGTTGCAGTAGTAAAGTTATCATAGATGAGTTGCAGTAGTAAAGTGATCATGGATGAGTTGCAGTAGTAAAGTTATCATGGATGAGTTGCAGTAGTAAAGTTATCATGGATGAGCTGCAGTAGTAAAGTTATCATAGTTAGTCCGTGATTCTAAAGTTACCATGATGATTCATGATATGAATCATCATGTTTACGGTACGAGATAGCGAGGAATCATCATGTTTACGGCATACGCTAATGAGAGTCATGATTTTTACGGTATGAGAGCCTCCTACTGGGTGCTGGAGGCGCTCTCATAACACTAAACTTGACAAATAACACGTGAGACGTGGATCTCTGTTATTAGTTACCGCTTGCCCCCGAATTGTAGCCTCGCCGCTCGCCCCCAGCGCACGAGAGAAGCAACTGATTGGGAGTTTGTCTGGGCTTACAACGGTGAGTTTTCCTTCCAGGAATTTGGGTTCAAAGGGGAGGGCCATCACACCTTCCACTGACGAGTTGAATTGCCCTGCCCCTTCTGGCTGTCAGCCCTTATATTAGTCACCCCCCCCCCCCCCACCCCCCCCCATCCCCTCCGCCTCCCCTCTCGATCTCCCAATCTCGCACCAACACCCCCACCTCCCCAGATCTCCCTAGTACGATTCTGACGCTTAAAAAACATTTACACGTTGATGGACGACCTGGCAGAGGGCTTAGACAAGCCCGCAGTTCTGCCGCTTTAAATCATTCTCACATCCCTCCCACTGCGTTCTCCCCTTTCGAGCCATGGGGGTCGTGTGAATCACCTTCAAGTCCGCATTGTTCTGAGCTTTGCTTTTGCTTTTGCTGCCACAGATATGCCGTGGTGAGTAGTAAACCAGCTCGACAGGCGAGCTGTTACCGTGGGCCCGAACTGACAATAAATATACGGCACATACCCGTCCTATCTGCTAAGTGTTTTGGGACGTGGGAGTCCCTGGGCTGCCGGCCTAAGTGACCTTCAAACGACCTTTAATATCTACCGTTCAGAATCACATTAATGTTCGTCCTGATATAGCTGTACGTCAAGCTCTTTGGTTATCTTTCATTAAGTTTATTACCGCCCCACACATTAACATGGCTGAATGTGAGGCATGGTTTGATGCCAATTAAGGTTTAATGGGTGAGACCAAATCACGATGAAGTGAATAGTGGTGAAAAATCACTTAAAATAGGTGGCTTTGAACCATCGGCGAACTCGACCCACGGTTGAAATTGTGTCATACTTGAAGCTGGAATACCAATTGCATCTGACCTCTAAATGTCACGATTTGCTTCATTTATTATATTTAATTTCGCCTCGTCTAATTTGTCTCTCTCCTTGTAATATAGCCATCTCTCACCCCAGGCTGCTGTTGATGCTGTTCCTGTTAGTTTCCTCTCATTGACTTCTACTTTGGTCTGTACGGTCTTTCTTCCTTTCCCTTTCTCTCTATTGCTAACTCTCCCCGGCTCTTCCATATCGCCGTCTTCGCTCCCTCCATAGCCCTTTCCTTCTCTCCCCCAAATTCCTACCTATTTCTTCTCTGTCATTCTGCCTCTCTCCTAACCCCTCTCTCCTCTTTTCCCTTGTCCCGCTCAATTTCTCCTTCCCTCTCCCCATTTGCCCCCCCTATCCTACCCCCCTCTACCGCCCTGCTCCTCTCTCTGACAGAGAGCCCCTCAACTCCCAACGCGGTCGTACCTCGCACTTCGGGAGACCAGGCTTTTCCCCTTATTCCGGTGAACAACCCGTCCTTACCCCATAGCACGTGATAGCGACGAGACATCCCCCGCCGCCATTGTTATTACACAGGTACCCGGATGTGTGACCCACATGTCAAACAACTTTGAAGTCTAAAGGCCGTATTACCCGGTTATATCCAGCAACACCGTGTTTATGCCGAAGAGCCGATGCTCTGGGGCTGAGTGCCGATGTGTGTGGATGGATGGCAGTTCACTGGAGACAGAATGCCACAAGGAAAAGTCATGAGGATATCATATGAAGTAATATATATATATCGTTTCAACCAATGTTGCCTGGATGATCTGGTTTTGCCTGATTTGGACGCTGGTAACTGGTATATAACCTTTATATACATACGGAACCGTAGAATGCCCATTTGAGACTGCTCGGTGACATACCGCAGCCGACAGTATCAAGAATAATCAGTGTCGCCATATTTGTTAATAGAAAGAAAACCAAATCGATTTTTTTTTCTTGAGAGAATAAACCTCAGTTTCTTATCGTTGCCGACCTGTCTTTGCATTATTCTGATTTGTGGCAATAGAGGTTAGTATTAGTATACGGGTCCCGTCATCGATTTGTGCATCGTGCATAGCTAGATAAATCAAGAATAGAAGAATTAATATGAAAAAACGCTTGTGTCACCTTAATCACCAATCAGTGCAAATACATTTGTTTCTGCATGGACGGATGGACATCCTTATCTTTGAAATTGGAACGACAGAGGTAATACTTTTCCCATCAGCGCGACGCTATGCATGATACTGAATTTGTCGAAATAACGCCCAGGCAATGTAGTTTGGATTGTACTTGATTCGGGTACTTAGACGAGGCGTGTACATGGGGTAGAGCGCAGGAACGAGGCGGTACACGGGGCCAGACATAGGGACGAGGCGGTACACGGGGTCAGACAGAGGGACGAGGCGGTACACGGGGTCAGACAGAGGAACGAGGCGGTACACGGGGTCAGACAGCGGGCCGAGGCGGTACACGGGGTCAGACAGAGGGACGAGGCGGTACACGGGGTCAGGCAGAGGGACTGGGCGGTACACGGGGTCAGACAGAGGGACGAGGCGGTACACGGGGTCAGACAGCGGGCCGAGGCGGTACACGGGGTCAGACAGAGAGATGAGGCGGTACACGGGGTCAGACAGAGGGCCGAGGCGGTACACGGGGTCAGACAGAGGGCCGAGGCGGTACACGGGATCAGACAGAGGGACGAGGCGGTACATGGGGTCAGGCAGAGGGACTGGGCGGTACACGGGGTCAGACAGAGGGACAAGGCGGTACACGGGGTCAGACAGAGGGACGAGGCGGTACAAGGGGTCAGACAGAGGGCCGAGGCGGTACACGGGATCAGACAGAG
Organism: Arenicola marina; assembly: GCA_964019135.1. Classification (NCBI taxonomy): domain Eukaryota; kingdom Metazoa; phylum Annelida; class Polychaeta; family Arenicolidae; genus Arenicola; species Arenicola marina. The sequence goes on from OZ025256.1 coordinate 3,454,085, forward strand.
GGACGAGGCGGTACAAGGGGTCCGACAGAGGGACAAGGCGGTACACGGGGTCAGACAGAGGGACAAGGCGGTACACGGGGTCAGACAGAGGGACGAGGCGGTACAAGGGGTCAGACAGAGGGACGAGGCGGTACACGGGGTCAGACAGAGGGACGAGGCGGTACACGGGATCAGACAGAGGGACGAGGCGGTACATGGGGTCAGGCAGAGGGACTGGGCGGTACACGGGGTCAGACAGAGGGACAAGGCGGTACACGGGGTCAGACAGAGGGACGAGGCGGTACAAGGGGTCAGACAGAGGGCCGAGGCGGTACACGGGGTCAGTCAGAGGGACGAGGCGGTACACGGGGTCAGACAGAGGGACGAGGCGGTACAGGAGGTCAGGCAGAGGGACTGGGCGGTACACGGGGTCAGACAGAGGGACGAGGCGGTACATGGGGTCAGGCAGAGGGACTGGGCGGTACACGGGGTCAGACAGAGGGACGAGGCGGTACACGGGGTCAGACAGAGGGACGAGGCGGTACACGGGGTCAGACAGAGGGCCGAGGCGGTACACGGCGTCAGTCAGAGGGACGAGGCGGTACACGGGGTCAGACAGAGGGACGAGGCGGTACAGGAGGTCAGACAGGGGGACGAGGCGGTACAGGGGGTCAGACAGAGGGCCGAGGCGGTACAGGGGGTCAGACAGGGGGACGAGGCGGTACACGGGGTCAGAAAGAGGGCCGAGGCGGTACACGGGGTCAGACAGAGGGCCGAGGCGGTACACGGGGTCACACAGAGGGACGAGGCGGTACACGGGGTCAGACAGAGGGCCGAGGCGGTACACGGGGTCAGACAGAGGGACGAGGCGGTACACGGGGTCAGACAGAGGGACGAGGCGGTACACGGGGTCAGACAGAGGGACGAGGCGGTACACGGGGTCAGACAGGGGAACGAGGCGGTACACGGCGTCAGACAGAGGGCCGAGGCGGTACACGGGGTCAGACAGAGAGACGAGGCGATACACGGGGTCAGACAGGGGAACGAGGCGGTACACGGGGTCAGACAAAGGGCCGAGGTGGTACACGGGGTCAGACAGAGGGCCGAGGCGGTACACGGGGTCAGACAGCGGGCCGAGGCGGTACACGGGGTCAGACAGAGAGATGAGGCGGTACACGGGGTCAGACAGAGGGCCGAGGCGGTACACGGGGTCAGACAGAGGGCCGAGGTGGTACACGGGGTCAGACAGCGGGCCGAGGCGGTACACGGGGTCAGACAGAGGGACGAGGCGGTACACGGGGTCGGACAGAGGGACGAGGCGGTACACGAGGTCAGACAGAGGGACGAGGCGGTACACGGGGTCAGACCGCTTGCCAATTAACCCTCGTTCGCCGGGAGGCTTAAGGCCTTATTAGCTGTCTGGTCAGAAGGTTGTCCGCTGCCAGTGATTAATAGGAAGACTCCTTTAATACAACCCCTACCCACTACCCACCTCCCCCCCCCCCGCCTCTCCCTCTCTCTCTCTGCTTCCTCACACTCTCATCAAACGCTCCGATGAAGCCCGAATCCAGTCCCGCAGGACAATTGTTGGTCTTCATTCGTCTTTCCGGGTCTTTAGACAGCCGTGGAGCACTCGCCGCCGGAGCCCCAACAGAGCCACGTGGCGTGCCTGGATCGGTGGCCGCCCAGCTCAAGTTCGATTGACGTGTCTCGTCATCGGCGTGATTAGCCTACGAGACTCTCGTTAGCATTTCTTCCTCATTATGGGATCCAGTTCAGTATTGAGGCTATTTATTGATGGCGACAATAATGTGTACAGTGTTACAATACTCATACGTGTTCCCGCGCTGAAGCTGTTAGCTGTAAATGACGACACGCGACACAGGGATATTTGAAAAATCGACATTCGACATTGACCCCCAAATTCCGACACTGAGGATCTGAAAAAGCGACATCGACACAGATATGTTGGCATTTTAGAAAAAAAAAGACACTGAGGTTAGCCAAACAGCGACGCGGAAGGTCATGAGGAATCGACATTCGACACTGGGGAATTATGAAAAATCGACACTGGACACTAGCCCCCCATCCTTCCAGACCCCTCTATATAATATGATGTTATTACTTGTGCTTTATGCGCAAAATGAAAATGAGCCCAAGAACCTAACTCTGTATCGCTTATAAGTACATTAGGCGAGTCAGCCGAGGGGACCTTCATTAATATACTCTACCACACAAAGCATGTGGTCCTTGCTTTCCATTACATGTTAGTATATACTATGACACACAAAACTGATATATGGTCATTGCTTTCCATTACATGTTAGTACATACAATAACACACAAAGCTGATATATTTTCCTTCCTTTCCATTACATGTTAGTATAAAGTTTCAAAGCCACAGCTGACCGGCCGAAGCACGAAGGGACCCCAGCCGTCTTAAAGCTGCAAGCACTTCAGCCGTTACAACGACCACACGCCCTGCCTGTAAAGCACTGCCCTTGTCTCACCCACAGGGCGTGATTGGCACTTCAGCGAAATCAGAAACAAGCAGCGTCACATCGCTCGTTTTATGGGCTGTTGGGCGATATTAGCTTGCCGCAGTAACTGTCTACTGTCTTCCGGTGAGTCACTTCCTGCCCCGCCGGTGCGGATGCATCGTGCGTCTAAGGACGGGAGGCGGGGTCTCCTCGTTGGGAGTTCACTGTCGATGGGGCGTCAAAAGGGCGGTAGAAGATTAATGCTTGGGCCACGAGACCCGTCTTTGTTACACGGCGGTTAGAATGGAGATTCTCGCCAAACAAATAAAGTTCTTCACCAACAAAAAGACGGAAACAGATAGCGGTTTACGGAGGACAGATGCCGAACTCTGGCCTCTCGGTGGCGATTGTTGACTGTTTTTTGAGTTTCCAGACAGCAGATTAATCCACCCTGTGTGATTGGTTGATGCGGTTTGTTTGTAGACGTGGTGAGGCTACAGGGAGGAGGCGGCCCACATCGATCTCGTCAGTGGTTTCGTGATGAGACGCAGCGCAGGGCGAAATTGGGATTAACAACGTCTGCAGCGTGGAGGGGCGATGTCCACCACTGTCTGGTGAGGGGCAGTGTTCCCCACTGTCTGGGGAGGGGCAGCGTCCACCGCTGTCTGGTGAGGGGCAGCGTCCACCGCTGTCTGGGGAGGGGCAGCGTCCACCGCTGTCTGGTGAGGGGCAGCGTCCACCGCTGTCTGGGGAGGGGCAGCGTCCACCGCTGTCTGGTGAGGGGCAGCGTCCACCGCTGTCTGGGGAGGGGCAGCGTCCACCGCTGTCTGGTGAGGGGCAGCGTCCACCGCTGTCTGGGGAGGGGCAGCGTCCACCGCTGTCTGGTGAGGGGCAGCGTCCACCGCTGTCTGGGGAGGGGCAGCGTCCACCGCTGTCTGGGGAGGGGCAGCGTCCACCGCTGTCTGGTGAGGGGCAGCGTCCACCGCTGTCTGGGGAGGGGCAGCGTCCACCGCTGTCTGGTGAGGGGCAGTGTCCCCCACTCTCTGAGGAGGGGCAGCGTCCACCATTGTCTGGGGAGGGGCAGCGTCCACCGCTGTCTGGTGAGGGGCAGTGTCCCCCACTCTCTGGGGAGGGGCAGTGTCCACCACTGTCTGGTGAGGGGCAGTGTCCCCCACTCTCTGGGGAGGGGCAGCGTCCACCATTGTCTGGGGAGGGGCAGTGTCCACCACTGTCTGGGGAGGGGCAGTGTCCCCCACTCTCTGGGGAGGGGCGGTGTCCACCGCTGTCTGGTGAGGGGCAGTGTCCCCCACTCTCTGGGGAGGGGCAGCGTCCACCATTGTCTGGGGAGGGGCAGTGTCCACCGCTGTCTGGTGAGGGGCAGTGTCCCCCACTCTCTGGGGAGGGGCAGCGTCCACCATTGTCTGGGGAGGGGCAGTGTCCACCACTGTCTGGGGAGGGGCAGTGTCCACCATTATCTGGGGAGGGGCAGTGTCCACCACGGTCTGGGGAGGGGCAGTGTCCACCACTGTCTGGGGAGGGGCAGTGTCCACCACTGTCTGGTGAGGGGCAGTGTCCACCACTGTCTGGTGAGGGGCAGTGTCCCCCACTCTCTGAGGAGGGGCAGCGTCCACCATTGTCTGGGGAGGGGCAGTGTCCACCCCTGTCTGGGGAGGGGCAGTGTCCACCACTGTCTGGGGAGGGGCAGTGTCCACCATTGTCTGGGGAGGGGCAGTGTCCACCACTGTCTGGGAAGGGGCAGTGTCCACCGCTGTCTGGTGAGGGGCAGTGTCCACCATTGTCTGGGGAGGGGCAGTGTCCACCACTGTCTGGGGAGGGCCAGTGTCCACCACTCTCTATTGAGGGGCAGCGTCCACCACTGTCTGGGGAGGGGCAGTGTCCACCATTGTCTGGTGAGGGGCAGTGTCCACCACTGTCTGGGGAGGGGCAGTGTCCACCACGGTCTGGGGAGGGGCAGTGTCCACCGCTGTCTGGTGAGGGGCAGTGTCCACCACTGTCTGGTGAGGGGCAGTGTCCACCACTGTCTGGTGAGGGGCAGTGTCCCCCACTCTCTGAGGAGGGGCAGCGTCCACCATTGTCTGGGGAGGGGCAGTGTCCACCACTGTCTGGTGAGGGGCAGTGTCCACCACTGTCTGGGGAGGGGCAGTGTCCACCATTGTCTGGGGAGGGGCAGTGTCCACCGCTGTCTGGTGAGGGGCAGTGTCCACCATTGTCTGGGAAGGGGCAGTGTCCACCACTGTCTGGGGAGGGCCAGTGTCCACCACTCTCTGGTGAGGGGCAGCGTCCACCACTGTCTGGGGAGGGGCAGTGTCCACCATTGTCTGGTGAGGGGCAGTGTCCACCGCTGTCTGGTGAGGGGCAGTGTCCCCCACTCTCTGGGGAGGGGCAGCGTCCACCATTGTCTGGGGAGGGGCAGTGTCCACCACTGTCTGGGGAGGGGCAGTGTCCACCATTGTCTGGGGAGGGGCAGTGTCCACCACGGTCTGGGGAGGGGCAGTGTCCACCACTGTCTGGGGAGGGGCAGTGTCCACCACTGTCTGGTGAGGGGCAGTGTCCACCACTGTCTGGTGAGGGGCAGTGTCCCCCACTCTCTGAGGAGGGGCAGCGTCCACCATTGTCTGGGGAGGGGCAGTGTCCACCACTGTCTGGGGAGGGGCAGTGTCCACCATTGTCTGGGGAGGGGCAGTGTCCACCGCTGTCTGGTGAGGGGCAGTGTCCACCATTGTCTGGGGAGGGGCAGTGTCCACCACTGTCTGGGGAGGGCCAGTGTCCACCACTCTCTGGTGAGGGGCAGTGTCCACCACTGTCTGGGGAGGGGCAGTGTCCACCACTGTCTGGGGAGGGGCAGTGTCCCCCACTCTCTGGGGAGGGGCAGTGTCCACCACTGTCTGGGGAGGGCCAGTGTCCACCACTGTCTGGGGAGGGGCAGTGTCCACCACTGTCTGGTGAGGGGCAGTGTCCACCATTGTCTGGGGAGGGGCAGTGTCCACCACTGTCTGGGGAGGGCCAGTGTCCACCACTCTCTGGTGAGGGGCAGTGTCCACCATTGTCTGGGGAGGGGCAGTGTCCACCACTGTCTGGGGAGGGGCAGTGTCCCCCACTCTCTGGGGAGGGGCAGTGTCCACCACTGTCTGGGGAGGGGCAGTGTGCACCACTGTCTGGGGAGGGGCAGTGTCCACCACTGTCTGGTGAGGGGCAGTGTCCACCACTGTCTGGGGAGGGGCAGTGTCCACCACTGTCTGGGGAGGGGCAGTGTCCACCACTGTCTGGGGAGGGGCAGTGTCCACCATTGTCTGGGGAGGGGCAGTGTCCACCGCTGTCTGGTGAGGGGCAGTGTCCACCACTCTCTGGGGAGGGGCAGTGTCCACCACGGTCTGGGGAGGGGCAGCGTCCACCATTGTCTGGTGAGGGGCAGTGTCCACCATTGTCTGGGGAGGGGCAGTGTCCACCGCTGTCTGGTGAGGGGCAGTGTCCCCCACTCTCTGGGGAGGGGCAGCGTCCACCATTGTCTGGGGAGGGGCAGTGTCCACCGCTGTCTGGTGAGGGGCAGTGTCCCCCACTCTCTGGGGAGGGGCAGCGTCCACCATTGTCTGGGGAGGGGCAGTGTCCACCACTGTCTGGGGAGGGGCAGTGTCCACCACTGTCTGGGGAGGGGCAGTGTCCCCAACTCTCTGGGGAGGGGCAGTGTCCACCACTGTCTGGGGAGGGGCAGTGTCCACCATTGTCTGGGGAGGGGCAGTGTCCACCACTGTCTGGGGAGGGGCAGTGTCCACCATTGTCTGGGGAGGGGCAGTGTCCACCACTGTCTGGGGAGGGGCAGTGTCCACCACTGTCTGGGGAGGGGCAGTGTCCACCATTGTCGGGGGAGGGGCAGTGTCCACCACTGTCTGGGGAGGGGCAGTGTCCACCACTGTCTGGGGAGGGCCAGTGTCCACCACTGTCTGGGGAGGGGCAGTGTCCACCACTGTCTGGTGAGGGGCAGTGTCCACCACTGTCTGGTGAGGGGCAGTGTCCCCCACTCTCTGAGGAGGGGCAGCGTCCACCACTGTCTGGGGAGGGGCAGTGTCCACCATTGTCTGGTGAGGGGCAGTGTCCACCACTGTCTGGGGAGGGGCAGTGTCCACCATTGTCTGGGGAGGGGCAGTGTCCACCACTGTCTGGGGAGGGGCAGTGTCCACCACTGTCTGGGGAGGGGCAGTGTCCACCACTGTCTGGTGAGGGGCAGTGTCCACCACTGTCTGGTGAGGGGCAGTGTCCCCCACTCTCTGAGGAGGGGCAGCGTCCACCACTGTCTGGGGAGGGGCAGTGTCCACCACTGTCTGGGGAGGGGCAGTGTCCCCCACTCTCTGGGGAGGGGCAGTGTCCACCACTGTCTGGGGAGGGGCAGTGTCCACCATTGTCTGGGGAGGGGCAGTGTCCACCACTGTCTGGGGAGGGGCAGTGTCCACCACTGTCTGGGGAGGGGCAGTGTCCACCAGTGTCTGGGGAGGGGCAGTGTCCACCACTGTCTGGGGAGGGGCAGTGTCCACCATTGTCTGGGGAGGGGCAGTGTCCACCACTGTCTGGGGAGGGGCAGTGTCCACCACTGTCTGGGGAGGGGCAGTGTCCACCACTGTCTGGTGAGGGGCAGTGTCCACCACTGTCTGGTGAGGGGCAGTGTCCCCCACTCTCTGAGGAGGGGCAGCGTCCACCATTGTCTGGGGAGGGGCAGTGTCCCCCACTCTCTGGGGAGGGGCAGCGTCCACCATTGTCTGGGGAGGGGCAGTGTCCCCCACTCTCTGGGCAGGGGCAGCGTCCACCATTGTCTGGGGAGGGGCAGTGTCCACCACTGTCTGGGGAGGGGCAGTGTCCACCACTGTCTGGGGAGGGGCAGTGTCCACCATTGTCTGGGGAGGGGCAGTGTCCACCACTGTCTGGGGAGGGGCAGTGTCCACCACTATCTGGGGAGGGGCAGTGTCCACCACTGTATGGGGAGGGGCAGTGTCCACCACTGTCTGGAGAGGGGCAGTGTCCACCACTCTCTGGGGAGGGGCAGTGTCCACCACTGTCTGGTGAGGGGCAGTGTCCCCCACTCTCTGGGGAGGGGCAGCGTCCACCGCTGTCTGGGGAGGGGCAGTGTCCACCACTGTCTGGTGAGGGGCAGTGTCCCCCACTCTCTGGGGAGGGGCAGCGTCCACCGCTGTCTGGGGAGGGGCAGTGTCCACCACTGTCTGGGGAGGGGCAGTGTCCACCAGTGTCTGGGGAGGGGCAGTGTCCACCATTGTCTGGGGAGGGGCAGTGTCCACCACTGTCTGGGAAGGGGCAGTGTCCACCACTGTCTGGGGAGGGGCAGTGTCCACCACTGTCTGGGAAGGGGCAGTGTCCACCACTGTCTGGGGAGGGGCAGTGTCCACCACGGTTTGATAAGGGGCAGTGTCCACCAGTGTCTGGGGAGGGGCAGTGTCCACCACTGTCTGGGGAGGGGCAGTGTCCACCACTGTCTGGGGAGGGGCAGTGTCCACCACTGTCTGGGGAGGGGCAGTGTCCACCACTGTCTGGGGAGGGGCAGTGTCCACCACTGTCTGGGGAGGGGCAGTGTCCACCACTGTCTGGGGAGGGGCAGTGTCCACCACTGTCTGAGGAGGGGCAGTGTCCACCACTGTCTGGGGAGGGCCAGTGTCCACCACTGTCTGGGGAGGGGCAGTGTCCACCACTGTCTGGGGAGGGGCAGTGTCCACCACTGTCTGGGGAGGGGCAGTGTCCACCACTGTCTGGGGAGGGGCAGTGTCCACCACTGTCTGGGAAGGGGCAGTGTCCACCACTGTCTGGGGAGGGGCAGTGTCCACCACGGTTTGATAAGGGGCAGTGTCCACCAGTGTCTGGGGAGGGGCAGTGTCCACCACTGTCTGGGGAGGGGCAGTGTCCACCATTGTCTGGGGAGGGGCAGTGTCCACCACTGTCTGGGGAGGGGCAGTGTCCACCACTGTCTGGGGAGGGGCAGTGTCCACCACGGTCTGGTGAGGGGCAGTGTCCACCACTGTCTTGTGAGGGGCAGTGTCCCCCACTCTCTGAGGAGGGGCAGCGTCCACCATTGTCTGGGGAGGGGCAGTGTCCACCATTGTCTGGTGAGGGGCAGTGTCCACCATTGTCTGGGGAGGGGCAGTGTCCACCACTGTCTGGGGAGGGGCAGTGTCCACCACTGTCTGGGGAGGGGCAGTGTCCACCACTGTATGGTGAGGGGCAGTGTCCACCACTGTCTGGTGAGGGGCAGTGTCCCCCACTCTCTGAGGAGGGGCAGCGTCCACCATTATCTGGGGAGGGGCAGTGTCCACCATTGTCTGGTGAGGGGCAGTGTCCACCATTGTCTGGGGAGGGGCAGTGTCCACCACTGTCTGGGGAGGGGCAGTGTCCACCATTGTCTGGGGAGGGGCAGTGTCCACCATTGTCTGGTGAGGGGCAGTGTCCACCACTGTCTGGGGAGGGGCAGTGTCCACCATTGTCGGGGGAGGGGCAGTGTCCACCACTGTCTGGGGAGGGGCAGTGTCCACCACTGTCTGGGGAGGGCCAGTGTCCACCACTGTCTGGGGAGGGGCAGTGTCCACCACTGTCTGGTGAGGGGCAGTGTCCACCACTGTCTGGTGAGGGGCAGTGTCCCCCACTCTCTGAGGAGGGGCAGCGTCCACCACTGTCTGGGGAGGGGCAGTGTCCACCATTGTCTGGTGAGGGGCAGTGTCCACCACTGTCTGGGGAGGGGCAGTGTCCACCATTGTCTGGGGAGGGGCAGTGTCCACCACTGTCTGGGGAGGGGCAGTGTCCACCACTGTCTGGGGAGGGGCAGTGTCCACCACTGTCTGGTGAGGGGCAGTGTCCACCACTGTCTGGTGAGGGGCAGTGTCCCCCACTCTCTGAGGAGGGGCAGCGTCCACCACTGTCTGGGGAGGGGCAGTGTCCACCACTGTCTGGGGAGGGGCAGTGTCCCCCACTCTCTGGGGAGGGGCAGTGTCCACCACTGTCTGGGGAGGGGCAGTGTCCACCATTGTCTGGGGAGGGGCAGTGTCCACCACTGTCTGGGGAGGGGCAGTGTCCACCACTGTCTGGGGAGGGGCAGTGTCCACCATTGTCTGGGGAGGGGCAGTGTCCACCACTGTCTGGGGAGGGGCAGTGTCCACCATTGTCTGGGGAGGGGCAGTGTCCACCACTGTCTGGGGAGGGGCAGTGTCCACCACTGTCTGGGGAGGGGCAGTGTCCACCACTGTCTGGTGAGGGGCAGTGTCCACCACTGTCTGGTGAGGGGCAGTGTCCCCCACTCTCTGAGGAGGGGCAGCGTCCACCATTGTCTGGGGAGGGGCAGTGTCCCCCACTCTCTGGGGAGGGGCAGCGTCCACCATTGTCTGGGGAGGGGCAGTGTCCCCCACTCTCTGGGCAGGGGCAGCGTCCACCATTGTCTGGGGAGGGGCAGTGTCCACCACTGTCTGGGGAGGGGCAGTGTCCACCACTGTCTGGGGAGGGGCAGTGTCCACCATTGTCTGGGGAGGGGCAGTGTCCACCACTGTCTGGGGAGGGGCAGTGTCCACCACTATCTGGGGAGGGGCAGTGTCCACCACTGTCTGGGGAGGGGCAGTGTCCACCACTGTCTGGAGAGGGGCAGTGTCCACCACTCTCTGGGGAGGGGCAGTGTCCACCACTGTCTGGTGAGGGGCAGTGTCCCCCACTCTCTGGGGAGGGGCAGCGTCCACCGCTGTCTGGGGAGGGGCAGTGTCCACCACTGTCTGGTGAGGGGCAGTGTCCCCCACTCTCTGGGGAGGGGCAGCGTCCACCGCTGTCTGGGGAGGGGCAGTGTCCACCACTGTCTGGGGAGGGGCAGTGTCCACCAGTGTCTGGGGAGGGGCAGTGTCCACCATTGTCTGGGGAGGGGCAGTGTCCACCACTGTCTGGGAAGGGGCAGTGTCCACCACTGTCTGGGGAGGGGCAGTGTCCACCACTGTCTGGGAAGGGGCAGTGTCCACCACTGTCTGGGGAGGGGCAGTGTCCACCACGGTTTGATAAGGGGCAGTGTCCACCAGTGTCTGGGGAGGGGCAGTGTCCACCACTGTCTGGGGAGGGGCAGTGTCCACCACTGTCTGGGGAGGGGCAGTGTCCACCACTGTCTGGGGAGGGGCAGTGTCCACCACTGTCTGGGGAGGGGCAGTGTCCACCACTGTCTGGGGAGGGGCAGTGTCCACCACTGTCTGGGGAGGGGCAGTGTCCACCACTGTCTGAGGAGGGGCAGTGTCCACCACTGTCTGGGGAGGGCCAGTGTCCACCACTGTCTGGGGAGGGGCAGTGTCCACCACTGTCTGGGGAGGGGCAGTGTCCACCACTGTCTGGGGAGGGGCAGTGTCCACAACTGTCTGGGGAGGGCCAGTGTCCACCACTGTCTGGGGAGGGGCAGTGTCCACCACTGTCTGGGGAGGGGCAGTGTCCACCACTGTCTGGGGAGGGCCAGTGTCCACCACTGTCTGGGGAGGGGCAGTGTCCACCGCTGTCTGGTGAGGGGCAGTGTCCCCCACTCTCTGGGGAGGGGCAGCGTCCACCATTGTCTGGTGAGGGGCAGTGTCCACCATTGTCTGGGGAGGGGCAGTGTCCACCGCTGTCTGGTGAGGGGCAGTGTCCCCCACTCTCTGGGGAGGGGCAGCGTCCACCATTGTCTGGGGAGGGGCAGTGTCCACCGCTGTCTGGTGAGGGGCAGTGTCCCCCACTCTCTGGGGAGGGGCAGCGTCCACCATTGTCTGGGGAGGGGCAGTGTCCACCACTGTCTGGGGAGGGGCAGTGTCCCCCACTCTCTGGGGAGGGGCAGTGTCCACCACTGTCTGGGGAGGGGCAGTGTCCACCATTGTCTGGGGAGGGGCAGTGTCCACCACTGTCTGGGGAGGGGCAGTGTCCACCATTGTCTGGGGAGGGGCAGTGTCCACCACTGTCTGGGGAGGGGCAGTGTCCACCACTGTCTGGGGAGGGGCAGTGTCCACCACTGTCTGGTGAGGGGCAGTGTCCACCACTGTCTGGTGAGGGGCAGTGTCCACCACTCTCTGAGGAGGGGCAGCGTCCACCATTGTCTGGGGAGGGGCAGTGTCCACCATTGTCTGGTGAGGGGCAGTGTCCACCATTGTCTGGGGAGGGGCAGTGTCCACCACTGTCTGGGGAGGGGCAGTGTCCACCACTGTCTGGGGAGGGGCAGTGTCCACCACTGTATGGTGAGGGGCAGTGTCCACCACTGTCTGGTGAGGGGCAGTGTCCCCCACTCTCTGAGGAGGGGCAGCGTCCACCATTGTCTGGGGAGGGGCAGTGTCCACCATTGTCTGGTGAGGGGCAGTGTCCACCATTGTCTGGGGAGGGGCAGTGTCCACCACTGTCTGGGGAGGGGCAGTGTCCACCATTGTCTGGGGAGGGGCAGTGTCCACCATTGTCTGGTGAGGGGCAGTGTCCACCACTGTCTGGGGAGGGGCAGTGTCCACCATTGTCGGGGGAGGGGCAGTGTCCACCACTGTCTGGGGAGGGGCAGTGTCCACCACTGTCTGGGGAGGGGCAGTGTCCACCACTGTCTGGTGAGGGGCAGTGTCCACCACTGTCTGGTGAGGGGCAGTGTCCCCCACTCTCTGAGGAGGGGCAGCGTCCACCACTGTCTGGGGAGGGGCAGTGTCCACCATTGTCTGGTGAGGGGCAGTGTCCACCACTGTCTGGGGAGGGCAGTGTCCACCATTGTCTGGGGAGGGGCAGTGTCCACCACTGTCTGGGGAGGGGCAGTGTCCACCACTGTCTGGGGAGGGGCAGTGTCCACCACTGTCTGGTGAGGGGCAGTGTCCACCACTGTCTGGTGAGGGGCAGTGTCCCCCACTCTCTGAGGAGGGGCAGCGTCCACCACTGTCTGGGGAGGGGCAGTGTCCACCACTGTCTGGGGAGGGGCAGTGTCCCCCACTCTCTGGGGAGGGGCAGTGTCCACCACTGTCTGGGGAGGGGCAGTGTCCACCATTGTCTGGGGAGGGGCAGTGTCCACCACTGTCTGGGGAGGGGCAGTGTCCACCACTGTCTGGGGAGGGGCAGTGTCCACCATTGTCTGGGGAGGGGCAGTGTCCACCACTGTCTGGGGAGGGGCAGTGTCCACCATTGTCTGGGGAGGGGCAGTGTCCACCACTGTCTGGGGAGGGGCAGTGTCCACCACTGTCTGGGGAGGGGCAGTGTCCACCACTGTCTGGGGAGGGGCAGTGTCCACCACTGTCTGGGGAGGGGCAGTGTCCACCATTGTCTGGGGAGGGGCAGTGTCCACCACTGTCTGGGAAGGGGCAGTGTCCACCACTGTCTGGGGAGGGGCAGTGTTCACCACTGTCTGGGAAGGGACAGTGTCCACCACTGTCTGGGGAGGGGCAGTGTCCACCACGGTCTGATAAGGGGCAGTGTCCACCAGTGTCTGGGGAGGGGCAGTGTCCACCACTGTCTGGGGAGGGGCAGTGTCCACCACTGTCTGGGGAGGGGCAGTGTCCACCACTGTCTGGGGAGGGGCAGTGTCCACCACTGTCTGGGGAGGGGCAGTGTCCACCACTGTCCGGGGAGGGGCAGTGTCCACCACTGTCTGGGGAGGGGCAGTGTCCACCACTGTCTGGGGAGGGGCAGTGTCCACCACTGTCTGGGGAGGGCCAGTGTCCACCACTGTCTGGGGAGGGGCAGTGTCCACCACTGTCTGGGGAGGGGCAGTGTCCACCACTGTCTGGGGAGGGGCAGTGTCCACCACTGTCTGGGGAGGGCCAGTGTCCACCACTGTCTGGGGAGGGGCAGTGTCCACCACTGTCTGGGGAGGGCCAGTGTCCACCACTGTCTGGGGAGGGGCAGTGTCCACCACTGTCTGGGGAGGGGCAGTGTCCACCAGTGTCTGGGGAGGGGCAGTGTCCACCATTGTCTGGGGAGGGGCAGTGTCCACCACTGTCTGGGGAGGGGCAGTGTCCACCACTGTCTGGGGAGGGGCAGTGTCCACCACTGTCTGGTGAGGGGCAGTGTCCACCACTGTCTGGTGAGGGGCAGTGTCCCCCACTCTCTGAGGAGGGGCAGCGTCCACCACTGTCTGGGGAGGGGCAGTGTCCACCACTGTCTGGGGAGGGGCAGTGTCCCCCACTCTCTGGGGAGGGGCAGTGTCCACCACTGACTGGGGAGGGGCAGTGTCCACCATTGTCTGGGGAGGGGCAGTGTCCACCATTGTCTGGGGAGGGGCAGTGTCCCCCACTCTCTGGGGAGGGGCAGCGTCCACCATTGTCTGGGGAGGGGCAGTGTCCACCACGGTCTGGGGAGGGGCAGTGTCCACCACTGTCTGGGGAGGGGCAGTGTCCACCATTGTCTGGGGAGGGGCAGTGTCCACCACTGTCTGGGGAGGGGCAGTGTCCACCACTATCTGGGGAGGGGCAGTGTCCACCACTGTCTGGGGAGGGGCAGTGTCCACCACTGTCTGGGGAGGGGCAGTGTCCACCACTCTCTGGGGAGGGGCAGTGTCCACCACTGTCTGGTGAGGGGCAGTGTCCCCCACTCTCTGGGGAGGGGCAGCGTCCACCGCTGTCTGGGGAGGGGCAGTGTCCACCACTGTCTGGTGAGGGGCAGTGTCCCCCACTCTCTGGGGAGGGGCAGCGTCCACCGCTGTCTGGGGAGGGGCAGTGTCCACCACTGTCTGGGGAGGGGCAGTGTCCACCACTGTCTGGGGAGGGGCAGTTTCCACCATTGTCTGGGGAGGGGCAGTGTCCACCACTGTCTGGGAAGGGGCAGTGTCCACCACTGTCTGGGGAGGGGCAGTGTCCACCACTGTCTGGGAAGGGACAGTGTCCACCACTGTCTGGGGAGGGGCAGTGTCCACCACGGTCTGATAAGGGGCAGTGTCCACCAGTGTCTGGGGAGGGGCAGTGTCCACCACTGTCTGGGGAGGGGCAGTGTCCACCACTGTCTGGGGAGGGGCAGTGTCCACCACTGTCTGGGTAGGGGCAGTGTCCACCACTGTCTGGGGAGGGCCAGTGTCCACCACTGTCTGGGGAGGGGCAGTGTCCACCACTGTCTGGGGAGGGCCAGTGTCCACCACTGTCTGGGGAGGGCCAGTGTCCACCACTGTCTGGGGAGGGGCAGTGTCCACCACTGTCTGGGGAGGGGCAGTGTCCACCACTGTCTGGGGAGGGGCAGTGTCCACCACTGTCTGGGGAGGGCCAGTGTCCACCACTGTCTGGGGAGGGGCAGTGTCCACCACTGTCTGGGGAGGGCCAGTGTCCACCACTGTCTGGGGAGGGGCAGTGTCCACCACTGTCTGGGGAGGGGCAGTGTCCACCACTGTCTGGGGAGGGGCAGTGTCCACCACTGTCTGGGGAGGGGCAGTGTCCACCACTGTCTGGGGAGGGGCAGTGTCCACCACTGTCTGGGGAGGGGCAGTGTCCACCACTGTCTGGGGAGGGGCAGTGTCCACCACTGTCTGGGGAGGGCCAGTGTCCACCACTGTCTGGGGAGGGGCAGTGTCCACCACTGTCTGGGGAGGGCCAGTGTCCACCACTGTCTGGGAAGGGCCAGTGTCCACCACTGTCTGGGGAGGGGCAGTGTCCACCACTGTCTGGGGAGGGGCAGTGTCCACCACTGTCTGGGGAGGGGCAGTGTCCACCACTGTCTGGGGAGGGCCAGTGTCCACCACTGTCTGGGGAGGGGCAGTGTCCACCACTGTCTGGGGAGGGCCAGTGTCCACCACTGTCTGGGGAGGGGCAGTGTCCACCACTGTCTGGGGAGGGGCAGTGTCCACCACTGTCTGGGGAGGGGCAGTGTCCACCACTGTCTGGGAAAACTATTACTGGGACATTGGTATAAATATTATGTCTGGAACATGTGGCTGAATCAAGGGCTGTTATTTATAGTACTTGATACCACCGGCACCATCATTCCCGCACATGTATGGCTGAAACATATGACTAAAGGGTTGTAATTTGTAATACTTGAGATCCCTGGGATATTGGTATAAATGTGTGACTGGGACATAGGGCTGAATCAAGGGCTGTACTTTGTAACACCTGGAATGAACACTGTGATGACCGGCCAGTTGCTAGCCTTCCGATACCCGGACTACAACTCCACACGCCGTCTCCACAGGACCGACAATACTCAAGTCTCTGGCTTCATCCCCCAGGTACATACAGATACCCAGGGGTGGCGGAGTGGCGGGCGTGGGGGTGGGGGTAAGGGGTGTGTGTGAGGGAGGGGGCTGAGAGGGGGTAGGGTGTGATAGAATGGGGGGTGGGGGGGGGCGAGGTAGGTGGTGATAACTCTAGGCAGCGTACATATATCAATATGCAGACTATGAAGCTAGACACGCAGACTATGAAGCCAGGCTAGCAAAACAGATATGTTACGTGTGTTGTAAGCTCGGGCGTAATTCCCGGTCAGGGTTGCCTGGCCCTGGACACACGAGACATGAGTGTTAGGGCGCACTGCTACACGGGTGGCGGGCCTTGGGTACACAAGGCTAGGGACAGGGGCGCCACAGGGGGTGGCTGAGGATGGGGCTCGGGGGGGCTGGGGAACATGCTTGCACCGTGCGGCCGTGTTTTCGCACCGGTTTTTTTTTCTTGAGGGGTTTGGTTCTCCAGCCTCTGAAGGGAGGAAGGAAGTGACCGAACAGACGAGGAAATGCTGAAATAGTAGGGATTCTGTCTCACTGTGCCATCGGCAAAGGACTCAATACCACCACAGTCTCAGTCTGAGACAAGATTGTAGCTTTCTGCCGAATTCCTCAGTGAAAAAAGGTGAAGGAATACTCGCTTCGGTGGGGGGGGGGGGGTGCATGGGGGTAGAAGGGGGTGCGTGTGAGTGTGTCGGTGAGGGTGCGGGGGCGCTTGTACGCCTTGAGGCAAGTGAGAGGTGGAGAGGGGGAGGGTAGGGGGTCAGTACAAACACACAAGAAGTAAGGGAGAAGGGGACCTGTTATTTAGTGCAAATAGTCCCAAGGGGTACCAAGTGAGAAGGAACGGGGATGAGACTGATATAGGATGGTAAGAAATCACTTGAGAGGGGTGGGTTTTTAGAGGGGGAAAGGACTGGGGTGTACGGTAGCGGGTCGTGGTCGATGTATCACATGGAAACCCGCACTTTACTGCCCGGTAGAGATGTTCCACTGAGGCCAGTGAGGTAAAGAGAGAGCGACCTCTACCGGGAGAGTGACGCACAACATGTCCCGATGGATGCTGCGTAATCTCCTACTATGTAAAATATACCGCAATAAGATCATAAAACTAAACAACAACAAGCAATGGAATTAATAACTAAATCATGTATGATGTTGTTGTTATTTCTTTAGAATGTATGTAGGTTTCAGCAGCCAGAGACAGATCAAAGATATAATGACCATTGCATCAACGTGAACGATCCATACGTAATATTACTTTTC
This sequence comes from Arenicola marina, assembly GCA_964019135.1. Lineage (NCBI taxonomy): Eukaryota > Metazoa > Annelida > Polychaeta > Arenicolidae > Arenicola > Arenicola marina. The sequence goes on from OZ025256.1 coordinate 3,470,963, forward strand.
TGCACAGTCTCTTATCACTTATACTTAATGTTTTTATATTGTATTTATATTTGTTATTATATTGTTTATTATATCTCTAGTTTTTCATTTATTTGTACTTTAATTATATTTATATATTTTTTATTATATTTGCATATATTGTATTTACAGTTTTTCATATTATATTTTATATAGTTGTATACACTATTATGGTTTATATATGTTTATATTATATTTCATATATTTGTGTACAATATTATGGTTTATCTATGTTTATGTTATATTTTATAAGCGGCGTATCCGCCCTGGAGAAGCGACTATGACTGAGCAAGCAAAGCGGCGACACAGGAAATATGTGACATCTGTAGGATGGTAAACATGCCGGGAAGAGCTTGAGTAAAAAAATGCAATATCTAATCATGGGAGAAATATTCAGCCTCAGTTGCCTCATGAACGCATCTTTTTCAGTTTTTTGCTTGATGAAAATCGAAGGCGTCTCGCGGGACGGGCGCATGAGTGCCCGGGTTTTTCTGGCCAAACATGTTTCTGATTATCAATCAATTAGCCCAAGTTGACTTCTGACGTTGCCCCCCCCCCCCCTAGCACTAGGACGCAGTGCCACGTGTTATATAAAAAGCCACACTGTGCAATCACAGCCTGAGTGAGCCGCTCGTTATGACAGCCACGTGTCGAGCCACACTGCGCAGTCACAGCCTGAGGGAGCCGCTCGTTATGACAGCCACGTGTCGAGCTTTTTTTTTTCACACTGTGGAATCACAGCCTGAGTGAGCTGCTCGTTATGACAGCCACGTGTCGAGCCACACTGCGCAATTACAGCCTGAGTGAGCTGCTCGTTATGACAGCCACGTGTCGAGCCGCACTGTGCAATCACAGCCTGAGGAAGCCGTTCGTTATGACAGCCACGTGTCGAGCCGCACTGTGCAATCACAGCCTGAGGAAGCCGTTCGTTATGACAGCCACGTGTCGAGCCACACTGTGCGATCACAGGCTGAGTGAGTCGCTCGTTATGACAGCCACGTGTCGTGCCACCCCCAGATACCCCCGCACGGTGGGTAGCTGCTCATGGCCCTCGGCGTAATAATGAACATGTTCTGGCGGCGAGACAAGCAGTCCCTCCCCTTCACTGGGTCAACGTTAACAGAATTCATCAACGTACTCCTGGCAAACACGCCGCTCGGTGTGGGGGGGGGGGGGGTGAGGGGTGAGGGTGAGGGTGAGGGTGAGGGTGACGGTGAGGGTGACGGTGACGGTGACGGCGACGGTGACGGTGACGGTGACGATGACGGTGACGGTGACGGTGACGGTGACGGTGACGGTGACGGTGACGGTGGCGGTGATTGTGAGGGTAGAGGCTGTGGGTGGGTGAGGGTGATGATTAGGGTGGTGGAGGGGGAGGATGGGGTGGGAGAGGGTGAGGATGGGGTGGGTGAGGGTGAGGATGAGGGTGAGTGAGTGGATGAAGTTGGCGGCGAGGGTGAAGGTGAGCGATGTCATGATTTGCTATGGCAACCCCCGCTACATACGGGTCCTGTCTGGTCGCTACGGATAGGCCAGGCGTGCTAAATGCTCCCAGACAAGAGCGATTTCACATCCAGGGATACAACATACGAGGGTGATTTATTTTAGCACCGCTCGCCCGTGGGACTAGATTATCTGGCTATCTGCCCCTACCCTCCCCCCTCCTCACCTGCCCACCTAACTCCCCCTCTCCCCCCCCCCACCCTCCCCCCCCACCACCCCAACTCCACCACGCCGACGAAATACCACCCGACTGTGTCCGCTTAATGACGTCTCTCCCACAGCCACACTATTCTCTGCGTACATCATTCTCTTTAAATTGTTTCCACATCTTTTTACCCGCCGCTCTTACTACATGGTGCTTCATTCCTTTACATTACTCGGTCCATCCTCCATGTAAGAAGCCATGAAATGTATTATTGCAGTAAACGTTAGGCGTGAGTAATACGTGAGCTATGCTGAAACAATGGTTCGCCCTTACATGGAAGAACGACCCATTATTCTTCACCAGAGCCTTATGGCTCGTTTCCGGTTCCGCTTCCGCTGTTCTTCTTTGAATTTCATGTCGTTCATTCGTCACCTGATTTGACCTCCATAAAATGCTTGCCTCATTATATTGGACGTCCCTGTTTATATATTAGTTCAGCTCACCAGTTATAGGTCGTGAAGATCAACAAAAGGTCACCAAGGGGAATGGGGTCAGGGGGTTATGCCAGGCAGGTTTCCTTTGACCTTTGACCTACCCTTTGCCAACGAACGGTCACCAAGGGGAATGGGGTCAGGGGGTCATTCCAGGCAGGTTTCCTTTGACCTTTGACCTACCCTTTGCCAACGAACGGTCACCAAGGGGAATGGGGTCAGGGGGTCATGCCAGGCAGGTTTCCTTTGACCTTTGACCTACCCTTTGCCAACGAACGGTCACCAAGGGGAATGGGGTCAGGGGGTCATGCCAGGCAGGTTTCCTTTGACCTTTGACCTACCCTTTGCCAACGAACGGTCACCAAGGGGGATGGGGTCAGGGGGTCATGCCAGGCAGGTTTCCTTTGACCTTTGACCTACCCTCTGCCATCCAAGATATCCTCCTATTCTATTCCTGTTTTAACCGGGGTACTTTGTCCTTCTTCCGCAGTGATCGAACAGGTCGTGGGTTCGAACCCTGGTGCCTGCACCAGGGGAAGTTGCATTCCACCAAGCGTACGTAGGCTTTGTCTCTTATCGCTGTATCTTATGCTGTGTGCCTGCTCCTTGATTTTCTTCTTTCTACCCTAGTCTCTATTCTACTATATTTCTGCAATAGACCGTCATTTCTGTTCCGGCCCTGTGATTTTCTTCGTTAGTTCTCTCACCTCTTGCATTTTTTTCCGCCGGAGAACTGCTTTCTGTTAATGTTTTTATTCAACCTTGTCATTTCCGTGCCGCCCTAGATCACAAATCTTCATCTATTTATTTTTCCTTTTTTTCGATGCTCGCTGACAATTATTTCATTGATCCTTTTTGATAAAGAAAACTGCTTGGCGGTGAGTATCCTGATGCCATGTTGGAAGAAAAATTGTATGTTATAGCCTGATGCATGATATAAGCAACCTTTATTGGGACTCCGGCCGTTTTCAGTCGGCAGTGTTTCCTGCCTTCTCCCCAACCATATTGTCACAATCCATAGTTTTATGTCGTTAATCAGTCACTCGTCCTGCTCCCTCTTATATCTGTCTTACTTCCTTCACACCCCCATCCCTCTACGCTCACCTACACCCCCCCCCGCGCCTCGCAACCACTTTCACCTGTGTATTTATCCGCGTGCTGAGCACGATATTCCGCGTACTATATTCCGCGCGGAGTGGTGGTGCCACGCCGGCTGTCCTACCGTGAAGCGGTCTAGATGTATCACTCCGCGGGGGGCGAGCTCAACACTGGGGTCAGCCAAAGGGGATGTGGCGGTTGGGAGTGTGTGTGTGTGTGTGGAGGGGGGGGGGGCGGGGTGCAGGGGGTAAACTGGACAACCAGAGACGTGGGTTGGGTATAGGGGTGAGTTTGTGGGTGTGTGTGTGTATTGGAGCAAGAAGAGGCGGCATTGAGAAGCCGCTTCACCTCGAGACACCGCGGTGTATTAAAGCGAGAATTCCACTTCCGGTTTGTCGGGCCTCTGCGCGCGCATATGGAGCGTGACATATCGGGTCTGACACGCGTCGGGTTTACACCACGCGGAACAGAGGAGAGAGGTGGAGGGGAGGGGGGAGCGGGGGAGGGGAGAAGGAGGGGGAGGAGGAGGTGGGGGGATGAGTATGGGGAGGGGGAGACGTCCGTTTGATGTCCGCACCTTTCCGGTCGCCAACCACGACCCATCACCTCCACGCCGCCCCCCACCCCAAGCCATCCATCCGCCACACACGCATGCAGCCAACCATACATACCCCGCCCTCACCTCCCTTCCTAAACCCCCCACCACCCCCCTAACCCCCTACCCGCCACACACGCACTCAGCCAAGCATACGCCCCGCCCCGTCGCCGCCCGAATGAAGACAAACTCGACCATCAAACCCTTCGAGCCGTTCGGCCTCCCCGGACATCCATCTCCACCCGTCAACCCGATGATCCGCCAACAAGTTACTCGGGCCGTACCCACATCGATCACAACGCCAGGGGAGACTGTCACTGGTCGTTAGTGTCCAGCGCCTCGTGGTGGTCAGAGCATATTGTGGTCACAGCCTCATTTTGGGCAAAGCATCGTTGTGGTCAAAACTTTGTTGTGGTCAGAGCCTCGTTGTGGTCAGAGCATATTGTGGTCACAGCCTCATTTTGGGCAAAGCATCGTTGTATCACAGCCTCGTTATGACCAGAGCCTCATTTTGGTTCGAGCCTCATTGTTTTTGAGTCTCGTTGTGACCAAGACCTGATTTATGTCAGAGCATCATTGTGGGCAGGTTGTAGGATGAGCCTCGTTTTGGTCAGAGCCTCATAGGGCTGTACAGTTCTCGCGGGTTCTATTTCCGGTTTGGGACTTTTAGGGACCAACAAAAAAACACGTGCTATTAGAACGAGTGCGCATTGCGCTGGTGCCTTGCTACAGCTGTGTGACGCGCACTCATTGTAGTCAACGTTTGAGTGTTGGGAACCAGGCTGCTGCGCGGTTTGTGCGTGAAGCATCGAGTGGGTGTAAAACTATTTTTGTTTGCTTTGGTCCAGGCCCAACTATAAAATCATAATATAGTTAAAGATAAATTTATCTCCCCATAATGCATGTGGTTCATTCGATGAGACTGTTTAAAGCGTTGTATTTTGAGGCCAATTATCATTGCGACAAACCGAGCACCATTGTCTTCGCCTGGTCATTCCATATAAGGAGTGTTGTTACGTAACCATACATACCGCGCGCAGACATGCGCGTCATGATGATTATTACGTCATACGACATGGAAAACCCCGCACAGCACATTAGATCGCCTGACACTGACAGTCACTCATGAGACAACCGCATTCTGGTTTATCAACTGCCTAACCGCTCATACATTACATAAATCTACTCGGATGGTTATAATTCGGATATGCACAGAACTTCAGTGGTTAGTTGTGCTTCCAAGGACAGCTTTAACCGATCTTGTGTGTGAGGCGAATGAAGGCAAACAACCGGAAGGTAGGCAGCGCCTACAGGCCGTTGATGCTAGGCATTGTCGTAGAGTGTAAGTGTCCCTGTCTCGTGTGGTCTCGGTAAGATCGCGTAGTGACTGTACAGCCCTATTGTGGTCAGAGCCTCATTGTGGTCAGCGCCTCATTGCGGTCAGAGCCTCGTTGTGGTCAGAGCCTGATTGCGGTCAGAGCCTCGTTGTGGTCAGAGCCCCATTGTGGTCAGAGTCTCACTGTGGTTAGAGCCTCATTGTGGTCACAGCCTCAATGTGGTTAGTGCCTCATTGTGGTCACAGCCTCAATGTGGTTAGTGCCTCATTGTGGTCGCAGCCTCAATGTGGTTAGTGCCTCATTGTGGTCACAGCCTCAATGTGGTTAGTGCCTCGTTGTGGTCACAACCTCATTGTGGTCAGAGCCTCATTGTGGTCAGAGCCTCATTGCGGTCAGAGCCTCGTTGTGGTCAGAGCCCCATTGTGGTCAGAGTCTCACTGTGGTTAGTACCTCATTGTGGTCACAGCCTCAATGTGGTTAGTGCCTCGTTGTGGTCACAACCTCATTGTGGTCAGAGCCTCATTGTGGTCAGAGCCTCACTGTGGTCAGAGCATCATTATGGGCAGTGCGACTGAACCTTTTGTCATAATATTAAAGCGCGTCAAATTTCTTCTGCTAGGCAATGGCATTATCCCCTAGTGAAAAGCCATTAAACATTTACCATCAGCCGTTAGAAAGTCAGTTTTAGGCGTTTGACGGTTGGCATTAACCCCTTAGACCTGACGCTGGGCAATACAAAGGGCGGGGGCAAGGTGGGGTACGGGAGAGGGTTCCTGAAAACTGGGTCCCAGAACCAAATTCATGCATAGCCGCCTCTGTTCTAATAAGAAAACTATAAAGTCCCCAGAACTACCCTGGGACACGTTCGTGAATGAACGTCCCAGCTCGCCGTCACCCCACAAATTGCAACAAGGTTTGCAATTTAACCCTGCAAGAGTAATGCGTGAGCTATGGGGAACAATGGTTGCCAATCAAGATTCACTGACGTGGCTTATAATGCACTAGTTGGTCTTGAAAATTCTGGTAAATCATGCCGGCTAACACTTCCGTGGCTCTGCCGATTATATCATGACAGTTTTTGAGTCGATCTATTCAGATTAAGACATTTGCCTGTGTGAGGCTGTCCATTATCAGGATAATGCACTGATTTGTCGGTCACTATTTAAGTAACGCACAATTGCGTTAATAACGCACGGCTAGGTCTGAAATATAGATTGGTTTTCTCAGTTTCAAGCATTTTTATAAACACTCAGGAAATCAAAATGATCTCACATATTTTTACCAGTTGATTGTTAATTCCCTAATACTTCTTCCAAGTCCGGTTAATACAAAAGGACATAAGCTACGAAACTCCCTCTGTAAAATGTGTACGCATGTATGTTGCACGCCGATTTTCTCCCCGCAGACTCTTCCATTCGAAATGGCCGCTGTAAAATGTACTTCGTCTTATTATTACCCCGGCGTTAGCAGTTAGTTCAAACATTACCGTCTATACTTTATACCCGCTTCAATAAATGAAATATTTATGATTTTCGACGCCTCTCACTTCTGTCTTGGTTAATTCCCTCGATTCATTTACTATTTATCCCGCGTTTGCTTTGGCATTGCCACCCTTAGCGACTGGCTAATATTGCGATATGGCTTTTCATCGAGTCACTCTCCATACACACGTGCACACGCAAAACTGCCACGGACTAAACACCGAAAAACCCATGTAATAACCGACGCACGGCGCCTGTCTACTAATACCGCCTCTGTGGCATGGTTTATAGGCTTTAAGTCCACGAAGGAAACTTGCTGGGGGATACGTCTGATTTACGTTCACCACCGACCCGGTTATTGGATGTAAAATTGAAAACAGAGGCAATATCTGGACGTTACGGTCCCCAGGCCTTAAAGTCGCTCAGCCTGGCCAATATATAAAGTGAGATTTACCACGCACCTTGGGGTAATGCCCGCAAAGAAAACGGTCGTCGGTTGCCGCGGCTTTTGTCGTCAACAAAAATATGAACGATGAGTGATGAGCTATTGGGAATCTCCTTGCCTATTTTATTTGAACTAAAACAACTGGTACAGCATGTTGTCCCATCTCATTTGGGGAGTGGGAACCCGCGCTGATGTTAACTAGGTTGGGGAATAATAAAGAACGCGGTTGCGTTGACATGTATGGCCGTTGGATCCATATGACTAAATATTGCGAACTACCGAAAACTATTTTTATTGTCCTCTCATTGCTAGAAATGAAAATATAATTATTCCACGGTAGTATCCAGGGGCGGATCCAGGAGGGGGCCGACCCCGGCCCCGGCCGGCCCATTCAGGGTCGAAATTTGTACCATTTAACATATGAAAATCAAAAGCTATACCATCTCTCGAAACCGCCCCCGCCCCCCCCCCCTCTATATTCAATTAAATCCTGATTAAATGTGAACAAAACTAGGGCATCACACTGAGATATATGGTTATTATATTTATTCTTAGTGTCATTTTAATGTAATATCAATATTACTTTATTGTTAACATTAGGATGCTTATGATTTGTAACTCTAGAACTTGAAACTCTTTAGAATCTACGGTAGCACCTTCTTTAGGTGATTACTGCACAAAAAACAGGGAATTTCATGTTGATTTATGATGTTATATTTCATTGTGATATATTGTAGGGTTGTCTTTACTAATTATTATTATTATTTTTATTTTCATTGTAAATTATAATATTAATATTACATTTTACTTTACCAAGAACACTGGTATAATTATAATGCTTAGACAGTGACTTTAATTATCTCCGGAAAACGGACTCAGTACCCTGATCAGAAATCGCAAAACTTTTACCATCGGCGGGATGCCATCGTTATAACGGGTCCAATAATGAGGTAACTAAAGGTCAAACCGATCCGTGAGCCACGGACAATGTTACAATGGATGACCAGCCTCGGACGATCATCCATCAAAACCATCTCCTCGTGTTCAATTCCAAAGCGTCCCCGCGGCCAAAACGAGGCTGCAGCAGGAGGGTTAAGATGTCACGTGATCAACCAGTGGGCTGATTAATTGAGAAAAAGTAACTTGGTGGGTTTTTTTACCCAGTGACAACGTAAGGCTTATGGCATCACCGACAGTAATATCAAAAGCGTCGCCGGCAGGTGAAGTTTTAGATCGGTGAAGTGATGGGGAGGGGGAGCGGGAAGGGGTAGGTGTGGGGGAGGGGGGGAGGGAGGGGGTTAGGGGTGGACGGTTTTTGGCAATTTTTTAATGAAGAAAAAACAAAACACTTTTGGCGTGGTTCGTTGAAGGTATGTTGCCCCAGTGGAGAGCGGTCGCCAATGCCTCGAGGGCCATCCAATTTAAAAGCTTACGCGCGACTGCTGACGCCGCCGGCCTGAGGCACTGCGGTGGTCAGATAAGCGGCCTCCGTGGCGTGCTCTTGGCGTATAAATCATCAGACCCACTGATAATTTGGTTCTAACCACCATCGCGGGACAGACGGAGGGACCAACATCTGCCATATTAAAAGCCATAATCGTTTCGCGCGGGTTCCCTCTCTCAGATCATCCCCTCCCACCTTCCCCGCCGACCCACCCAAGGCGTCCGGGCTCCAACCAAGCGCACTTCCTGTGCAGCATCTCCGACTTTCCGGCTCCCAAGCTACGGAAACATCTCAGGGTCTAGAGTCAGATTGCGTGTCTGATATCGGGCTGTGGCCATCGGGGCACCGATGCCGCACATGCCATAGTGACCAGTGGAGCGGCTTCTATCAATGAATCCCCGTGCTAGATGCTGATCCCTATGTAATAATGGTCTTCATCTTGCACCGTGCTAGATGCTGATCCCTATGTAATAATGGTCTTCATCTTGCACCGTGCTAGATGTTAATCCCTATGTAATAATGGTCTTCATCTTGCACCGTGCTAGATGTTAATCCCTATGTAATAATGGTCTTCATCTTGCACCGTGCTAGATGCTAATTCCTATGTAATAATGGTCTTCATCTTGCACCGTGCTAGATGCTAATCCCTCTGCAATAATGGTCTTCATCTTGCACCGTGCTAGATGCTAATCCCTATGTAATAATGGTCTTCATCTTGCACCGTGCTAGATGCTAATCCCTCTGCAATAATGGTCTTCATCTTGCACCGTGCTAGATGTTAATCCCTATGTAATAATGGTCTTCATCTTGCACCGTGCTAGATGCTAATCCCTCTGCAATAATGGTCTTCATCTTACACCGTGCTAGATGCTAATCCCTATGTAATAATGGTCTTCATCTTGCACCGTGCTAGATGCTAATCCCTCTGCAATAATGGTCTTCATCTTGCACCGTGCTAGATGTTAATTCCTATGTAATAATGGTCTTCATATTGCACCGTGCTAGATGCTAATCCCTATGTAATAATGGTCTTCATCTTGCACCGTGCTAGATGTTAATCCCTATGTAATAATGGTCTTCATCTTGCACCGTGCTAGATGTTAATCCCTATGTAATAATGGTCTTCATCTTGCACCGTGCTAGATGCTAATTCCTATGTAATAATGGTCTTCATCTTGCACCGTGCTAGATGCTAATCCCTCTGCAATAATGGTCTTCATCTTGCACCGTGCTAGATGCTAATCCCTATGTAATAATGGTCTTCATCTTGCACCGTGCTAGATGCTAATCCCTCTGCAATAATGGTCTTCATCTTGCACCGTGCTAGATGTTAATCCCTATGTAATAATGGTCTTCATCTTGCACCGTGCTAGATGCTAATCCCTCTGCAATAATGGTCTTCATCTTGCACCGTGCTAGATGTTAATCCCTATGTAATAATGGTCTTCATCTTGCACCGTGCTAGATGCTAATCCCTCTGCAATAATGGTCTTCATCTTGCACCGTGCTAGATGCTAATCCCTATGTAATAATGGTCTTCATCTTGCACCGTGCTAGATGCTAATCCCTCTGCAATAATGGTCTTCATCTTGCACCGTGCTAGATGTTAATTCCTATGTAATAATGGTCTTCATATTGCACCGTGCTAGATGCTAATCCCTATGTAATAATGGTCTTCATCTTGCACCGTGCTAGATGCTAATTCCTATGTAATAATGGTCTTCATCTTGCACCGTGCTAGATGCTAATCCCTCTGCAATAATGGTCTTCATCTTGCACCGTGCTAGATGCTAATCCCTATGTAATAATGGTCTTCATCTTGCACCGTGCTAGATGCTAATCCCTCTGCAATAATGGTCTTCATCTTGCACCGTGCTAGATGTTAATCCCTATGTAATAATGGTCTTCATCTTGCACCGTGCTAGATGCTAATCCCTCTGCAATAATGGTCTTCATCTTGCACCGTGCTAGATGCTAATCCCTATGTAATAATGGTCTTCATCTTGCACCGTGCTAGATGCTAATCCCTCTGCAATAATGGTCTTCATCTTGCACCGTGCTAGATGTTAATCCCTATGTAATAATGATCTTAATCTTGCACCGTGCTAGATGCTAGTCCCTACGTAATAATGGTCTTCATCTTGCACCGTGCTAGATGCTAATCCCTATGTAATAATGATCTTAATCTTGCACCGTGCTAGATGCTAATCCCTATGTAATAATGGTCTTCATCTTGCACCGTGCTAGATGCTAATCCCTATGTAATAATGATCTTAATCTTGCACCGTGCTAGATGCTAGTCCCCACGTAATAATGGTCTTCATCTTGCACCGTGCTAGATCCTAATCCCTATGTAATAATGGTCTTCATCTTGCACCGTGCTAGATGGTAATCCTTTTGCCTAGGTGGTAATGGTCTCCATCTTGTCAATTGGCTCGAATGTTGTATGCAGCCATTTACGAAAAAACGTATATCTACCGCAACAGACATATTGACATAATTGATCCACGTAAATATATGAGTCAGTGACATGAAATAAATAATGTATACAGACTAAAAAAAGTATACTTTCAGCTATAGTGTAAAACTCATTTACATAACAATTGCTTCAAATGGAATGAAATCCTTGTATGTTAGGCGGCGTTTGTGCACATTGAGCTAAATGGGGCCACTGAAAGTGAAAGTTAAGTTCAGCGAAAATCAGCGAAATTTCTCTCGCATAATTACATGCAGCAATTGCAACCATTGCAATGCCACGAGCGTCCGGTGCTGTGGCTGAAAACTTGTGACGGGGGTGTGGGGGTCTACTATTTTTCTTTCCGACCGGTGGTCGGGGGCGGGGGGTGGGGGGGCAACACTTTTTTTACGAGCACGAATGCTTCATGTCAGAACATGTCAGATCGATTTGTTTTATGGAATCTCTTCAAAAAGAGTTAATTTCAAAAATGCATAATCGAAAACACTTTAACAGTCCTCAACATACTCTTGCTTGATTGGTCCCTCATTCAGGACGCTTTAACCGCTTTTCGTCATATCACGTCAATGAAAGAAGGAAGGGAGTGCGGAGCCATGTCCCCGGGGGTAACCCCCTACTCTTTGCGAAGAAGGACATGGGACCTTAAATATCCTGCGACCACACAGACATGGCCACAGCGGGGCTCGAATCATCGATCCACGTGCCGTTAGGCTCTCAGGTTGCCAGAGCGCTCAATACGAGCGCTCTAACCCACTGAGCTTTAGAGGCGGTCCCTTTTCCTGTTTGAGAATAGGGTTTAAACTCCAACACCTCCCACCCCCCTACTTTGGATCCGCCACAGGGCTGTATCTGATGCTTCCGACCGTATCTCTTACTCCCGAACACACTTGACTGGACGAGCACATGGCGTATGGCAGTAGTAGTGTGTTTGGCTTGGCGGGCAAGACAGTAAGTAAATGATGGGATCAAAACTGGATCCATCAGTGCTATGGTGGAAGTTGTGGGTGGGGGTGCGGGCATATCTGACGACCGGGGGTGGGTAGTGGGGGGGGGGGTGGGGCAGGAGCGACGTGGGGGACAGTATATAAATCATGATGCCCCCTACTATTAGTCTAGCGGGCAATGAAACATTGCATCCCCCGGTCCCTCATGTGTCACACATATGATATTTGTGGGCCAAAGTACACGGACACTCCCTGCAAGCGACACGGAGCGAGACAATAGGGTATGTAAGTGACGTCACCGACAGCGCGCGCTCACCTCTAGAAACAACTATTCTGGGTACAACGCGTCAGCGGGTCCCTATACTTTACTATGGCCCTCAAACTAGACTCAGTGATGTTTGAGATCAGAATGCAATGTTAGATTTGAAAAACATATGGAATAAATGTTTGGGGGTGTATCTTCATACTTGTACTAGTTTTAAATCGCAAGACGCTGGTTTTCTGTGCGTTTCACGCCATTACAAAGAGATCCCTATGCTTTGTATATGGGGCGGTGAAGCGTCATGTACCCAAAACCGGATTCGCTGGAGGTGAGCGCGCGCTGTCTGTGATGTCACTTACAGACCCTATAGACCGATTCATACTCCGACACTAAGCCCCGCCCACGCTTGAGTCCCTGTTCGTTGAACGTGAGTATGAAATCGACAATCATAGCAGATGGTTGGCAGAAATGACAAGTACTAATGTCTGAAACTGACAAGAAAGTGACATGCGGCTTTGTTTGTCGGAATTTTTTGTCTGACGTAACGCACGTGGAAGCCCCTTTTTCGCTACATGATTGGATAACGATTGATGACGTCAATGATAGATTGACAGCCTGACACGGTGTAATACAGCTCCGCCTGCTTCCTGACTGAGCTAGACCGGCTCCCGCCCAGGGTGGCGTCAATGAATGACAGCCTGGGGCCGTATTCATAATCGCCATTGGGAGAAGGAGGGGAGAGTGGAGCCATGTCCCCGGGGGTAACCCCCTACTCTTTACGAAAAAAGGCATGGGATCTTTATCCTGCGACCACACAGACATGGCCACAGCAGGGCTCAAACCACCGATCCACGCGCCGTTAGGCTCTCAGGTGGCTAGAGCACTCAATGCGAGTGCTCTAGCCCACTGAGCTGTCGCGCCGGCCCTGCTTCGCCACTTGACTTAGCGCTAAGTGGAAGATTTGTCGAGCGATTATCGGGTTCAAAATACATCTTAGTCACCCAAGAATTGGATTTTCTGAATTAATAAAGTGCTAAAAATATATTGAATACGATTTCTTAATCATGAGCACCACCACAACGAGCTGGTGAGGCTAAGACGAAAACGCACTTTTCGTGCGTAACTTACGAGGGGATTATGAATACGGTTCCAGAGGCTGAATATTGCTACATGACTACTGAAAATAATCTGCGGAACGATATAGCACTTACAGGATGAGTGTTTACATCATATTGATACCCTCATTACTGGACACGAATAAGTTCATCACGTGCTCACTTTGTGGTTTGTTGTCATTGACGACTGGGCAGTTTTACTGTGAGGTCGCAGTAGTTGTTGACACAAGGTGATTGTAGTGTATGAAGTGTAGTGCTGGTGCTGGTCCCGGTTATAGTGCAGACCAAGTGATTGTGCTTCTTTGACTCAGTATCTCGCGCGCACACCTGTCTGAGTGTTACACACTCCGCCACCAGGTGTCGCACGAGCTTTCGTAAAAAACACATGTCACACCAATATGTACGTGTGCGTTATGTTGTGTGATTGAGCCATAAGTGTATGATCCGATATCTACGGTTTGTAGGGTATGCCATTAGAATAATATCACTGTAGAGCCCAGCGTTTGTGTGAACAAACGCCAAAAACGTCGTTCTCAGAGCGTACTACTGTTGCCGCAAAAACGGAATGGTCCCCGTATAAAGCGTACCACTGTCGCCGCAATAACGGAATGATCCTGGTATATAGGGTACCACTGTCGCTGCAATATCGGAATGATCCCGCTATATAGGGTACCACTGTTGCCGCAATAACGGAATGATCCTGGTATATAGGGTACCACTGTCGCTGCAATAACGGAATGATCCCGCTATATAGGGTACCACTGTTGCCGCAATAGCGGAATGATCCCGGTATATAGGATACTACTTTCGCCGCAATAACGGAATGATCCCGGTATATGGGGTACCACTGTCGCCTCAATAACGGAATGATCCCGGTATATGGGGTACCACTGTCGCCGCAATAACGGAATGATCCCGGTATATAGGGTACCACTGTCGCCGCAATAACGGAATGATCCCGGTATATAGGGTACCACTGTCGCCGCAATAACGGAATGATCCCGGTATATAGGGTACCACTGTCGCCGCAATATCGGAATGATCCCGGTATATAGGGTACCACTGTCGCCGCAATAACAGAATGATCCCGGTATATAGGGTACCACTGTCGCCGCAATAACGGAATGATCCCGGTATATAGGGTACCACTGTCGCCGCAATAACGGAATAATCCCGGTATATAGGGTACCACTGTCTCCGCAATAACGGAATGATCCCGGTATATAGGGTACCACTGTCGCCGCAATAACGGAATGATCCCGGTATATAGGGTACCACTGTCGCCGCAATAACGGAATGATCCCGGTATATAGGGTACCACTGTTGCCGTAATAACGGAATGATCCCGGTATATAGGGTACCACTGTCGCCGCAATAACGGAATGATCCCGGTATATAGGGTACCACTGTCGCCGCAATAACGGAATGATCCCGGTATATAGGGTACCACTGTCGCCGCAATAACGGAATGATCCCGGTATATAGGGTACCACTGTTGCCGTAATAACGGAATGATCCCGGTATATAGGGTACCACTGTCGCCGCAATAACAGAATGATCTCGGTATATAGGGTACCACTGTCGCAGCAATAACGGAATGATCCCGGTATATAGGGTACCACTGTCGCCGCAATAACGGAATGATCCCGATATATAGGGTACCACTGTCGCCGCAATAACGGAATGATCCCGGTATATAGGATACCACTGTCGCCGCAATAACGGAATGATCCCGGTATATGGGGTACCACTGTCGCCGCAATAACGGAATGATCCCGGTATATAGGGTACCACTGTCGCCGCGGTAACGGAATGATCCCCGTATGGGTTCCGAGAAGTCGTACCGACACTGTCCCTGCCCCCCCCCCCCTAAACCCCTCCCGCACATCCCTCACCCCCCCCCCCCCTCCATCGCGCTGTTTCTTCCAAATAAAACTTCCCGTCTCCGCCATGGCAATCTTAAACTAAAACTGTTAAAACATCGACCTGGACAGGGCAATAGGGCGAACAAATCACGTGGCCAGAATATCGCATCAAACTGCACGTCTTAAAAGTAATGCGACCTTACCTTCATTACAGCGCATGGAACTGTAATATAAGCCTTTATGCACAACCTTACATAGCCCACTTATAGCTAGAACGGGAATTGACATATCACATGCACAACCTTACATAGCCCACTTATAGCTAGAACGGGAATTGACATATCACAAGCACATCACAGTACAATGGCTCTTACCGTTGTAGTTATTCCGTTTGTTATATATTTAATCTTTGGCAATGATTTTGCCCCGAAGGCCGTATCTGATCTGCCGAATAAATATCTGTTGATTTAAACTGATCTGCTGATTTCATATCTCACTGACAAGTGGTGATCCAGTCTCTATGCATCGCAGATCATATCTCACTGAAAAGTGGTGATCCAGTCTCTATGCATCGCAGATCATATCTCACTGACAAGTGATGATCCAGTATCTATGCATCGCAGATCATATCTCACTGACAAGTGGTGATCCAGTCTCTATGCATCGCAGATCATATCTCACTGACAAGTGGTGATCCAGTCTCTATGCATCGCAGATCATATCTCACTGACAAGTGGTGATTCACCGTTTATTTACTGACTTTTATAACCCCCAAATTCTGATCCACCGTGCATCAGTGACTATATTAATCCCATTGACAAGTATCTATGCATCACCCACGATGTCACTTCCACCGCTGGCAAATGACACCGACTCTGACAGCACGCTGCTTCGATCCTATGCCAACCCCTGGCATATGTCGCCGGTCAGTATGGCCACACGGCCTATACTCAGAAGCCGTTCTCTCCGTCGAGATCAGCAGTCACGCCGAGGCGACAACACCATCCACTACAGCCGCCACGGCCCAGGCCTCAGAGCCTGCCTCTTCCTCTCCTCTCTCCTGCCACCACCGTTCAGCCATGCGGCGCCAGAGAACCAGGGAGGCCACGAATCCGGCGCTTCCTGCAGCGGCTACCAGAGGGAAGGAAGCGGGCAACTGGTGGCGGAGATAGTTGGTGGACGCTGTGCGAACGTCGGCTGGCAGACCCACTCCCAGACCCACCTAGACACCCTTTTGTTGCTTGCCTGCTTGACAGCTAGAGAGGCTGATGGACATATGTCATTAGATCCAGTTGTCAGCACACCTACCTCGAGTCTCCCTGTATGGCGTCGTGGTGGGGACGTCCTCTGTCTGTGGGGCGGTGTGCACGGGCATGGATCCATGCCGGGGTGCTGGCGGTGTGGGGGTGGCGGGGTGTTGGCGGTGTGTGGGTGCCGGGGTGTTGGCGGTGTGTGGGTGGCGGGGTGTTGGCGGTGTGCGGGTGTCCCCCCGGGAGGCTTCTGTAAGTAGCCCTGGGTGTTGGCGGTGTGTGGGTGGCGGGGTGTTGGAGGGGTGTGGGTGGCGGGGTGTTGGAGGGGTGTGGGTGGCGGGGTGTTGGCGGTGTGTTGGTGGCGGGGTGTTGGCGGTGTGTGGGTGGTGGGGTGTTGGCGGTGTGTGGGTGGCGGGGTGTTGGCGGTGTGTGGGTGGCGGGGTGTTTGCGGTGTGTGGGTGGCGGGGTGGTGGCGGTGTGTAGGTGGCGGGGTGTTGGCGGTGTGTGGGTGACGGGGTGTGGGGTATGGGGCGCTTCCAGCTGAGCATTGTGGAGATGGAGGGAGGCTAAGGAATCTTGGTCTTTCGGTCGTTAGGTCTCTCGATCTCTCTCGGTCTCTCCGTCTCTCTCGGTCTCTCTGTCTTTCGGTCTTTCGGTCTTTCTGTCTCTTGGTCTCTCGGTCTCTCGGCCTCTCGGTCTCTCGGTCTCTCGGTCTCTCGGTCTCTCGGCGGTCTCGGTCTCTCGGTCTTTCGGTCTTTAGGTCTCTTGGTCTCTTGGTCTCTCGGTCTCTCTCGGTCTTTCGGTCTCTCGGTCTCTCGGCCTCTCGGTCTCTCGGTCTCTCGGTCTCTCTCGGTCTCTCTAGGTCGCCCTAGGTCTCTCCCGGTTCTCGGTCTTTCGGGCATTCTGTCTCGCGGTCTCTCAGTTTTTTGTCTCTCGGTCTCTCGCGGTCTCTCGGTTTTTTGTCACTCGGTCTTTCTCGGTCTCTCGGTTTTTTGTCTCTTGGTCTCGCGGTCTCTCGGTCTCTCATGGCGCCGACGCAGTGCAGAGTTAAGTGGTGCCGCATCAAGGGTGTAACTCCCTGTCTGACAGACAAGGTACAATCACAGGCCATTGTAGGCCCACCCCACGATCCAACAGGAAGGGGATGAGATGGGATGTCCCTGCCTATAATGCTTAATTTAGTGCAAGGGTTAGGGGCTACATTGTCCCCCGATAGTCAATGAATTGGTGTCTGTTTTACTTTGGTAAAATTGGGCTTCCTTGGGTAATGAAGATGATGGTTACAGCAGACACGGGTGGAGTGGAGCATGAACCCGCAACCTTCTGGTCGATACTCAAGTTCGCTACCCCTGGACCACCGGGCCTTCAACCGTAATGGATAGATATATATATTGTTTATTTATTATAGTGACATGGTACGTTACAACATGAAAGGAACAACATAACAGGAAACAATTACCCAGCCCTCTTTGGGCTTATCTGTCACTTTTAAAGAATGAACCTAATTGTTACATAAGCGTGAGTATATTTACCAAATACATTTACCAAATGTCGGACAAGTGTCGATTTTACTTATAAAGGATGTTTTGACGTCGTGACCATGCTAATAGTTCACAAATGAAGCATATAACAATATATCTACATATGTTGCAAGTGAGCACACCCCCGGCCCCCCACGAGCCAAAACGCGTTGAAAATAAAGAGTTGGATTAATTGGGATTGTTGCCATGTAGCGACTAATTAACGAGACGACCAAACAAACCCCTCGACGATAACAATTCGGTAACACAACATACACAACACCAAAGGTTCGCTATCCCTGCTGGAGGCCTCTGGGGCAGCGGTGTCGGTCCTCAGGCCATCCAGGGGCCAACGGGCAAGATGCTAAGGTTGTCCAGGGTTTGCCCATCGACTAACGCTTGTCAGCCAGCATGTTTACCCACCGTACATTGGCAAGTTTACGGTATAGGGACGCATCAGTCTTAGCAGAGGAGAAATAGGACGGGTTTCTTTACCGTGATATTATAAGGTTGGATGTGTTATACTTTTATGCTGCTGCTCAGTCTGTTCAAAATAATGTTCTTTATCCCACTGATACAGGCACTACTTTATACATAATTTTAAAAAAAAGTTCAATTATATAAATGGGGGCTTTATGGCCGACTTTTTACAGACAACACGATGGCGGGTGAATGACCAATATTAATAATCTGTTTTATTGTCTGCATATTTTATAGTGATGACTTACTGTTCTGGTTAATTAGTTGACTTTCCGATTGAATTAAAATGTACCGGAGTATGACACGTTGCACAATTCCCAACTGACATGGACTGGACTGCGTATATTTCCCATGCGGTATCAATCGGAGATATGCCCTCTAGCCTCTCGCCATTTCACGCAATCTCTCGCCCTCGCGCCTCCAGCCCTCGCCATTTCAAGTCATCTTAAGCCATCTGTCGTTTCTCCCGATCTCGCCCGTTCTCGCGATGTCTGGCCCAGTTCTCGTCTTCTCTCGCCCCAATCGATCAGAGATAGATCCCGAAGCCGGTGAGTCACGTGATACGTGATCAATGATCTCACCTCGTCCGTATCGCGACTGCTGGGCCTGAACCAACGGGGCCTCAGCCGTGGAGCCCCAACCCCATCCACCAAAACCACTAGCCCCATCCCCAAAACCACTACCCCCACCCGCTCCCCCACTACCCCCAAGCCCCTATTCATTATCAGTGATTTAAGAGGGTTACTTACAGAAGCCTCCCGGGGGGACATGGCTGTGGTCTTATAGGTGCGTTACTACCGGTGCGGAGCCCTGGCTGACCACCCCACCCCACCCCACCCCCCCTCGCTCCACCCTCCAACCCTCCTCCCCCTCCGCTTTCGCCATGGGGGCACCCCGCCCCTCCCCCCCCCCCCCTCCCCATCTCGATGCAATCCCCAGGCCCGTTTAATATGTATGTGTCCGGATGCACAATGATGGTGTTCGAGCGTCTGGGTTTCGCCAGGGTCCTGTCACCAATTTAACACCTGCCGCGTTCAGACTTTGTTCCCTTGCTCCCCCCCGGGGGGGGGGGGGGCTCTCTGGTGTAATCGTTAGCACACTAGGCCGAAGAGCAATGGGTATTAGGTTCGAATCAACTAATCTGGGTCATAACTTCACCTACTCAGCGTTCATCGTTCCGTTGAGTTCCTTGGCCCAGTTTAGCCCTTGTGGGCATGAAGATCGGCCTAAATCGAAAACATTGCATTTCATTCCCCAGATTCAACGTCATAGTTTAGAAAGACACAATGGGCCAGATTCAACGT
Organism: Arenicola marina; assembly: GCA_964019135.1. Lineage (NCBI taxonomy): Eukaryota > Metazoa > Annelida > Polychaeta > Arenicolidae > Arenicola > Arenicola marina. Next base: position 3,490,736 of record OZ025256.1, read on the forward strand.
CATAGTTTAGAAAGACACAATGGGCCAGATTCAACGTCATAGTTTAGAAAGACACAATGGGCCAGATTCAACGTCATAGTTTAGAAAGACACAATGGGCCAGATTCAACGTCATAGTTTAGAAAGACACAATGGGCCAGATTCAATGTCATAGTTTAGAAACGTCCCGGACCGACATACATAAAAGGACAACCTCAACCTTATATACCACAAACATGCCCTAAGACTGGTCAATGGGTTGAAAGCACACCCTGAGACATGTTCAACCAAATACACCAGAAACACACCCTGAGATAGGTTCGAGAAAATACACCACAAACACACCACAGGGCAGGGTCCACGGTCCTGAATAAAGCCTCATAGGTCATACTTGCCGTCTCAGGTCAGAAACGCAGCCGATGTCTATTTCACGTCACGATCGAGGTCATTTCAAGGACAATTACCCACGAGGTCGGGTCTGTGAAATCACTTTCTTTCTCTTTCATTACGCGCTGTCCCGTTCCATTTAGACTGCCCCCGCCACCCTGCCCCCCCCCTGCCCCCCCCTGCCCCCCTCCCTCTCCCCGCCGCTGTGGACGTGACGATGTTAGGACGCCCCAGTGTGACGCTCTGTCGCCCTCTCGTCTGGGGTGCATGGGAGTTTTTTTTCCATAATATGGTCCGTCGCAAATACATGTTGAACAGTGCACTATCAAGTTATGAAAAACTCCTAAATATTGGAAAATATCATTATAACCGGAGTATATTCCATGTGGTCTGATGCACTGGTGGCTATATATTTGTTGTTTTAGGCATTATATTTTCTTATCTTAACCGGACTGGTAACAAGTCTATGGCGACGGGAACAAATCCATGGTAACAGGTCCGTGTTAGCAAGTCCAGGGTAACAAGCCCAATGCAACCGATGCATAGCAACCAACATATTGTAACCGGTTCTTGGAAACCGTTCGATTCTAACCGGTCCATGGTAACCGATCTAAGGTAATTGGCAAATGGAGTTCCATTCCATGACATCATTCGATGGCATCATTCGATGGCATCATTCGATGGCATCATTCGATGGCATCATTCGATGGCATCATTCGATGGCATCATTCGATGGCATCATTCTATGGCATCATTCGATGGCACCATTTGATGGCACCATTCGTTGGCATCATTCGATGGCGTCATTCCATGGCATCATTCGACGGCATCATTGATGGCATCATTCGACGGCATCATTCGATGGCATCATTCGATGGCATCATTCGATGGCATCATTCGATGGCATCATTCGATGGCATCATTCGACGGCATCAGTCGATGGCATCATTCGATGGCATCATTTGATGGCATCATTCGATGGCATCATTCGATGGCGTCATTCGATAGCATCATTCGATGGCATCATTCGACGGCATCATTCGACGGCATCATTCGACGGCATCATTCGACGGCATCATTTGATGGCATCGTTCCATGGCATCATTCGATGGCATCATTCGATGGCGTCATTCGATGGCGTCATTCGATGACATCATTCGATGGCATCATTCGATGGCGTCATTGGACGGTATCACTCGAAGGAATCATTCGATGGCATCATTCGATGGCATCATTCGATGGCATCATTCAATGGCATCATTCGATGGCATCATTCGATGGCATCATTCGATGGCATCATTCGATGGCATCATTTGATGGCATCATTCGATGGCATCGTTCGATGGCATCATTCGACGGCATCACTCGATGGCATCATTTGATGGCATCAGCCGATGACATCAGCCGATGCCATCAGCGACCGGCTTCAGTCGATGAGATTAGAGGACCGCCCAGGGTGACTGATGTCCAGCCGCTGCCCCCCCCCACCCCCCCGTTGCCCACGGCATCCCCATTGGCACACCAGAGGTCTCCTCCAAATACACCCCGACCAGGCTTACTCGTCTTCCTTCACCCTGACCGTGATTCTCATCACCTTGGTTCGCTGATGAAACCACTCCAGGGATTCTCCCTTCCCCCTTCACTACCCCACCCCACCCCCCGCCACACACACCACAGCTTCAAAGCCGCCCCCCCCCACCCATCCCCGTCACCTACTTCCTCACACCCATTCTACAGCGGTATCCTCCCCCCACCCCTCTCCCCCACCGTCCCTCTCAGACAACCCTCCCGAGAGTGAGGCCAAAATTTCTGTCTTGCTTCCCGGCGACACCTCATCCGTCATTCTCCAAACCAAGGGGCGCCAGCCATTCTCCTCCCACCAGGGGCGCTACTTCCGACACAGTTAAGGCAACGACGGAGGCTGAAAAAATACGATCTTCACAATGCGAACTGAACAATGCCTGACAGACGGTTTTGTTGAATACCGCCCGCAGCAAAGACGCAACTTACGTCACCGACCACTAGAAGTAGTCCCTATAGACCACGTGATGCAGCAATAGGTGGGCCGTAAAGATAAAATGGCGAATCTGCATCACGTGACCTCCGAGGCGACCGACCTGGTCCAGGGCCACGTGACTTGGGAATTCACTTTACGGGGCAGTTTGTCGATGGCGTTGTGGTCGGGAATTCTTGTTAAAATGCCAGCGGCCTGGGATATGAATCTGCAGCCGTCAAGGGAAACGAACGAGAACGTCACCAGGGTTGTTTAACAGTTGTTTTTATTCTCGTCTAACTATTGCTGGGGGAAGTTTCGGTGGGTGTGATCAATAAAATATCTGATAGATTTCTTAAGTTACATCAATCACCATAACATCAGTCATGGCAGTAACATTCTACCTCCGTAGTCGTTGTTCCCTTACCATAGTCCCACATTATCGCCCACCCATTGTCAATTGTTCGTCTTCAACGAAACATTGTGTGTAACGTATCGCAGAAGTAAAGCATGGACATGATACACAGAAACTACATCAAGTATTATGTATGATGGGCGATAGATTCTCATACCGGTTTGCGCCTGTTTTACGGGACGACCGTAACCTATATATTATCGCCCTGTGCCCCTACAATACGAATTCGTCCAATCATTTGATATCATGGACGAAACTTTTCTCTTGAAACTCAGTTGGGAAGCGATTATAGGATGGAACCTTGACACGAGGGAGCCTCCTTGGATCAGTGGATAAACATGTTGAGCTGCACATCAACTGGTCGTGGGTTCGCACCCTGGCCCCGGCATCCGCAGCATGTTTTAGCCAACCTCTTTTCATGTTGCGAAAGGGTTCGGGATCTATTAACTTTGCTTTCATGTGCACAAACGTGGCCAAACCAAACCAACATTTATCGTCTTATGCAGACAGGCATGTCCACGGTTTTGTTGCGTCAGGCCAATAGGAGAATGCTATGCTGAAGGCCTGGGATGCCCCGCGACGAGATAAATAAGAACAGGTTATACGACTCAACGGCTGCCACGGAGCGTCAACCCCCACTTCAATGCTTTGTATCTATAAAACTAATGGCTGAATCCCCTAATCAATTACCTACCTGGCTTCTACGAACATTTGTGAAACATTTACAACTACTTTCGAACCAAGACCTTCAACTATTCAATGTTACAAGGCAACTGTTGCTACTCGCCGCGCAAATTTACTCGATTAGCCAGTTATCGGTGTGGGAATTTCACAACTCTTGCACTAGGGGCGCTGTTTCTTCGCTCACTCTCCGATATAGAATGAGTTTTTGTAGCTCTTTAGGTGACGCAAAAAAAACCGTGGGCATGTCCCAAGCAAACCAAGTGCGGTTGTGTCATTGCTGCAATTTTAAAGTGAAAAAAGCTAGTGGATGATGATATCGGGTTCACTCACATTGGCACAGCATGTCTTGAAGTAGGTTGGTGCCAACCAGCCTTTGTTTTCGCGAGTACAGGGTAAACGGAGGATAAATAATTACCTTGGACCCATATCAATACATCTACATGTAACAATTACTCACATTTGACAACCCGATACTTGTATTACCTATAAGATTATACAGTTTTGTCATTCCTCGTGTATGGGGAGAGGTAGGGAAGGTAGGGGGCCTGGGGCTGGGTTTGGGGTTGGCTCAGTGTCTGTATCGACAGCACTCGCCAGGGGGCGTGGGGATGTCTCACAATGAAAGCTCATCGTCCTTCTAATATCGCATTTATTGCGGTACACCTCACGGATGAGGTACGCCGATGTGGTCGGTGTTCGGGCATTCACATCGCGTTAAGCCATTCTTTTTTCTTAGCATAGAGCAGATGTCATTATTGGGGTAAGGGGGTCGGAGGGGGTCGGGGAGCGAGGGGGGGTGCAAATGATATACATATACTTTTCTTTGGCTTTACACTCAACCCCCCCCCCCGTGTATCGGTACGACAGGCGCATTTGTCAGCTCGGATGGGAAAACAGATGTCAATGCTTTAAGCAATATTACAATATATAAATATATGTATATATGTATAAATATAAATAACTGCCGCTTAGCCGCCTAAACTATGCCAAATGTGAATGATTTGGGCAAGACTTGAGTGCACAAATAACATAGATTGCCCCCCCCCCCCTTCTCTCTGCTTTCTACCCCTTCCTCTCCTCCCTCCACCACACCCCAACCCACCCCGCCTCACGCTTGTTAGGGGTTTTATATGGTCGCTCCTGAGGCTTCAGAGAGGCTGAGTACATAGCAAGAGGAGCTCCAATAATGCCCAGTGATACCACGGGGATACGCGACGGACGGTAAGATCCTGCGACCGTTTCCGGTGCCACATAGGCGGCTTCCGGTGCCACAGCGACTGCTTCCGGTGCCACAGCGACTGCCTCCGGTGCCCCAAAGACCGCTTCCGGTGCCACAGAGACCGCTTCCGGTGCCACACACCCCGTTTCCGGTGCCGCACAGCTCGTTGCTGCTTCCGGTGCCCCAGAGACCGCTTCCGGTGCCACAGAGACCGCTTCCGGTGCCACACACCCCGTTTCCGGTGCCGCACAGCTCGTTGCTGCTTCCGGTGCCGCAGAGACTGCTTCCGGTGCCACAGATACTGCTTCCACTGCCAAAGGGACTGCTTCCGGTGCCATAGCGACCGTGTCCTCTCAGTGCAAGTAGCGCCAGAAGAATAAAAACCCATCGAATTAAACACGGACAGAAGAAGCGCGCTGGCAACTTAACAGCTTCAAATCGACTATTCCATCTTCTTGCTTTTTTGGCGCCTGGCTAAATCCATCTGACCTGTGATGGCGCATGCTAACGAGGAGCAGCGTCTGTTGACAAGAGTGCGTCATGTCGCCGAAATAACGACCTACCGAGCGCCAACTATATTTATTAGATTGCCGTGCCCGAGCATGGCGATTTGGATTCTAGCTGGCATGACCGCCCACGAGAAAGAAAAATATCAGGTAGCCGGATGTGTTTTTGTTGTTTGGCGTCATAATCATACGCCCGCTGACGTTTGTGATTATATTAACTCGTCTATGATGAGATACGGCTCGGGACACATTCTAATCAATACATCTCTACCAAGCTGAAACCACAGATTTTTTGGAGCATCTTCTTTAGTTATTTTGCGTATTTACGCGGTCAAAATTTAAGAAAGACATATTGCAAAATTCTCTAAATGACGTGCTGCACCAAGTACCTGGTAAACCTGCGAGACATCGATGTGAACACAGATTACGTCCATTTTGTTCAGTGCATTGCTACAAAACAGGGCAATGTTGTCACTTATCTTCAGCATTCAACATTTAATTAACCCTTGTATATTTTACTCATATGCACAAAAGATCGACGTACACCTCAGTCAGGCCAGACAATTTACCCATTACGATCTTTCATTGGTTCTTGCTCCCGCCCCCCCCCCTCCCTCTCCCCCCCCGCCACACTTACGTATATAGGTGACCAAAGGCAACGTTCCCCAATAACGGCTGTCTGTCTCCATCCAGCTGGCAAATCCACTCGCATGGCATATTGCTTTTATGACCGGGGCGTGTATTTGATCATTGTGGCTGGACAGTATTGCTGGCCCTTCACGCTGGCTGGGTATTGGCAAGCCGTCGCAGGGCGCAGGCGATGTATCCAGAGTGCAAGGCGGGGAAAAACAACCTTTGTCTGGCAGGTCAACGACATATGTACCCAGGCAAGGGTCATTGACCCTTGTTATGGAACGGATGTTCAACTATGTTTGACCATCGCGAAATTATAACTACAACAACCTTGTCACGGATGGAAAGTTACGACGATAAATCGTAATTTCTTCGTAATTTCTTCGTAATTTCTAATGTGTGATATGGTTGGCCCGATTGAAGGTTATTTTGGGGTAAACATTATTTAACAAGGTTATCAACAGCGCATACACATTTTAAAGACTACCGTTTAAAGGTTCATCTTCCGTGCCGAAAGCCCGCGAGCAACCATCCGTCACATGATCTGCGTAAACGGATCGATCCTCCATGCTAAGGCGACCCATTGGTTCAGCGTAGCTCACGTATAACTCACGCCTAACGCCTACTGTAACAATAATCCCTTGCGTGGGATCTAAGATGGTAGATGAACAGTCAGCTAATTTATGGCTTTCGGTTCTTGCTGTCTTTTTAAGAACGCACTGTTACATGCTCCATAATAGATTTACAATGATTGTCTCATTGAGACCGTGCAGGAAAGGACCGACACGAATCATATCCTATTGAATATTCACAAGAATGTTGCATTATCCTTCAAATGTTTCTCGTATATATAGTTGACCGATGGGAAGTCATTGAATTGCATGGAATTTTAATTAACATTCTACTGTGGGACACGGGGGAAGTGAATGCCATGGTATTGCTTTACAAGAAAATAAATAAATGACAATATTAGTAAGCTGCAAAGTGTTATGCATGTTCATCTACGCTTAGACCAATAACGTATCAGATTAAAACTATTAGAATTCGAAAGGGGAAGTAAAGTTGAAACGCTAACGATGAGATGAGCAAGAGATGTAAAGGATATTAATAACAATGGTCATAGCCGGTGGCATGGGAGGAGAGAGAAAGGTAACCCATGACAACGCGAAGACGCAATATGCGAGGAATTCAACATGGCGTAGTTTGCTGTCTGACTGCTGTCAGATGAACCGGCGCTACCCACAGCGGCTTCTGTCTCTCTGTCACGGGTCAAGGGGGCCTGGCCCGCCCCCGGGAGAGCCCCCCCCCCCCACTTCCCACCCCCGGTCCCCTCCAATTTTCCTAAACCGGACCCCCTTGACCAACCGTCTCCGGCACCTCGCACCGCATACGTACCCTTATAGTACACTCCAAGCGGACAGACACAGAGGGAAGGCCCATCTTGTGAACCCTCCCTCCCCCCACCCCCCGCCTACCGGCACCAACCCACACCCACCCACCCGCAACCGGCCTGCGACGTCCTCGTGTCGTCACTTTAGCCCCGGAACCATGGTTCTCCAGGGCAAACACTTCGCGCCACCAGAGGGCAGCACACTCCAAATACGCCAGACGCCGCAGTAAATCAAACGACGACGACGACGATATGAAACAGAGCCTCTCACCATCCACCCCCACCCTTACCCCCCCCCCTCCAAGCTCAAACAACTCAGCCCCAACACCCATCCTCACCCCAACACCACCCACAACCATCCCCTGTCTCCTCTACCCTCATCTTTACCACCATCCTCTCACCTCCACCCCCACCCATCGCCAACGACGTCGTCGCTCCACCCTCTCATCTCCACCCTCTCACCCTCACCCGCACCCCCGACGTCTCCCCCCAACTTTTCACCCTCAACATCCTCGCCCCATCCGGCACATCTTGTGCCCCCCCCCCGCCCCCCCAGCACCCCGCCCTGTGTTAGGCAAACCTCCCCAGGTTGAAGTCAAGGACAAGCACAGCAGTCAGCCTACCCGCTGAGGCCATACACCGAAGGGTCACAGTGGCATGTGAAGGGGGGGGGGGGGGTGGCGATTTGCTGCCCTGCGTTGCCATGGATTCCGCCAAGGTTGTCATGGATGCGATAGTTCCCCAGGGAGATCTCCACGGCCAACAGACCTGCAATATGATATAATAACGGGAACAATGACGTAGGGGTAAACCCCACCACGCCCCCACCCCCCACCCCTGCCACTACCCCACCTCTCCCCCCTCCCCCCATCTCATGAGCTGTTCTAAGGCGACAGAACGCAGTAAGTTATCGGTTTCGTTAATGCTCCTGTTACGTCATCGTACGTCGTGCAGCAATTCAGTTGGGATATGTATATAGAGACTTATATATGTATCAATGAATATCCATCTTTCTGCTTTCTCTGAGTGATGTATTGACATTACAGCCGACGAAAGCATGTTACATTATTATTTTAGTGACGATGTTGCTTTTATGCAACGCTTTTAATATATATGTGTAGTTTAAAGCAATATATTCCGTTTTTTTTTATTACCAACCTCTTCCCCATGTTTTATGTTGAAATTGTTGTTTTACATAGTCTCAGAGATATAAAACATACATGCATCATAATTGTTAGATACTTTTAGTCTTGAATCTAAAATGTAAAAAAATCGAAGATGGCGCATGTAAGTATATTGCTTTGAACGGGATAAAATATATGTACTGGACGTGGCATAAATCAACGTTATTAAACTGCCATTTTTGCTTTCGATGACCTAAAAATACATAATGGACACATTGCTCCGTGTAGCCTAATCGTTTTCGCTTTAGGCTAGCAATATACTGCCTGTCTATGTTTTAATTTGTCCATGAACAGTTGTAGAACTTGATGTGAAATATTTTGAGAATGGAAAGTCTCAAAATATAATGGCGGCCGGTGGGGGGGGGGGGCAGTGAGGGAAGGGATCGAGTGGGGTCTAGGATGGCTTGAATGCGGGTGGGGAATATTTAACCCTAGACACATAATAAACCAATAATGACCAATGACAAATGATAACATCTTATTAACTAAAATGTCCTTTCTAAAAATAACCAACATCCCACGTACCCCCCCTCCCCCCCCCCCCCCCCCGCCCCTCCCGCCTGTTCACCCTCCCCCTCTCCACCAGGCACACGGCGCGGACCTCTGCCGGTAAGTTTGAAAGGCAGGGGCAAAATATATCGCCCCGCTCCATGCAGAAGCAAGTCCTATTCCAGGGGCGAAATATGCGGCCTCGGCTGTTTCGAATTTACGGGCCCTGAACACCGCTAACATGATGCGGGCACGTCGCCGTATCCGCCCCTGTGACACGTGTCACCTCACTCGTCGTTATAGCGGAAACACTCCAGCGTTACAAAGGACCATATATCACGGGTCTCCGTCCAGCACCACTGTGTAGGGGGGGGGGGGGGGGTCTCTGGAACGATGTTAAACAGGCGTCACCGTCGCTTGGACTCACGCTGAGAAATAAATAATAAACACGGATAACAGTGCTGCCACGCGGTCGAACGGAGTTTGATATGCATTCGCATTACGGACCTCACCTAGTCACGTGGTCTCCCATTAATCATTCACTCCAAAAGCTCTCCCCGATCTATCACCACTTCAGGCGCGGTATCAAGTCTGGCTTAGAAATGAATCGTTCATCACCACGGGTGATGTGGTGCCAGCACCACCCCCCCCCCCGTCCTCCCGCCGTCCGCGCCCCCCTCCTACCCCCCACACCCCCCCCACCCTCAGCCTCACGCGGGATTATGCACGCCAGCATTACGAAACAAGTACGAAACTTAAGTTAATCATTCAACGAAAAAAACTACAGCCCGCCGCATGCTGGGAAGAGTATCTCCGGTCTCCGGCATATTGAGACATTGCCCGCCAGCTCCATGTGATCCGCGCCGCGTCCTCGTATCCCGTCAGCCCCTGCGGCCGCGGGTGTCGGGGCCCGGATAACGGTCACGTGATGAACTACCTGTTGATGAAAACTCGACGGCCGCTGACAAAAAAATACCCGGATGAGAGCCGTCATAATTTATCAAAACACAAAACAACGGGTCTTATTTTTGTTGGTGGCGATGACACGAGGTTCCACCTTGTTTCGGCTGTGCACTTGCTTCAGTTTCCAGTCCGTATTCGTATCGGTGGACATGCATAATTCAACATTTAGTAAGCAGACCTGGCTGTGAAGTCACCAAGTCACCAGATGTCTACGGATTTATCGAATGAATAAAAACCAACGCATGTCAATATTTTTATTTGACGGAGATTCTTTGAGACATGGAGTTTACTCTACAATGGGGTTAACCCAGTAGCAAATGCCACAAAATATGACTTCCTCCATCACAAATGCTATATTACTAAAACGGGTTGGGGGGGAGGGGGGGTCATCATTAACAAATATTACAAACTATATAAATTAGTATTATACTAAGTATCGAATGCCACAAAACGAAGTTTCCCCGATAGCAAATGGCACAAAATGAGATCTGCAAGTTCAGTCATAGTACGCGAATAAATAAAGTAGTAAAATTATAAGATGCATAGCTTCATCGAAGTTGAGCGGATTTAATGGCTTACCTCGTTCGATACTTGCAATAGAGTCTACTTGAATCCGAAGACAGCTAAATCCGAATCTGACATAGGTGTTACTCATTGAAAAAACACACTATCTTCTGTATATCCTTTGCGATAAACATAAGCATCGTTACAATGTGATGACATCCACATTCCATTAACTGTGATATCACGCAGTAGTCGCTTTGAATAGTTTCAATGCGAGCGAATATGAAGTACTTCTACTACTACTATAATGGCTGGCACCCAGAGTTCTCTGCCCCATCGGCCGCCAGCAATTCGCCAATCCAGTATGAGCGATAATACCGTGCGGTTGGCCGCTGCGGGTTCTCTCTATGCTTGGAGATCCATGGCTCGCAATGTTTACAATCCGCTCCCTTCTCGTCCCTTGACAGTACTTCCCTGTTCTTTGCACCCCCCCCCCCCCTCCCCGCTACACACGGGGACCACGCGCTGGCTATAACAAATGACGTGGAGATGCCTTCCGCATTTTTTGTGAGCGATAATCCGATGATTGGCAATTATAACATGGCTGATCACTGGCCATGGAGAAGACAAAGAAGATACCACTACTAATAAGCCCGTCACTGACGGATCCAGCGGGCGGGAGGAAGGGGTATTCCGAGGGTCCGGTTCGCCCCCTACCCCCCTATTAAGCGAGGATGCCGTTTATGCAAATTGTGCGCCGTCTTACGTGTGGACTGGAGATTTTTGCAACGCCCCCTCAACCCCCCCCCCCCACCTCTATGTTTTGGTCCTTTTTTTTCTGGTTCAGCCTATGAGCATTTTTTAACCTAACCAATGTAAACCCCTCCCACCCCCGCCCTCTCTCCCTCCCCCTCCCTAAAATCCTGTATCCGAGCCTATTTCATATGCATGCACTGTTCGACCGTGAATCTAGGATAATGAAAAGCGATATTGCAATACGCAATTCTCGACATGATATGGGGATAAAACTGTAACTGTCCGTGGAGACCGACATCTCGAAACAATATCGCCATAGAGATAGATATGACAAGGAAAGAAATACTTCAGAGGAAAAGAAATTAAAGATTAAAATAAATAGATTTTAAGTGGGGGGAGGGGCCGAAAATCTCGCGAATTTAGTCCTAAACGGGGCAACAACCAACAAACGAGGAGGTGGAGCAACTAAAATACGACATTGTAATAATCAGTTAGTATATTCTGGCAAGAAATAAAACAAAAAGTTGTTGACATGTAACAAGGAGATAAAAGCCTTTTGGATGCCACAATATCATCTTAAACGTAACCGAATAACAAACATTTCGTTGTCAGTAAGTGACAGGTCAGGAGACCTATAAAGTAGAGCGCGTTCCAAGGTAGATCTAGTGCCAGCCAATTTGCATAGATCACCAAGAAGCATTCCGACGTAATGTAGCTCTTTAGATGTACTAACTTGGACAATCAACAATAAAAAGTGGTTCATATTTTCATTCTGAAGTTAAAAGAAGTACAATGACAATTTAATGCGCTCAACCTATATTGTATTGCGTATTCGCATGAACTGTAGCTCACTGAACTCTCACTTGTTTAAGATGAATCTTGTAGGCAGCCCGAGTTGTCGCTGGGGAGCTGAGAACGAGGACTGTATTCATTTTTTCCTCGGGTGCCCACTTTATACGAATTTTAGAGATATTTTATTTCGTAAAATCCATGTTCTATCGTCAGTGTCAGTGTCACTGTTCTTTTTGGTAATCCGTCTCTATCAATTGACGGTAACCGTTATATATTTCAAGCAGTTCACGACTTCATTGCTGCCTCCAAACGTTTCCCTTAAATATCACGTATTTTAATGTTATGCCTGAATGTATTAATTACGGAATTTCTACCATATTGTGACGAACGTAACTGTTATGTATATATGTATCTATGAGCAAATGATTCAACAAGAGGAATTCGCATAGGCAGTGTGCCTGTTTTCCAATTGCCAATAAAATATGTTTGAACTAATGCGCTAAACCTCATGCGCTGGCCTATGTGACTGTATTTGCTTTGTCAACACCACTATTGAGTTCGGGGGGGGGGGGCCTTTTCCCATCTCCGCGATGGCATCCAGGAATTCCTGGAGAATCGCGATCAGCTGTTTTTGGGAGACCGTTATCCGCACAATTCCTGGTTCAACGCGAAGACCCTTTGCCTATTTACGGCGATCCGTTATAGCAGTCTGTGGATTCCTCGAGATTCGATATTTCCTCTCCCTGATTCTTGGGGATTCGCGATTCAGAGGGGGTACGCTTTCGCTTGGCGAGAAAAACATGGCGGCCTGAGCCTGGAAAGTGACAGCGACTCAAAAGGATGAGAAAGCAGATTACTTTTATCTGGCGCTAATGGCATCCACATGGCAAATGACCCGCTCTATCTATAAATGTGTTAGATATTGAATTATATATTTAACATGTCTTTGAGTGATGATATGGAAAGAAGTATTTATTTAATGAACATGAGCGATGAAATGGAAGGGAAGCCATGACGCGGCTCATATAAGCTTACTACAATCTCTAACATTACCGATGTACCAGGTCAGATCTCATTATGTGTGGTGTTGATCATACAGCGAAGGCATGGATGTGAGAAACAAACCGGTGATGGATGCGGCTAGCGGTGATGTAATGAAGGAAAGTATTGAATTGTCCGTATTAGGATAATACATGCACCGATACAACAAATTATGGACTAGGACTTGACTCACTGACGCATACAAAGATGAAAGGAAAGATTACGATGCAAACTAATTTATCAAGCAATGACTAAATGTTAAGCTGTGAGAGGAGTGTTTAAAACAAGGCTAAATACACAGTTGCAGAAACAATGTTAAAACAATGTTACAGGCAAAGAATGCTAAAGAATTTGCCCGAAAAAATACTCAAAATATCCTCAAATCAGTTTTAAAATACTGCACAACAATGGAGGGGGGAAACGTTCGTTTCGTTAATGCTAGTAGAGTGTGAGAAATGAAGCTTTAATCGAATGAATACATACAACCAGTGACCAGTCAGCCAATGAGCTCAGCCGGATACTCAGGTGACGTCACGGCGTCCTTTACTCCAGGCACTCGTAAAGTTAACACCAACAGATCCATTACCGTCTGGTTTGATTCACCCGCGAGGGGCGCGACAAGTGCCACGTGTTTCTTATCGTGACGTTGGAGACTCTAGGGGACTCCGGCAAGGACGTGGGGTGGATCGGAGGCCAACTGCGTCCTGGGGCCGCATTCATAAATGCATAAACCACGCTGGGTTTAGGAGCGGCGATGGGTAATGAGGAGGGGGTTGTTTGGTTGTATATTCAGGACGGTTTAACCACTTTTGGCCATATTGCGTCAAAGGAAAAAGGAAGGGTGAGCGGAGCCATGTCCCGGGGGTACGCTTTGCGAAGAAGGACCTGGGACCTTTATCCGGAGACCATGGCCACAGACATGGCCACAGCGGGGCTCGAACCTCCGATCGACGTGCCGTTAGGCTTTCAGGTGGCCAGACCATTTTACATGTATTTCACATTGTCGTATATCTCTCGGAATAACAAAAGATTATGGACTATAAACAAAAATGGTTTGCACGGTTGCTTTTCTCGCGAAGATAAAAGGTGGCAGGATATGCAAATAATTCTTACATACAGAATTCAACGTAAACACGTTTTGATCCATTTCAGATTATTATGAATTATTTATAATTGATTAAAATTATCTCATGTGACACCAATATATGTTTTTAAAGTGTATAAATATCCTTTCTCCGGGATATCAAAGCGATTTAATTAAATTATTGCAATAATTTTGCAGCTTTCATGTAAATTCCCAGAAAACATATCACAGTGCAAACATCAATTAATAGTTCAATTTCATGAAATTATGCGGAGAAATGTTAAATTAACAGAAATCCATTTGGTATTCTTGGTGTTAAAGTGTTTAATGGCGTTTCTGAGATCACGCGAGATTACGTTTACCAATGTTTGTCAATGACATCGCAATGATAAAATGGAGGTACAATTTCAAATATTAGTATGAGCCATTGTAGCTCATTGTTCCAGTAAATGCCCCAAAAATAGTCCCAAACCCAAATAGTGTGTCCTAAATGCGAACAAGACCCGGAGATATCCAGTGCCTCTGGTCCCAGAATCCTGGATGGTTGTCTCACGCCGTATTTGGAACGGCCTTGCCCTTAGCCCCCCAGGGTGGCTAAAGCAAAGAAACCCTGGCCGGCCAGGGGTAGCAGGGTGTTGTATTGGCAAGGCTAGAAAGGGGAAAGATAGGGGGGTGGGGGTGAGGGGAGGGGTGGATCAAGGCCTGATCAAGTATGGACACGATGTACACTGGGGCCAGAAAGAAAGAAGGGAGCTTCGGGCGTGCAACAAGGTGCATGTGAACCAATTGCCAGGCTGTGGTGCCATGGATAAATGGGGTATGGCCATGGATGTGGAATAGGATGGGCCAATGGGTATGGGGGAAGATGGGGCAGTGGGTAAGGATAGTGTGGGGCAGTGGGTAAGGATAGTGTGGGGCAGTGGGTATGGATAGTGTGGGGCAGTGGGTATGGATAGTGTGGGGCAGTGGGTATGGATAGTGTGGGGCAGTGGGTAAGGATAGTGTGGGGCAGTGGGTAAGGATAGTGTGGCGCAGTGGGTATGGAGAGTGTGGCGCAGTGGGTAAGGATAGTGTGGGGCAGTGGGTAAGGATAGTGTAGCGCAGTGGGTATGGATAATGTGGGGCAGTGGGTATGGATAGTGTGGGGCAATGGGTATGGATAGTGTGGCGCAGTGGGTATGGATAATGTGGGGCAGTGGTTATGGATAGTGTGGCGCAGTGGGTATGGATAATGTGGGGCAGTGGGTAAGGATAGTGTGGGGCAGTGGGTATGGATAATGTGGGGCAGTGGGTATGGATAGTGTGGGGCAATGGGTAAGGATAGTGTGAAGCAGTGGGTATGGATAGTGCGGGGCAGTGGGTATGGATAGTGTGGGGCAATGGGTAAGGATAGTGTGGAGCAGTGGGTATGGATAGTGCGGGGCAATGGGTATGGAGAGTGTGGGGCAATGGGTATGGAGAGTGTGGGCAATGGGTATGGAGAGTGTGGGGCAATGGGTATGGAGAGTATGGGGCAATGGGTATAGAGAGTGTGGGGCAATTGGTATGGATAGTGGGGGGCAATGGGTATGCAGAGCGTCGGGCAATGGGTATGGAGGCAATGGGTATCGAGAGGGCTTGGCTATAGGCATGGTTGCTTTTCGCACTTGGGTTAGGTCTGGTAGGGCAAAGGTACAATTAGTGCACGGATCTGTGGCATGTGGCAACATATAAAATATATTTATAACTTTCTTGCTTGAAGAATTATACCAGGTTTATCGAACCGCCAAATGTATTGTTAGCCGTGAAATATGACTATCACATGGGGGGGGGGGGGGTGCAGAGCTTGCGTCCGAGACGAATTGACTTAAACCCCCGGTTACGACCACGCCTCGGTACAAAGACAACATCCGGGTCTCACGGGGAATCTCCACTATGTTTGCTTGGGGGGGGTAGAGTTTGAGGTCACTGAGTTACCGATGCACCGAAGGCAGTACGGGCTACGGTCATCACCCCCCCCCCCTCCCTCCCACCACCACCAAGGCAGCCCCCACACCCCCAGCACTCACTGCAAAGCTTCACGACCCGCGAATGTCTTGTGGAGCAGAATTTATGGAACATTTTATTGTACGATTGTGCCTGTGTGAAATCTGCGAGGAAAGGACCATTTTTATAATTGGTTAACTGATGCGCATCAAACTGTTAACTTTAAATGTTACTTAACATATCCATGCAGGCCATAACTGTTACACTAGACTTAAGATTATACGCTCGCTTGTATCCATTGCCTACGTCAGCGTCATACGTCATATACCAATCTATGATTGATGACGTCAACTATTCAACTCATCAATCGTTACTTCACCTCGAACACGAACCAAAGAACCGGTCACAAGACATATCTCTGTACCGTAACGGCCATAGAGATGGTCGGGGATGAGATAGATAGATACATATATATTCTTTTATTATAGTCACTTGAGAGAGTACAGACATACAAACACAATACATAAATGCAAATATTACCTCGCCCAGTCCTGCAGGACTTATAAGTGACTTTAAATTAACAACAGTACTAGAATAACAATAACCCTCGTCTATATACCCACGCCTCAGTTAAGTACCGTACAACATCGTTACTTCTATTTAGCATAAAATGAATTTGTCCTGTATTGGTAGGTTTGGGAAATTGATCATTTGTCCCATGACATTTCTGCAAAGTTTACCTCTTAAAGCTGTTACATTCGTACTAGACTATAAGGTCGAACTCCGCGTGCGTCTATAAGACCGGCGCTTATCTTCCTTTGTCCAATTAGATTCCTCCATTGGTCCTGCTTTGCCACCATATCTGGTCCGTCTTCCATGGTAAAATCCACTGGCGACGTCACTCCATTTTTTCTGCACAACATTATTTTTCTGTAAGGTAGCGTGTTTGAGTCATAAAGACGTGGATTTTACATGAGTTACTGTCCTCGGAACACGACGTTACCGGATAACAATGGGTCCTCGGGCTTCACCCTAGGACTCTATTGTCATCCCGTAATGTCGTGTTCCTTCGACATTAAATTATACCATTAAATTAAATACGCGAAATAGCATTCTTGCAGTAAATGGTAGGCGTGAGTAACGCGTGAGCTATGGTTCGCCCTAACGTGGAAGAACGATCCGTGTTGGCCTAAACAAGCTATAAACCGGGAGATCAACCTACCTCGCTGGTGCATTAGTTTGCGCTCTATACCGTAGATCCCTAACGTCATGGGTTCGATTCCAGGCTTTTTTGTATCGTCAACCAGAGCATCTCTGTAGCGTTACTATTCAGAGATGTCACTGGACCAAGGGGTGACGTAGTGGGCGCATTTCTTTGGGCGGCAAAGGTCGGTACCCAGGCAATATACAATTAAATGCGCACAGCGTTCACGTCCGGTGCATGTAAATGGGCACTGGAACCAACCTAGTCTATCACTTTTCAATCAGAAGCCATCTTTACCCCAATGTCCCCGCGTGGTTTTGAGCGGTGTCGACTGAATACGCGCACACTGTTGGAGGGTACACCGCTGCGTAATGTGCATATTCGGGTTACCTCACGGATATATCGGGCTACCAAGGAAATGCGCCCCGTGGTACAGATCCAACGACACGCTGCCTACCAGACCCCGATCTCCGCTAAACCTAGCCCTGAAACATGCCTCTCTGGGCACGCTCGGTAAACCGTAGCCCCGAAAGACCCCAGGGACTCGCAAGCTCGTCCCAAGGTTCCAAAGTGCCCTGTGACAACTTTTCAGCGATGCGCAATGTGCGGCACTTCTTGGCCGAATTTCTTTCACATGCGTTAACACTGCCCCTCTTAAGTAAATATTTTCTTATTCTATATACCTTACTTTATTTAAAAACTCACTTTTCTTATTGCGGATGCCCATTTACGGCACAGAAAGCGGCCATTTAGTTTCGAGTCAGCGAGCACATCGCCATTTTTTACCTGCGATAATTTCAAAACAATGACGATGGCCGCGCCGCAGGCGCGCACGGAGTGCAGATTACCGCCATACTACGATGGCGCAGGTGGGCGTTGTACGCGGGGAAAATGACTTGCAATTTATGAAATCGAATGTTTTATTCAATAAAACATTTGAATGTGACACCAGGCTTGTGTCTTTTATCCACAACATGCGCGTTGCTCTATTTATTATACTCGAATCACCAACGATTTTTTAAGCGCATAATTCGCGAACACCTAACGGCGATGAGCATTCGGAGCCATCGATGGATTGTCGCCGTCTGCAAGGCGACCGTCAATGAATCACGGCAATTTATATTTGATATTTGTATATATATCAATAACAATCTATAACAATAATAATTTATAAATGTAAGGATATATAATAAATTATAAAAATAAATCAATTATAATATAAACTTATAAACAGCGGCAACTCTAAATATGCGTTTTTTGCTGGCAAGCATTTTTACAAATTTGCCTCTTTCCTGACGCGGGATGTTTACTTCTCATCATGTGGAGGAACCAGACGCAGTGTCTGGTCTGTAAGAAAGAATTCGAACAGAGAAATAAGGGTTATCGAAGGAAAAAGGTAACCAGTTGGGTGACCCCAGAGATTGCTCGCCAGTTATACGGGTCTGATGTTGGGTTTGTGTGCCACAAGTGTCAGGGCGATGTTGGCACTTCTCCGTCGCCGTTGTCGGACGCGGCAACTCCGGTGACACCATCCCGGAATAATTCCCCATGGTCAAGGAAACGTATGGCAGGTACGCCGACTCGCGTACGAACACCGAAGAGGGCAAACGTAAATGTCACACCCCAAAAAGGATCCCTGTTTGCCTCTCGGCTCCGAAGGTCTGCCCCACGACACCACGATGAACCAACCAGTTTCAAGAACACTGCTATACAGCTGTTAACTTATTCCCACTAAGAAACGTCTGTTCCGTGTGCTTGTCCGAAGTAGTCCGCGTGCTAATGCCGCAATGTTAAAGGTGACCCAGAGGCTGGTCAAGTGGGAGATCGCCTCAGCCACCAAGCGTGGACAATACGCGTTACCCTCCTTGGCCCAGGATGTGACTCTAAAGAACGTGGGAGAGTTCACGTGGACCAAGGTTATGGACGAGGGTCGCACGTCTGTGCCAGTTCTGACGGGTATGCTTAATGCGGCCATGCCCAACGTGGAATCCTTCCAACGTCTCCGGAACAAGGGGGTGAAAGGCGCAAGACGGTGAGTTTTAACAGGCCCCCTTCGCCCCCCCCCCCCCACCTCCTCCTACGCTATTCCAGTGGACCTCCCCGCTTGCTTTTAACATATTTGGATCCGCGCTGGCGAGCCTTATAGCCATGAAGTACCCAGTAGCATCCTTCTGGCAGCTTTCATTTGCCGCCCAAAAAGGGAGTCGTAATTGGGGCTATCAGTGGATCAAACGAGATGTTAAGAACTCTTTTCAATTAACTTTTTTAAAATGCAAAATCAAGTTTAGACTCCCCACCCCCGGCGGTCGCAAGTTTTCAGTGACTCCCCCCACCCCTTTTCAATTTCTAGATCCTATTTTGTCACATGTTTCACTACGTTTGATGGATACAGAACCATTGGGTTCAATGACTTTAACAAATATCTAAGACGTAGGACAACATTTGTATAGTTAACATCAAATTTTGGTTTTTTTTGCAGAACGTTGACGAATGCAGAGGCATCACTCCGACGGGACTCGCGAATGGGTATTTGTGTGTCATCCGTTCTGTTCTCGCACAAACCGGCCACATAGAACTTCCCGCAGGCGTCAATCGGCGTAGATCTATGGCGCCAGGGAGCGTCACAGGCAACCGTACAAATGCTTAACTCTCTCGGCGTTTGTATGGGCGTCGATGCCAACAGACGCCGCGTTGATGCCCTGTGTGAATCCTATGACAGCAGGATCCTCCACCTGAAAAGGACCACAGAGGAACACAAGAGGCAGGTGGCAGAACCTGTGGCAGGACCCGTGTCTAGGAAGCGCTTAGTCCTGGACGGTGATGAAGACGAACCCAAAGGTTTCAGCGTCACTTGGGATAACGTCCAGTTCCAGGAGCATTGCAAGCACCAAATTCTAGATCAGGGAAACCGGTTCCATCTGATGGCCCTGGCCTTCGCGTCCCAACATCGCCTAACGAGCCTCCACATGTCGGGCGTTGACATGACCCCTGCAATGGACCTTGACCCAGCCTCTTTCTTCCCACAAGCGTCAGACTTTAGCTCCCTCGGCGACAGGATGACGACCATGGTGGCGAGGGTGTTGGTTTAAACATATTTTTATTAAGCAATTGGAAATCAGGCAAAGCCTATACAAATTCCTCTTGCTGAGGTACGTAGTCACACAACTGTTGAGAATATAGAAATGTCAAAACTCGTGTAGTATAAATTGTAGAACGATAAACTAGGTTATCTAAACCAGGGTATCAGTAGTTGTGAACAAAAGGTAAAGTAACTAAATGATCACACACAGGGTCAGTCCGATATACAGCCATGTTATTAATTTTATATAATATGATTAGATATCAAAACGTTTACTCTTGGCTATAAACTCGTGGACCGCGACACAAATGTCAGCGTTTACATCAAACGGAAAGTCAGGATTACCGTTTAAAATAGTCCCGATAGACACTGGAGCCGATAATCTTATTTGCCGCATGAGGGTATCCCGAATGTTACTGTAATGCTTACAAGAGAAAAAATAGTGAACTGCATCTTCCAGAGCTTCTCCACATGAACACAAGGGGCTATCAATTATATGCATATCATATAGATGCGATTTTAACAAACTGCAATTCATCCTTATGCGAGCATGTATTATATTAATAGAGCGCGAACCCATTGCATAGAGTTTGGTCAGCCTTGTCTGATTTTGGGGCGTTATAGCTCGTTTGAAGGCATATATGTCCCTTAATTGTCTGGTATCGGCAGGTAGCTCATTCCACAGTCTTACTGTGCTGGGTAGAAAAGATTTATACATTACATTTAACCTTGTTTGAATCGATGTCATATTGAGCGCATGGGCATTTCGTAGTTGGTACACAGTTCTGGTGTTAACAGATGGTGGTAGTAGGTTACACAGATAGGGCGGGGCCTTGTTGTAAAACATTTTGTGAAATAACATCAGTTTGGCTCGTTCCCTCCTTTTGGCAAGCGACTCCCACCCCAACTCGTTATAGATCTTGATATGGCTCGTGTACTTAATAGCGCCGCTTACCAAACGACCAGCCCTTAACTGTACCGACTCAAGTTTGTCGCTTTCATATTGAGTACATCCGTCCCATATAACACTCCCGTATTCTAAGGTTGGTCTAATAAATGATTTATACATAATGTCTAGAGTCTTTCGAGACAGGCGATGACTCAAACGAGCTAGTAAATCAACACGTCTGCTTGCCTTGAGATACATTTCACTAATGTGAGACGACCAGGTTAATCTTGAGTTCAAGGTAACACCGAGATTTTTACATTCCTTAACGGATTCAATTTTACCATTGCCCATAGTAAGATCAGGCATCGTTGGACAATCTTTGTTTGATATTTCCATAGATTTGGTCTTAGACGCATTAAATTTAACGAACCATTTGGAAGCCCAGTTCTCCATTTTCTCCAGATCGCGTTGTAACATGGGTGTTGTATCTTCCATTTTATCTACGATGACAAATAAAGTTGTGTCATCCGCGAACAATCTTATGTTGGACTCGATACCGTCCGTTATGTCATTGATGTAGATTAAAAACAGGAGGGGTCCAAGAACCGAACCTTGAGGTACCCCAGCGTTGACCTGACCCCAATCTGACATGGCCCCGGCGAGGGTGTTGGTTACCCACATGCCGGCCCTTGGTCACCTTCAAGTCTGTAAACACGTGCCTCACGCCTTCACAGAAGAACTAAAAAAAACGACCCAAATATTTAATTTGGGCGCGATAGATGAGGATCCGTCCACCGAACCAGGGACCATAGCTATCATGTCGCACCTGCGCAGGTACGTGCCGGAGGTGGATGGCGACGTCCACACCATCCCATGCAACGGAGACGGCCTCAGCATCGAAAGGATGATCCACGCCAAGCGGGTCCAGGCACTGGCTGCGACGCCTGCCATGGCGCTTGAGGGATTACTGCCATCACCCCAGGAATTTCACAGGGAAGGCATCATCCTGCAGGTAAATAATATGGTCAATTTGCTTAAAGTTGTTTGTCGAGCCTTTACTGTCAAATCTAAGCCAAGGCGACATATATATCACAAATTGCAGAAAACTCGATTGTTTCATTATATAAATTTAGAAACCTAATAAAGATCGCCGTTTCGGCTGTGAGAGGGCAAACGTGTCTAACCCGGGACACCGCGGAACTCTGTCGCGGCAATGCTACTTGTAACAAAGCATCGCGAAGCACACAAGCTGATGACGTTTACCACTAAGTTGAAAAGTTGTGGTTAAGTGATATGACGGGCAAGGCTAAGAGATTCCATTTGGTAGTCTGGCATGTGTGGAATATCGACAAAAGAAATTTTGGATGATTTAAGGATTTTAATTTTATTATTTGTATTTTGACCTCTTTAGTTTGGGCGAGAAAGCGCTCGATATGCAACTTTAACATGATCAAATACACAAGTCTCTATTCTAGTGTGTGTTTGTTTATATATTTTATTGTTGAACTGCCAGTATGCTTAGAATTAATCGCTACCTATCCATCTATAGGACACTATGGACGCCTTTTTCAAGGGTACCAGTGTAACAGATCCCTGCACTCCTTACCACCTCAAAGAGTATTTCCGCCATCGCTCCGTTAAGAAGGAAGTCCTGCACACCTGCCAGCATGTGGTAGACCTCCTGCAGTGGGTCTTTCCTTTTATTGCCGTGAATGCGAATAATATTGTTATATGGTATTTGTTGTATTTGTAATAACGAGTGAAATAATTATTTTATTCGTGGTATGGTATATGGGCGTGTTCAGTGGGGGCACATGGGGCACGTGCCCTCGCTTCCCTTTTAGACCCTAAGGTCTCGGGCTTTTACACGCAGTTTTATGTATTTGTGCCTCTCCCCTATTGTGGCCTCCTTTCAGGAGTTCCTGCACACACCCCTGTGGTACGTTATATTATTGTTACTAAGTGATTAGTTTTAAAATATGTACTTTTTATACATTTTTTTCTACTACCATTACAGTTTGCAACCGAGGGACTAGCGTTGCTGCTGGCCATGACATTGTCTGGCATGGACACGCAGGACAGCCGGCCTCCAGATTTTCCCGAAGAGGGTAACAGAGAGGACCAGCAAGCTTGGCTTATAAGGCTTTGCCGGCGAGTCGTCGAACGCTGTTGGCAGCAAACGCCTCCGGAGCAAATTCGAATTGCCATGGCAGCCTTCGCGGGAGAGGATGACCAGTTCTACCCCTTCTGCTTTTGCGAAGAAGGTAATTATTTGGGCTCATGACGCCGAAAAAACCGTTCAATCCGTTAAAAAAGTAACGGCGAGGTCAAAGATAATAGCGCAATACTAAACCGCTGCTCTCATTTCAGATACCGGCGAGAGAATGGTGCAGTGTTGCAACGTCCGGTGCGATAGGGCGTGGTTTCACTTGCAGTGTGTGCAGCCCCCTCTAGACCGGGTTCCAGTAGGATACTGGTATTGCTCCCCTACGTGCGACCAGAGTGGAGGGTACATTTATTGTACGTGCCAGTCGCGGACGGAAGAGTGTCTAGTGTCGTTCCACGTAGGGGACGCTTGCAAGCGGTATGAGAAGTACCATCCTGGCTGCCTTGGACTACGGCGCGAAGATATTCCAGGTGAGAAGTGTAATGCGGTGCTGCAGCTGGCGGCTCAAGCCAACCCATGGACGTGTCCAGCAGGGGGGCGGGGGGCACAGGGGGCACATGGCCCCCTTTCAGACCTAAAAGTACGTCTGCATGGCGATCGCGGTAAACGTTGCTACAAAGAGGTTTATTGGTAGGTCACGTTATGAAGTTGCCAAGTAACAAATGGCTGTGCGGAGACGCGGATGATTGTTTACACGGAATATTTCGCTCGATGCGTTTACGCAAAGTGGGAAACAACCTCAATTACATTCCGTAAGTCTTTATAAATGTTTCAGGAACACAAATATAACATTTTGGTGCGTGATGTTAATGAAAGTTTTAATATATTTAGCACGAAGTAGCGCAACCCCCTCGTTTCTCGGTAAAAAGTGGAAGATCAAGCCATGGCTCTCTGTCGCTCCGGTTTACCGAGCGTGCCCAGAGATGCATGTTTCAGGGCTACGCTAAACCCAGCGCCTGGACTCCTCTCCCCCCCCCCCCCCCCCACCCCCACCCCCCACCCAGACTTGCGGCAGATAACCGCATAAACGTCACCTATATTGGTGGAGTAGCTTCGTGCCTGTCAGGATAAAAGCATTACGTCAACAGTAATATACGCACGGATTCTCCCATTTCACCCCAGAACAGGCTACACACGCAGACTCAAGACGATTCGATCATTGCCTCCAAATTTGTCATCGTGATGCAATTTCTTCGCCCACATTTGGAAAACATTTGGACATAACAACGCGCGGGTGGTGTCGTTTTTACCAGCTTACTACGCGGACGGGGACACCTTAAACACGGTATACACCTATAAATATACCTTGGTGATTGTATTATGTTGTTATTCACGGTGCGTGTAAGTGGGTTTTAGTTTAACGTAATATGACGTGTCGATCGATGTTAAGGTAATAATAAGGCTGGATGTTCACCCTGGAAAGTATCTGGAACGTGCAGATCTCACGCCTTGTCCCAATGCTATCTCCGTCGGAATCACTCCCTGTCCCTGCGTCTCTCTCAATCTCTCAATCTCTCTGAATCAATCACCGTTCCTCCTCCTCTCTGACTTTCTGTGTCGCTGCCTATCCCTCCTTGTTTCCCGCTCTCAGTGGATCACTCCCTATCCCTCTGATCTCACGCTCTCTCTCTCTTTCTGGTTCACCCTTTCTCCCTCACTCTTTCTGAGTCAATGTTGAGCTTTTGTCTCACTCTGTGTGAACTAATCTCTATCCATATTCCTCTCTTCCTTACTCTCTGGATTCCGCGTCTCTCCTCTCCATATGAAATTGAATGTTAGCTATGTACTAAATAGATATGTATGTATGTATTTCGCTACGAATGCATAACGATTAGCTGGCTCGCCCGCACCTTGTTTCCTGTCAATAAAACAGAACACAATGTATATGGAATCGGAAAAGGCAAATTTATTGCCGAGTGGGAAAGACATTACATGACATACAAATTGTCAAATTAATTAAATAAAAGTGGCGAAACACTTCGCCACTAACTGGCGGCACACTTCGCCAGTAATTGGCGGAACGCATCGCCAATAAACGTAAACAGATCACGTGACCCTATGCTTGGTTTGCTTGGTAACCATCGCCCTGTATGAAGGCGGCACACATCGCCATGTACGATTGCCAAATACATCATTCAAATATATATTGACTGAGCACCTTATATTGGAAGAACTGCATATGCTGACGATACGTGGTAAATGTCGCCCGTTTAAGTAAATGCGGAATTTAAAATTTATTAAGACCACTTATAATTAATGTATTGGCCTAAAATTGGCATGTCATTTTCAGTCAGATTGAGTTACCAAGTACTAAAATTTCAATTGAGCGGATAGCTCTTAAGATAAGATAAGATAAAGTTTTATTTAACGTCGGTATGTAAAAGTCAACAATAAACATTAGCACACGTGCTATTGACCGACAATGATAAAATGACATGAGCGGATGAGATATATATACATATGACAATGAAAATATAACAACCTTTGCATCTCATAAAACCTTACCCATTAGCTATGTTACATAATGTGCACGAATCACAGTGACACAAGAACACATCCGAGGTTGACAGCGTTGTTTTAAATTCCTTGCCAGATTTGGCTAACTTCGTTTCCGTGTTGCGCATGTTCCATAGCTTGCTACCTTGATACTTCATTGAATTATGGCCATAAGCTCTTGTCTTAACGCGTGGCATACATATATTTGGCCCATTTGTTAAAATGTAATTGTTTTCCTTCACGTTATACATGTCATGAAGATAACTAGGCCCAATCTTGTTGATACTCTTGTAAACTTCTAATGATATGCAGCTCAATCGTTCAACATATAGCAATGGTCTACCCGCTCTCTTCCTCAACTCTGCGTATTCTGATCTAAAGTCATTAAACACATACCTCAATGCCCGCTCCTGTATCTTTTCAATCTTACGCATATTTTTCATGTCACAAAAATGCCATACAACGGGACAGTAATTAAATGTGAAAGAATAAAAGCATGAAATAACGTAAGTTTGCTATCAACATCCATTAATTTAGAAACTCTAGCTAAAACATTGAGACTTTTTCCAGCCTTCTTGCATAAACTTGATATATGGTTGCCGAAAGTTAATCTAGCGTCCAGTTGAATACCTAGTAATGTTACTTCCTGTTGTGCTGCCAGTTCTGTTCCAGAAATCGAAAACGATCTGTGCTGACTAAATTCGTTTCCCTTTTCAAACACGATTTAGCCAAAGAAAGTGAAGGGTAATCCGCCATGCTCAGGAATATATCAATATCTATATCAGTCCATAAGTTTCATATTTAAATATATTTGTAATATGTGCATATATAATTGGTCTTTATTTTGAATTGCAATCATTCAGTTGATCAAATAAAAAAGAATTAATGGAAAAATACAAAATTAATGCGAACAAATTTCAAGATTTATACTTGGTCTGGAGACTCGATAAGATTGATTAAACCTCAGTATGGTCGCTTTCATGTGGGCCACTGGCCATTCTTGTTTGTAATGTAGCTTTCTATTTAATTGCAAGCTGGGGTTATCGGAAGTATGATAACATTTACAAATGGTGTTCATAAAAGCGGGGAACAGCGGTCATCCTTACAGTTTATTACGTGAGTTCATAAATATAAGAGTTTTGAACGGTACAAACCATATTCTACTTATCAATTTAATAATTCATTGCGTAGTGATTAAAACTGTAATTCAATCAAACGCCTATTATAACGGAGGCGGTGGGGAGGAGGAGGTAACCTCGTCGGCATCTGTTGTCCAAATGAATGTCTGGGTAGAGCCTCTTGTTGTCAGCCCACAGCCGGCCTCTGATTGGTTGACAGGTTGCTAGGAGCGTCAACGCGGACGAGTCCATTCTTGTTTCTGCTGTACCGAAGGGGGGTCTTCTTTCCTTACGTACTAAATAACAACTCGCGTTTATATAAAATTAATTCTCAGTTTCAGAATTGTTATGTTATGCTAAATAATATTTGATGACGTGGTTCACAAGAAAGTCACACGTGTTCATACTGAATGGACCATTTTGGCAAAAGTAGTCCCTTATCCCCATGTTTTGGTATTTATTGAACATATTGGAGTACTATTGCTAACACTAAGAAAATCGATACGTAATTTCCATTAAACGCATTTTTTTTCAAGTGCCAGAGTGAAAATATTGTTCTATTCGGAACGTTAAATATGTAAATCCGTATGGCAATCAAAAATCAAAGTCCGTTAAACACACTACTGAACGGTGTGATAGGGGTGGTGGGGGCAGAGTAGACGTCACGTGCTCTCCAAAGTAATCAATGAAGTCAGTAAGATGAGGGCGTGATCCCATTCTCTCAGCGCCCCACCTCCCTCACCCCCTCACCCCCCGCCCTTCCATTCCCCTTCGACCCCCTAAGCCCCATTTCCAGTCACTACCCTTTGGTGACCCATTGGCCACTTTGTGCCCATTTCAGACCCATATCGCGGGCCCCAAGGGTTGTGGAGAGGCCAACCGGATCTACTTGCACAGGTCGCTGCCTCAAACTGGGGGGTTAGGCAGGATTGCTCCTTGAGAAATGCCAGCTACTTGGGCAAAGATCCATTTGGCATTCCCCCTTCGTCAGGAGCCGATGTCAGCGCTGAGGGCCAATAGGACGAGGTTCCTGCCCGGTGACACCATGGGTCGGCGGTTGCTATGGAGATAGAAAGAGAGCGCTCTAACGGTAGCAAGATTAGTAATGAAATGGAAGGCTATTTTTTAGACATTAGATCACAGACCGGAAGTATGACGGGAATGAAGGGAAATGTAATTATCAGGCTACGAGGGAAGGAAGTATTCCAGGCCTTCAAATCGCTGTCAAGTGAGTCTAATGTCTTACTGTTACTGCATGGGATGAAAACATTATGGGGTTCATAGCATGCGTTTTTTCATTATATCAGAAATAAGTTTAAAGTCGTCTTTACATAATTGTAGGCTTACATGTCGTCTCCCTATATTCCTTACGTCGTCAACAGCGACGTGAAACCACTGCGCAAACTTAACATCTGGAACAGCGCATGAGAGTTGGAAATCGTACATTTGTAATATGACATGGAGGAGGGCGTGGCGACAAATCGGACACCCGTCATTGGTGCACCCGGCCCCACCCACCCCCAACCGGGCAGTCAGGGATGTTCTGGACCCCCCCCCCTTCCCCCCGTACCCTCACCAGGCACCAGATGATCCCATGGCAGTAAGTACTACGGTAGGTCATGGGCGATATCCGCGTTCCGCCCCCCAACGCCTATCTACGCCTATCTACGCCTATCTACGCCTATCTACGCCACACGACGATTTGGAGGAGAAACAACGCGAGACCAGGATTGATCATAACGCAGTCGCAGCGCCGCCTAGCGAATGAGAGCTGGGGTCGTCGGCCCCCCAGCCAACCTAGTAGCAGACAAAATGCGCCGGACATAAGGAGAAAAAAAACTGCATGCATTCGTGGCAAAGGAGCGGGAAAGTGTGCGAAAGGGAAACACAAAACTCTTAATGGAAACACAGGGGAAGCCAGACTGAAGAGTCCTGGGCAGCATACCAGTTCTGCCTGGATGGCGGGTAGCCATGGAGACAGGGGTGCGGTGGAGTGGGGCGGGGTAGGGCCGGGTGCGGTAGAGTGGGGCGGGGTAGGGCCGGTTGCGGTGAAGTGGGGCGTTGTAGGGCCGGGTGCGGTGAAGTCGGGCG
>OZ025256.1:3519962-3765634 GCA_964019135.1 Arenicola marina
GCGGTGCAGTGGGAGGGAGTGGGGCGGGGTGGGGCGGGCTTGGATGGAGTGGGGCGGGGTGTGGTGGAGTGGGCGGGATGGGGAGGGGTTCGGTGGAGTGGGTCGGGGTGTGGTGGAGTGCGGTGGAGTGGGCGGGGTGGGGCGGGGTGTGGTGGAATGGGGCGGGGGGCGGTGGAGTGGGGCGGGATTATTGTGGGGTGAGGTGCGGTCGCAAGGTGGTGGGCTGGGGGTTGGGAGGGTGGGGGGGGGGGGTAAGTGATCCCGCAGGAGTATTATAACGGTGTGTCATTATCTGGATAGCTCTCGGTAGAGTCACCCTTTATGCCACTAATAAGTGATGACAGGTCAGTCAGTTGTGCCAAATTATGGGGCTGCCGTCTATTTTTAGAATGCGGCGTAAATAAGTTGCCGGAAAATGAATGCAATATCACGTGATCACAGTCAATAATGGGTTATCAGTAGTGCCAGCAATATGGCGCCGCCCATAACGACAATCGAGTCCAGCATTCAGTTCGTTCTTCGCATATTATGAATGTAACTAATATAGCCATCGGCAAAGTGCATGATACACTAAAATACAAACTATAGATTCGCTTCTTTGCCGCTAGCTAGGCGCTGGCTTTCTTGCCGATGGATCTATTTGGTCAGCTACTTGGGTCGCACGTGCCCTGTTTTGAACAGTGCCACCCCGGCCACATAGCTCCAAGCTGCCCTTAATTAATTTACCATTAATCGGCTATTGACCACATTCCGACCCTCAGAACTACCGACACAATTTTCATGTTCATGGTCACTTTGCGGAAAAACGAGGTAGAAGGCCTGCATATTTCTTCCTCATATTTGAAACTGCAATGTGCAAGCTTGTTACAGACAATTTTGTATTAATTTTGTCTGAGCCGTTTTTTTGTTCTGTTGAATATTTCGTGTCAAAATGTCGAAATTCTCCCTTGAAAGCCTTTATAAAATTAGTGAACCCTTACCTATTAACAGTCATTTTTACAGAAAAGGTAGAAGACATTTCTGTTTCATGTTATTTTATCATTTGGGATACACATTACTATAAGTTGAGAAACAATGAAGAAGATTATCTGAAAACATGTAATCTATGCATTTACCTCAAACAGAACCATGAACGCGAACTGACCTCAGGTCAACTATCAGTGCTAAAATCAAAAACCCAACCAACTTTCTCATACAAAACGGTGTGTAACATTCTACTCATGTCAGCTTGACCATATAGGCCTTCGAATTATTAGCTTAAATTGTTTCGTCCTTTTTTTCGTTAGCCATCGTGATTCAATGTCATAGTAGTTTCATTCGTAGATACGCTGCTATGTAGGCCCATTGCAGGCTCTAGCGCCAGCGACCTTTAATGTCTTAGCTCGAGTCTCCCGGCAAATTTCACTATTTGTTTTATCTCTCGTTGGTATTTACGTCGTATTTGGTCAAATAAATGAATCTTGAATCTCGAATCTATGATATTTATTTAACATAATATTCTTAATTATAAACAGACTGCCTAAAAACACCTGAGTTTACGCTCATTCCGCATAATTCCCATATTTAGTTAATATTTATACATGTATATTATTTTATTTAATTGCTTCACACGCTTTATTTTAGAATCTAAGTAATTCAAAATGTTGTACGCAGCAATAACTAAGACTGAAAATCTGGAGCTGGACAACTTATGCAGTGATCAATACGTCGCCTATCTTAACACACATATATAAATATATCAAATGTGGACGATATACTTTTTATACATATATCTACATCAATCAGGGGCGGATCTGGGGGGGGGGGTTAGGGGGGAACATACAACAGGGGCGGATCTAGGGGGGGGGGGGGGTTGGGGGGGAACATACAACAGGGGCGGATCTAGGGGGGGGGGTTAGGGGGGAACATACAACAGTGGCGGATCTAGGGGGGGGGGTTAGGGGGGAACATACAACAGTGGCGGATCTAGGGGGGGGGGGGTTAGGGGGGAACATACAACAGGGGCGGATCTAGGTGGGGGGGTTAGGGGGGAACATACAACAGTGGCGGATCTAGGGGGGGGGGTTAGGGGGGAACATACAACAGTGGCGGATCTAGGGGGGGGGGGTTAGGGGGGAACATACAACAGTGGCGGATCTAGGGGGGGGGGTTAGGGGGGAACATACAACATACATGTTAACATACATGTTAAAGTCTCAAGTCCCTTGGGAAACTGAACATACACTGTTAAAATCGGGTTCTCGAAGCCCCTCCACCCCGGTGCCAAGTCTTCAGAGCAACCCCCCCCCCCGGTCCGCCAGTTTTCAGAGCATAGAGCAACCCCCCCCCCCCCCGGTCACAAGTCTTCAGAGAGCAACCCCCCCCCCTCGGCAAATTCCTAGATCCGCCCCTGTATATATATATATATATATATATATACCAAGGCGGTCCGGGAGGCATACCTGACATGGTGGTACCATCATCCTATATGTCGCCCCCCCCAACTCCCCTCCACCGCCCCTCCCCCATCCACCACATTGCCCGGGTCAGCTGCCAGGGGTCTGTGATTCTTTGATTCCAGCGCCACTCCCAAACTGGCCGGCGAGTGAGATCAAGACACACAGGGATGGAGATCACTGATCCAAACGGGATCAGGTATCTGTCTGGCGCACTGCCCGGACCGCCATCACTCATCCGGAAGTCAGTATCAAGGACACATCAAGGTCATTTGGTCATTACCTAAAGAGGTGCGCACGTATTTACAGATCAATATCGGTATTCAGACAAGCGATTGACGTGAGACAAACGTGGCTGTTGAACCTGGTGGATTCGCCCGCACATAATGTGGCTGTTGAATTTGGTGGATTCACCCACACGTAATGTGGCTGTTGAAGTTGATGGATTCATCCACAGACAACCTGACTGTTGAACTTTGTGGATTCGCCCAGACACAATGTGGCTGTTGAACATGGTGGGTTCACCCATACGCAACGTGGCTGTTGAACTTGATGGATTCACCGTTAGGCAACTTAGCTGTTGAAATGGATGGATTCACCCACACACAATGTGGCTGTTGAATTTGATGGATTCACCCACACACAATGTGGCTGTTGAATTTGATGGATTCACCCTCGCACAACGTGGCTGCTTCATATGTATCTTTAACCTTGACCATCCCGTTGAAGCGTTCACCTACAAAGGCCAAAGTGTTCTACTTAACCCACCAACCAAAGAATCTCATGGACTACCTTGTGCCAAACGGCGGCACTCCCCTGGTCACCTCTAGTCTTATTAATAGAAACGGTATCATCATGTAAAATATATATGTTAGGCTGGTCAGATGAAATGTCTACCCGTCTCCTTGTGTTCGCGTCACACCACTCTATCACCCCGTCACCTTGTGTCCGCGTCACACCACTCTGTCACCCCGTCTCCTTGTGTCCGCGTCACACCACTCTGTCACCCCGTCTCCTTGTGTCCGCGTCACACCACTCTACCACCCCGTCTCCTTGTGTCCGCGTCACACCACTCTGTCACCCCGTCTCCTTGTGTCCGCGTCACACCACTCTGTCACCCCGTCTCTATGTGTCCGCATCACACCACTCTGTCACCCCGTCACCTTGTGTCCGCGTCACACCACTCTGTCACCCCGTCTCCTTGTGTCCGCGTCACACCACTCTGTCACCCCGTCTCCTTGTGTCCGCGTCACACCACTCTGTCACCCCGTCTCCTTGTGTCCGCATCACACCACTCTGTCACCCCGTCTCCTTGTGTCCGCGTCACACCACTCTACCGCCCCGTCTCCTTGTGTCCGCGTCACACCACTCTGTCACCCCGTCTCCTTGTGTCCGTGTCACACCACTCTCCCACCCCGTCTCCTTGTGTCCGTGTCACACCACTCTGTCACCCCGTCTCCTTGTGTCCGCGTCACACCACTCTGTCACCCCGTCTCCTTGTGTCCGCATCACACCACTCTGTCACCCCGTCTCCTTGTGTCCGCGTCACACCACTCTGTCACCCCGTCTCCTTGTGTCCGTGTCACACCACTCTGTCACCCCGTCTCCTTGTGTCCGCGTCACACCACTCTGTCACCCCGTCTCCTTGTATCCACGTCACACCACTCTGTCACCCCGTCTCCTTGTGTCCGCGTCACACCACTCTGTCACCCCGTCTCCTTGTGTCCGTGTCACACCACTCTGTCACCCCGTCTCCTTGTGTCCGCGTCACACCACTCTGTCAGCCCGTCTCCTTGTGACCGCGTCACACCACTCTGTCACCCCGTCTCCTTGTGTCCGCGTCACACCACTCTGTCACCTTGTCTCCTTGTGTCCGCGTCACACCACTCTGTCACCCCGTGGTGGGCTTATAACCGATCTCCTCCCACCTCTCCCTTCACACGGGCGTTCTGGCGGGCGCGTCTGCTCGGCAAGCCCCGTCCCCCTCCTCACCCCACCCCCAGTCTTTACATGGCCATTCTGACGGGTCGGCTCAGCCACCCCACCCTCCCACCCTCCCGCTCTTTCTGTACACGGGAGTCACTGTCGCTCACCCTGTACCGTGACGTAAGGACGTGTCCGACACCACGTCACTATAGTCACTGCGGGCCTGGCCTGACGGATGCTGTGACATCCGGGTCCTTCCCACAGGGAATCCCAGCCTTGGTGGGCTGTCTCTTCTAGTCCCATCACACCACGGACCTGATTTACACGAGTGGGGGGGGGGGGGGGGGGTCTGGCTGGTGCTGCACGCATGGGACGCCCTCCCTTAGCGGCCATGTTGTCAGGTTCGACTTATCGGATTTGCTTGAATCTGTCTAGCCTCGCTGGGGCTTACACGCAGTCATCTGTTTGCTCACAGACGCATGTTTATTTCTTCTGGGACGCACACAAATCTGACTATGACTACAAAACGTCCACCTCCAAGGGGAGCATGGGTTTTGTCAAATCAGTTGTTTCGGCATTTAAAACTACCGACAGCCATGCTTCTTCGAACAAAAAAAATGTAAAATGTAAAGGAAGTTTGGGAAGAGTGAACACATTCTTACCATGATAACCTTAGACAAATGTCACCGCGTAAAACTCTTGAAAAACAAGGGTCATGTTGAAAAAGCCAACCCATCATGTCGCCAGCTGCATTGGCCCATAGGTCTCAATGTCCTTTAGAAATATGTTTGTTTTGCAATCATGCGCAATTATTCATCCCTTGCGCACTCACCTGGGGCCGTATTCATAAGCCCCTCGTAAGTTACGCACAAAAATGCATTTTTTTTTCGTCTTAGCCTCAGCAGCTCATTGTGGTGGTGCTCATGATTAAGAAATCCTCTTCGATGTAATTTTAGCACTTTCTTGATTCAGAAAATCCATTTCTTTTGTGACTATTTATCTATTTTGAACCCGATAATCGATCGACACATGTTCCACTTAGCGTTAATTCTACTGGCGTAGCCTAAGTGGTGATTATGAATACGGCCCTTGGCCGCGGTCCATGGTGATACTAGGTCCGGTGTCCCGTGCGGACATGCCCCCCATGCGAAGTTGCCCCCCCACCCCCCCACTCATGTATCTATCATAATGGCATCGTACAGTCACATGGAGCGGAGAATGTCTTAATATCATGCATTCTATATAAGGGGGCATCTCCGCATTGGGAGGGGTGGGGGGGGGTAATTTGCGCATGTGACACCGGGATAAAGCCATCCCGCACTCTCCGACTGAGTACTTCTCGAAAATACTCGGTTTGTCACCTAACAGGTATTATGGTTCGCACGAGAAAAATGCATAAAACGTTGCTTTTCGTTTGAGATGGGTTATTATTAGCTTATATCCCCCATCCTATCCTGGCTTAAAGGCTCGGGCAGAATACCGGGGACTTGTCCTGAGATAATGAGATGGGAGATAGATCTCGCACTCGAACCAATGCGATATACATCTCATCTCAGATCTCATTGATAATGACTCTAACACAGTTCGCAGAAATTACTGGATCGCTAGACTTCCCTCAAGCACCCCAACATCTCATCCCCTGCATCCGATTTCATCGAAATAACATTCCCAAGTACCTGACAGTTTATTTACACCCAGCCGCTTGCATTCTGGCGTATTGGGAATCAATTTCCCTTCTCTGGCTATTCCAGAAACCTCCCTGAGTCCCACCCACACGACCACTTGGCGTCTAAACACTGAACACTCCATGTCACATCACTGTAACCGACGTCCAATGGATGAGGTTGGATTCACGGAGTGGCTTTCAGAACTGCGGATACCTGTCAACAAAAATCCATACTTGGAAGCAGGTGAAGATTGCGTCTCTAAATGCCTCTAGTTCCGCTAGCACACGGCAAACCCTCTAGCATTAGGCCCCTTGCGCACTTCAGCGGCGTTTTTTTTATATCCCCCATCACAAAACCCGGCCAAATGGCAATTTTTTGTGAACCCCGCTAGCTGAATCTGAACGGGCTTATCCGGAGTCGAGAGTGGATTTCGGCCTTTAGTAATAGCCGGAGAATCCATTTCCGCATCCGACGTGTGGTTTCGTCTCGTTTTACGTTTTTATTGTCCAACATGGCGGATGGGTTTGTGAGTTTTTGTCAACCTTTTTCATTCAGTGGTGAGGCTGAAATGGATAACGTCGCGACGTCAGACCACGGATGTCAGATGGATCTGCCAAGAGCGTTCTGTGAATTGAAAAACATAGGCATATTCAGTAGTCATGCCACCAAAGCTGGCTCATGCCACAGCTTCCTGCAGCTACAAACCGGTACTTTACTTCTTTCATATTAATCCCGATAGATACTCCGATATGTTCTTATCATGGGATTTTTCGCTGCGTACATGAACGATTTTGGGGCATACAACCACCTCAATCACGAAATAAGCGGGCTATTGTACAATTGACTTGGATAATAAGGGTGCAGCTTATCACACGGCTCTAGGTTCTGAATGAAAGAGTGCCGTATCCGCATGATTAGGTCCTTCGGCGTTTTTAAGTGTTCATCGAGTGACCTTAACCGAGTGCCCACATCCCCTCGGCCCCTCTCCCTTCCCGCTTTGTTGCGCCGAGTTATATCTTGGCGGAATGATCTCTTAATTGGCGGAGTGTTCTCTTGGCGGAGTGATATCTTGGCCGAGTGATATCTTGGTGGAGTGATATATTGGCGGAGTGATATCTTAGCGGAGTGATATCTTGGCGGAGTGATATATTGGCGGAGTGATATCTTAGCGGAGTGATATCTTGGCCGAGTGATATCTTGGCGGAGTGATATCTTGGCGAGGCGGTGATGAGGCGCCCCGGAATACCGCTCAACACACTACAATCATAGCGGTGGTCTCCCCGCATGGCCATAACGCCGCCCACTTGGTGGAGCCACTAAAGCCGTGCCTGACCTTTGAGGCACATATATTGCGTATAGATCCGCTATACGGTATAATAACCACCTCGTTGCCTGCCTCAGTTGCCCATATGTCGGTGCCGAATAAAACGTTCTTGATATTGCAGTAAGCGTTATGCGTCCAGTGTCATTTCAGTATTTTTTTTGTATCAATGTTTTTTTTTATTCTGGGAGATGATTACGTGAAATGAATGCGTCATAAAGTCACAGACACACAAAATGGATATTGCTAGAGCCAATAACCGCACTTTGGGGATATACGTAAAGCTCGCAGGAGGATGGCGCGATATATGCGTGACCCGTGGCAAAGCCCTAACGAGAGAATATACCGAAAAAATCGTTCTTTAAATCAATGTTAAATCAAGAATACCATCATTTCAGCATAGCTCACGTATGACTCACGCCTACCGTGCATTGCACTGATCCATAATAATAATAATAATAATAATAATAACCCATAGTTTATTTTGAAAACGTGACTCCTAAAAAGACATTGCCTGTACACAATTTTCAACGTGGGATATATGGTACTACATGGTACATTATCGCATGCCAGGGTGATGCAAGTATCAATACATGAATGCCATGATCTTAAATGTCAGCCCAAATGTAAATGTGGGGTTCATTTTATGAAATTATCTATTTATACATTATAGTGTAGGCTCTGTACATCTTTTTCGATATTTTGGTTCTTTTGTATGTCACAACACTTTCAAATGAAGGGTAGTCACGTTACCTTGATCAACACACGATGGATATGACGGTAAAACGGTACTTATAATCATGAGAGATGGCTGAGCATTGCCTGGTAGGGAGAACATATATACGTCCGACATATGGTATCATTGACATGCTTGATATCAATTATAACTTTTATTTTAACGGCGTATTGTCAATCTTGTTTCGCCCGTTCGTATGCTGCTAGCATACATACGACGAAAACACATTTCCGCCTATTGCAACATTATGCTTACGCAGTGCCCTCATCGGTGATATGTGCCATATTTTGTCCGCCAGTGACCCCCATTTCTGTTTGCCGTTCAATTCCTACGGCTAAATCAAGCGACCTAAGCCAGCCTACGTTGCGATGTTTCATTGGCCTCACACTCTCCACGCAGAAACAAAGTGTGGTCTATTTTCCCACATAACGTCCACACAGGACTTGTGCACACTCACATTTTGTACTGAGGTTGTTTTGTAGCCCTTTAACGACCCCGATATCGCCCATAACGTGCACTAACCTAATTATGGCCAATCTTGGCTTTAATGCGCGGACGGGAGCCCTAGAGATGCCCCGATATTGTCCATTTATTAGTCCTATTAACAGTAAATCGGGGCTTAGAGGCCCCCGAAGGCTTGTGTGGCCATCATATCTGTGAATTATCACGCGGTTTGTAATTAAGACTAAGCGTGAGTGCCACGTGGCGAAGTCTCAGAAGGGATGTTCAAATCACAAACAGCCTGCAGTGCACATCAGAAACTTCAACTTGCGGCCTGCACTTGGGGTATGAATCTCTTATATGGGCACTTTTCCTGGCGCCGGCCTTGGCTTGGCTGGCTGGGTGCAGTGACCGGTCGCCTTGGAGCGCCTTGGAACGCCTCGCAGCCATGTTGGAAGGACCGGAGGCATCTGGGGGAAACTGGGTCGTGACCTCTGACCCGCCAATGATATTACAAGTCGTTGTAACGGCACACCGCGGTGATCGGAAGACAAAGTGTATAATTACAGCGAACCGTTGCGGGTCTTATCCGGGTAAGGTGGGGAGGGGGATGGAGGGGGGACGCGCCGGCGGGTGCCTGGGGGGGGGGGGGGTCAATGGGGGTGGCATACCCTACCATTTATTGCAAGCTGGTCAGGGGAATGTCCAATAACCTCGTTATTCCTGATGAATGGAAAAGGGTTGTTTGATCCGTTGACCTCTAATTCGACCTTAGTATGACCTGGGACGTCGGTCCCAGTGGCGTATCTCGTGAGGACCTACTGCATTTACTATGATCATCCCCGATGGATCCTGAAGGAGGGGAGGGGTGTGTATGTGGGGGGGGGGGGGTCATTATCATGAAAACATCACTGGAGCAACATTTAATCGCTTATCCATCCCCGCCGGCAGAGTTCACAAGAGCAAGAGCTTTCGGAATTTAAAATTTGGCGAATGAAGACTATACTTTAGCTTTCAATATAATGAAACCACACAATAATACAGCGGTTGCCGTACATGTTTATGTACTGACAATCAAGCACACATCTTTCCAGTGATATTTTATTTGATCAAGCTTTAACGTTACACGTTATGTCCATGTGGTTTGTAACTAAATATAATACACATCTCCCGACGATATTCACTTCGATTTATTTCCAGATTATGTAGGCATTTAATACCACATCAAGCGTACAAAACAAGGTTTAGATCTTGCAAATAGATGCGTCCGAAATTCATTTAGCTGGATTTTAGTTTTACAGTACCATACATGTCGCATTAAGATAGCATTTTTATTTTCCATTTCCATTTTCGTCTACTTTTGGTTTTAATGTTGGCGATAGATGCTTTTCAAGTTCGTATAAAAATTTAATACAGGCGAAAGCCTCCGAGAAGTTTGGCACATGAGTGCAATATTTACATTGATATATATGTCTTTTAACAATTATTATTATACGATCGACCAAAACAGAGGGAGCCACACTTTGATCTCCCAGTACATTTAGCTGCATGTCACTTTTTCTGACGGTCACAGCGGTTCGATGGACCCGATGCCGGAGGGATCTGTCAGGATGTTGACCCTTCTGGCGTGGCCATCTGCACAGCGCGACAGGCCATCGCAAGTCATCCTCAGGAACCGGACTTGAACCGAGCCGTCGTCCTTGCGGTCCCGCGTCAGCCTGACCTCTAGCGTATGCTGATGGCCTTCAGCCATCGTGGTGACGAACCGGACGTCCGCCTCGTTGTGCATGTCGGCCATCTGGTCAGCCGTCGCGTTGAAGTCGTGCACGTGGTTATTGAATTCAGCGTCGGACTTCTGCATTTGAAACATGACGTCACGGAAGATGCCACTCGCCATTTGGGCGTCGAGGGAAGCGGATAATTTATCTTGGACGTACTTCCGGTAGTAGACGATAGGTGTAGGGGTCGTCTCCGTGGAAACTTCAAGGGTCGTATCCAGCGCCGTGAATTCATCGCCTGATACCGTCGTGAGGACCTCCCCCCGGAAGTTGCCATAGCGACTGTATTTGAGTGTGACGTCAGTGAGGGCCGCGAGCTCCTTCCACACCGCCGACCCCTCGTCGTAGATGGGCGTTATGGGATGGCGCTGCCGCAGGACGCCGACGCCGGGAATCTCCGGAAGTACAACTCGGTAACCGGAAGCGTGGACCGCGTGCTCCTCCCCCTGGCGGTTGAGTACGCGCTTGGTGGCTGAGCCGGTGGCGTCGGCCGGAGAGCAGTCGTACTCCCCGCCGAAAAAATCCGCGGGAGTTCTGTAGAACACTCTGCTGTTGGCGCCGTCATAGGCCGTGTTCACCCCGGGGTCCCCCGTCCGCGGCACCCCTCCGGGGCCCTCGGTCACCGTCCTCCCGGCCTCGCTATCGGCCTGCCCCTTGTACTCGATATCCAAGGGGTTCCAATTGCTGAGGGGGTTGGTGTAGATGATCTCCATGGGAACGGCCCAGGTCCACCTCTGGGTCCAGGTGCGGCAGTCTCCGCCGTCGTCGCATCGCCGCGTCGTCATGGCAGCCACCTCCGTCTGATTGGTCAAGGCCATGTAGAGATAGGGATCCTGGAAGGAGCGAGTCCTGTGCTGGGAACCGCTCACCCCAGCCACATCCGACCGATACAGTCTGTTGTAATACGCAACGTTCAGCGTCTTCTTGTGAAAATCCCGCGAGATGGCGCCATAGGCGTCGTCCACCAGTTTTGCTCCGTAATTATTGGCGCCGGGGATTTCCCCCATGAGGGTATCCAGAAGGGATGACGCCGTCTCCGCGTCCGCCTCCCACAATCCGGAATCCCGGACGTTCACCTGGAAGCGCGCCTGGCGGAGGAGCTGGAAATCATCGAGACTCACGTGACCTCCATACTGGGCGTTGGCGTACATCCGGGACTTGATGTCGTTGACGACCCGGATTCTGTTCCGAGGGAGGTCGTTCCGGAGCTGGTGGCACAGCAGGCGATAATCCCACTGCGCCATCACGGGATTCCCGGATTCATCCACATCCATCACCGTGGAGGGGAGATATGCGTCGCCCTCGTCGTCATCCTTGTGTCCGGAGATGGAACCGAATCGGACCTTCTGCATCATTTCCTCCCAGGTCGGTGTGTCCGGAGAGGGAGGATTAGCGCTCTCGGAGGCGTCGCCTCTCACCTGATCCTGACCGTCGGCGTGCATCCAGGCGCCCTCCAGGTAACACAACACTGGTTTAAAGTAGGGCCGGTAATCCCGAACGGTGTGATTCTGCTCGGCCCATGCCCGGAACCACTCCTTCATCTCCTCCACCTGCTCCTCCACGCTGCCCAGTGACGTCACTTCCGGCGGGACGGGCGGCGCCGGGATGGCCTGCGTGGCTCCGTACTCGCCGCTCGTGGCGCTCTTCTGCCGGAACCGGAAGTCGTTGTGGCGCGTCCGGAACTCGACCCCGTTAAGGACTGCGACGACCTCGGCCATCCCGAGGATATCCACGCGGTCGGCGTGATGGTGGACCCCCGCCACGCCCTCCTCCGCGTAGCTGGCCGTCAAGTAGGGACGAGAACCCTGCCGCCGGCCCCCCCTCACGGCCTTCACCCCTGACCACCCCGCCGTCCGGGCCTTCTCCTCCGTCTGGAACTGCTGCTGCATCAACTGGCGACCAACCTGCTCCAGAACGTCATGTAACCCGGCAACCGTCGCCTCCAGGGAATCTATTCTGGCTTCGTCCATGGAATCCCCGGACGTCCTCCGAGCAGCCATCAGACACAAGGTCAAGGTCAGACACAGCTGAGTCGCCATGTTGTCACGTGATGTCCGAGCGTGATCTGTCGCAATAGACATTTTAAAACTGTGTACAATACTTACGCAAAGTTACGCAATGGATATTGTTATTATATTTTTTTTTTAAATTAAAAACATTGCCGGCACTTTCTAATATACAGTGCTGTTAACTCGCAGTCATCCAAGATTATTGTAGTCATATTTACTAAATAAATAGAAAATTATATGACAGCCATTCAATGAACTGTGCCGTTGAGTTGCGACTGATTTTATATGTAACCAATAATATCTGGGATAAAACTGTTCAAAGTCTAACACAGTTATACCATTGTGCCAATATGTATGTTAATTTATAGTTTCTTCTTTATGTCTTCGAGTTAATAACAGCGGCGTAGGGCATCCAACATGCCCGTAAGGCGCTTATGTAGGCTAGTGTAAGTGACGTTGAGATGCATATTTAAAAGTGGATTTAAGCAAAAAGTTAAAATCATAAAATTCAGTTCGATTCATGCAGAGACAAGGATATAGTGACAAACATATAAAGGAAACAGCCAGTTGAACCTTTGATGCTACCGTAAGATACAAGGTAGAACCATATTCAATAACGAGTAAGATGCCATTTAGTAGTTCATAATGAAGGTTGTTATCAGTTGGATATTCTAATGAGCAGTTGCTCGTATCTTCAGGTTTCTAAATACAGCGGTTGTTCTGGTATTTTGTGGGGAAGAAACCATAGTTAAACAGCATTAAGAACACTGAGGTCAGGACCATAAGAAACAGTTCATAACAGAAGTGTTTAAACTCTTTCTTATTGGATACCTCGTAAACGATATGCCATTTTTAGTAGTTTTTAAATATATGTATTTTATATATCATGAAAACCCTTACTAAATAAACAAAAGGTATTTATATGACTAACGCGAAAAGCCCTTACCGTCTGTTTAATCTTCACTTTATGTTTCCGTCGGTTCCGTTGGTTTTCTTCATACTACTAGGGCGGAATTACCGGATTCTCTTCACTTATATACCATCGGACTCATACCTACGTAACGTCATCTAGGTACAAACACCAAACATCAAACAGAAGCAATACCGTTTACATCATAGAGTGCGCCATTTAAATGACATAACTTTTAAAGGGGTTGTTTGTCGGCAATATTTTTCAAGTAGAAACAAATACACAAATACGAGATACTCCCTTCTCAAGGCGGGGGTTATGACTTAAAATATATGTCTCAGGTAAGAAGAAAAATGATTCGCCATTTTATGTCCCTCGCGTGATGGGCTACAGAGGTTGGCAATAATCCCCTAAACACCGCTATACCCGTCAACCACATGTCATTTCACAAACCGAAGAAGTAGATCAGACGGCACTTTAAGTATTTGCGCTCACTTGAGCTTGGTCGGCGGAGATAGAGAAAGCTCCCGAAATCATGTGCGCGAATCAACATCCTTGAAGTCGTCGTGAAATGTTACGGCTTCCTGAGTGGCGAGATCGGACGAATCTCGCTTGACCTGCATTCTGGATTCTTCGGATGGCGGAGTGAGGGGAGAGGGGGTGCGGGGGGGGGGGCGGGGGGGGTCGGTGGGCACAGAAACATAAATCTTTTTTGTTTTGTTATTGCGCTGACCACTTCAGCGACAACCGGGCGAGCGTTCGTCATAGCTAAACCAACGCATCTGCGACTCACACAGAAAATGAAGTCCAATCAGAAGTCTCTAGAAGATCTCCCTTCGCACGCTCACGAAAATCACACAAACGTTTTCCGACCGATCGCGATATAAGTTACGGCAATCGTAATCCCGGTGTGTATATGATTATTTCTGATCGTAATTCCTGCAGATTTGCGAAGAGCTGTTGCGCAAAATGTTATGTTCCTGCATCTTAGTTATGCCAAATTTACAATTTTACACATTTTCTTCACGCCGGCATGTGGCCTTAACAAAAACCATATCAGGATTTTCAAACGGCCAGGCGTCGAGTTGAACTTGTGAAGGGGTGGGATTACAAAATATATAAGTGGGGTGGCGTCCAAATAAAGACGGTGAGGACATAAAATAAAATATGAAGAGGAAATTCAAAATACAAGAAGAGGGGGGGGGGGGGGGAGGAGGGCGGGCTCAATAGAACAGGAGGGTCATGCACACGTGATTTCGTGATTTGGAATAACATTGGAACTGGAAACCGGGTTTTACTCTCCGAATTATATTCCCCCCCACCCCCCCGCTCCGCTTGCCAGAGTGATTGGTGACAATATCGGCGGGTGTGTGTGGGGGGGGGGGGGGGGGGGGGGCAAGGGGTATTTGCGTTCCTCGGGATTGGGCTTTTCAGTTCACCGTAAAACTGGGAATGAGGCAAATAATTCTTCGTGAACTGGGAATGGGGTATTGGCCGACCGCCGTGATCAAAGATTTTCATGAATTGTAAACTGGGAATTTAATATTAAATAACCGTGAATCGGGAAATTGTCAACTTAGTATCATGTATCCGCCCTTCCATTGCACGCGGAGAGCTCTGCTTTTAATTGATCGTGACCTGGGAATAAAGAAATGTATTCTTTGTAATGTAGGAACACGACCCCCCCCCCTAGCCCCTCCCCCCCCCCCTCCCATATCAGCACGCTGTGTTCAGATATATCGCATATGGTGTGAAGGGATGGTGCTGAAATGTTGGTGTTTAGGCCACTGTTTTACCATTGAAGGCTGCTAAAGTGGACACACACAACAACAATAAGACAGTGTCGGATCAAACATGCCCCAGGTAGAGGCGGAAGGTCGCGAAGACGCCACCCGTTGATCTGCAGCTCAAACGTCTTACCAACTCAGCTAAAGGGGCTCCCGTACTTTACGTCGAATGCCCATGCATGGATAGCTCTAACAACCAGGTACGCTACAGAGAGTACCTAGGCACTCTATCCCTGACAGTACTTAGACCCATGTCTTCCTGTTATAAGTGCGAAACGATTAACCCAACCAGGCAGCACGTGAAACGTGATCAGAATGCCGAACATCATGCAACTATTTATTTCCTTGGGTCATTGGCCCGACTGGAAAGTTATCCATCTGTGAATGTGATTTACATGGCAGTGAGGTTGTTCAGAGCGCATAAACCCCAAACATATTGTCGGCACGTCAGCACGTGGTTATGGCTTTTGCCGTTTTGTCCTCAGTTAAGAGCGCTTGGGGGAATGACCG
Source organism: Arenicola marina (assembly GCA_964019135.1). Lineage (NCBI taxonomy): Eukaryota > Metazoa > Annelida > Polychaeta > Arenicolidae > Arenicola > Arenicola marina. Next base: position 3,535,483 of record OZ025256.1, read on the forward strand.
TATACTGGTCATGTATATCTATTGCTGATGGTCCCCGTTGAAGGACAAGCTGGTCGTACCGGGCGGGGGTCGGGGGGGGGGGGGGCGTACCGGGTAACTCAGCCATGCTGCAGGCGCTGTTTCTCTGTCAATAACACTCAGGCGGACTCCAAAAACTGGGACAATTGTTCGCGCCAGTTTCACCTGGCCAACACGTCGCGACGACGTCATGGTTTTGGCGCGACCACGTGGTAGTTTGGTCGTGACCACGTGGTGGTTTGGTCGCAGCCACGAGGTGGTTTAGTCGTGACCACGTGGTGGTTTGGTGGAGACCACGTGGTGGTTTGTTCGTGACCACGTGGTGGTTTGGTCGTGACCACGTGGTGGCTTGATCGTGACCACGTGGTGGTTTGGCCGTGACCAAGTGGTTGTTTGGTCGTGACCACGTGGTGGTTTGGTCGTAACCACGTGTTTGTTTGGTCGGGACCAAGTGATGGTATGCTCGCGACCACGTGGTGGTTTGGTCGTGACCACGTGGTGGTTTGGTCGTGACCACGTGGTGGTTTGGTCGTGACCAAGTAGTTGTTTGGTCTTCACCATGCGGTGGCTTGGTCGCAACCGCGTGGAGGTTAGGTCGTGACCACGTGGTTGTTTGGTCGTGTCCACGTGGTGGTTTGGTCGTGGCCACGTGGTGGTTTGGTCTCCAAGACAATTCAAGCGGGGATTAAAATATAAAAGAGTTGACTCTTGTTTGGCTTTTTGTCACTAAATATTTATATTTTATTGTGATAGATAAAACCATTGTCATCATGATGTTATTTTACAAATTGCATAGCATAGCAAAAAAGGCCGTCATAAAAGGAAGGACTGGCAAAAAGAACGATTTCGTCTCACTAAAGAAAGTTATACGACTGTTAATGTTACCCCCAAAGACGATTACATCTCATTAATAAAGCTAAATGATTGTAAGTGTTACACATACAACGATTCTCAACACAGGACACTGTAACATAGACCTTTATGAGCAACGGATGACCTGGTAGGTGGGTGCGGGAAGTTCTTGGGTGGACCCATCCATTAATGTGCAGTGGGGGTAATTACAGGTAGATCTACGACAGCTGGAGTGGCTATGTCGAGAGGACTGCTTGGTAGTTCAAACGGTAAAAGTTTAACGATTTCATTCCACGGCGGGGGAGAGCTCTGCTTTACTCAGCAAACTTGCATCCTCAGACCTTAGCGACTTGCTGTCTTGCTGTTTACCTCCAAGCAGCTTGGAGATTGGAAACGCGTTCTAACAGGCTTATATAGACGTATATATATGTGTGTACAGACAACTTATTTTCTTTTTTAATTTATCATTTTGTTGAATTACTTAATTGCGTGTCTATCTATGGTACGTAACTATGACATATATGGTACGAACAACACACAAACTATAGTGAATATATGTAATCATAATTTTGATTCACATGGATAAAAAACATGTGGCACATGAACTTTTATTTGGGTGATCTTCCTCACATTCATTGCGCATTCTAATTGCAACAAATCAAAAGGCGGAGATTCCATAACATACCAAACACTGATGTTCTATAAGGCTCATTTATTTTATTTTCTGTACACAAACAATAGGTTAATATGCATCACTGATGAACTAACTGTAAAGGGGAAATAGATTTGTGTAAATATTGTGCATATATTTTATTACGTTATGTAAATATGGTATTACGTTATGTAAATATTTCATTACGTTATGTAAATATTTTATTACGTTTTGTAAATATCTTATGTTATGTCAATATTATGTTAGACATCGCAGAAACTGTATAGAACGTGAAATAAATGCAACATATTCCAGATGTGCCAGCATAACTAAAGTAACTTAGAATGAGAATATATGTATGATGCTGTGTGACATGCGTTTTTACGACATCTCGTGCGACACCTGGCGGCCGAGAGTGTAACACTCTGACAGGTGTGCGCGCGAGACGCTGCGTCACTTGGAGTTTAAATGTCTAGGAGCACGCATCGATCACGGATCTGCTAAGCCAAAAAGTGATCTACAAGTCAAAGAAGCACAAATTAATGACTTGATCTGCACCGGCACCAGCATCAGCACTGCACTTCATAACTACGGACACCCTGTGTCCACAACTACTGTGATCTCCCCCTGAAACTGCCCCGTCGTCAATGACAACAAACCACACAGTCAGCACCTGATGATACATGTCCAGTAATGAGCATGCGCCTACAATTTACCCAGCACAACAATATGCTATCAGAAACGGACGCTTCATTCAAAATGTGAACATGTTTCTCCGGAGGCCATCTTGTTTAGCTCACTGATCATGCGACGATTGCAAGATATTTGCTGTTTGTTTTGTCGCTTTGTCAACTGGTGAAGACGATCTAAGAAATATATTATTTGTTACACTTCAAAACCCGGGGCCCAAGGATTTAACTGAATCTACCCGCCGGGTTTATTGCAACATCATCTCCCCATCACTCGATAGATGGCAGCACATTTCATTCATTAAACTACATCGGCGCTCACCAGATGGCGAGACTGCTCAATCGCAAATGTAGACAGCTCTTGTTTTACCTACGTGTGTCAATTACTTCGAAGCGCAGAACTATTATGTACACCCAGTGTGAACAAAGGAACCAATATCTCGTTTGGACAGTAACAATATGGATAGAGACGAATCTGTTCACGCATGCTGGTCGAAATCGACCACAAAGTTGGACCACAATGTGTATAAAAACATGGCGGGGTGCACCGGGTGAGTTTAAACGTATCGTCATGACGTCATCGTCATAACGAACTCGTGAAGGACACCGTAGAGAGCTAAGCAGACAGCTTGCAGATCACTTTTCGCAAACGAGCGGGGACGACTGAATAAAGGTGAACATGCTCTTAAATTAAATCCCGTATATAACTACAGTTGATGAGAGATTAAGGAGCTTTCAATTTGATAGACCTGCAAGATAAGAGAGAACGATAATTGTTCGTTTTGTAACACAGACCAAGAAAATATAATGCATCTCTTCTGCGAGTGTTCCTATATAAGTCAATTTTGGGTGACTTTGACCACATGGTTGGAACAGTATATTGACAGTATCTGAACATTGTTAATTTGTTTAAAAAAAAATTAGTAATGTTTAAATAAAATTTGCTTGGAATGTCTAGTGTTAGATATGGCAAGCTTTTCAACCATTTATTGTTGATTATTAAAATATATATATATATATGTGTAGACATAGACTAACAGGCCAAAAAAAATATATTTCTCATGATAAAGGCTGGTACATTTTAAAGATCTGTGATAAAAAGTGGAGGTCTCTACGCAATGTCCTCGATCGGCAGTAAGCTACGGTACAGACATCAATTTTACTTCACTCATAAAATCACTTGGTAGTGCTACAGGGTAAATAAAGCAACTATCTCAGTTGTGAAAGACAGAATGCGCAATTTTGTTGGGGCATAAGTATGCATCGAGAGAGCACACACCCCCCCCACTCCCCTCCGACCACCCCCCCCCCCACCCACACCACTCACTCACCCCGTCCTCGAGTTAATCGCCCTTTAAGGTAGTTCGCGGGATGTCCGTGGCGCCATCTAGCGAGTATTATTTGTATGGGACCGATTCCCCAACATCGCGAGACTTCATATTAATTAATATCAAGCAAAAAATATTCAAGCTAAAATTGCAACAAAAGCGAGTCTGAGGATATTATTGTACGATTGTTGTATTACTCTTGTAAGTATTCAACAGTACAGTCCTTGCTCGAAAAATCACAATGTTCGACCGTCATGTTTTCCGTGTATTATTAAACAATGTGGTTGCATGTTTTGAAATACAGTGAAAACCTCTCTAAGTCGACCGACGATGGGACTGCCACGGATCGATCGACTTAGAGAGGTGGTCCGGTTACAGTACTGTAAGAAACAATATTAAAAAATCGGATAGGTCAACCTCACAATACCAAAAAAAAAAGACATTATTTTAGCTGCGATGTGGTCAGCAAATATAAAGATATATCTGGTAAAAATATCAGAATTGTTCCTCGGAAGTTATGCAAACCTGCGACCGACAGTCCTGTGACCCCTCCCTCACAGAGACCCTCAGTCGCGTCCTGGCACCTCTCCCTTACAGAGACCGACAGTCTCGTCCTGTCACCCCTCCCTTACAGAGACCGACAGTCTCGTCCTGTCACCCCTCCCTTACAGAGACCGACAGTCTCGTCCGGTCACCCCTCCCTTACAGAGACCGACAGTCTCGTCCTGTCACCTCTCCCTTACAGAGACCGACAGTCTCGTCCTGTCACCTCTCCCTTACAGAGACCGACAGTCTCGTCCTGTCACCCCTCCCTTACAGAGACCGACAGTCTCGTCCTGTCACCTCTCCCTTACAGAGACCGAGAGTCTCGTCCTGTCACCCCTCCCTTACAGAGACCGACAGTCTCGTCCTGTCACCTCTCCCTTACAGAGACCGACAGTCTCGTCCTGTCACCTCTCCCTTACAGAGACCGACAGTCTCGTCCTGTCACCTCTCCCTTACGGAGACCGACAGTCTCGTCCTGTCACCTCTTCCTTAAAGAGACCGACAGTCTCGTCCTGTCACCTCTCCCTTACAGAGACCGACAGTCTCGTCCTGTCACCTCTCCCTTACAGAGACCGACAGTCTCGTCCTGTCACCCCTCCCTTACAGAGACCGACAGTCTCGTCCTGTCACCTCTCCCTTACAGAGACCGACAGTCTCGTCCTGTCACCCCTCCCTTACAGAGACCGACAGTCTCGTCCTGTCACCCCTCCCTTACAGCGACCGACAGTCTCGTCCGGTCACCCCTCCGTTACAGAGACCGACAGTCTCGTCCTGTCACCTCTCCCTTACAGAGACCGACAGTCTCGTCCTGTCACCCCTCCCTTACAGAGACCGACAGTCTCGTCCTGTCACCCCTCCCTTACAAAGACCGACATTCTCGTCCTGTCACCTCTCCCTTACAGAGACCGACAGTCTCGTCCTGTCACCCCTCCCTTACAGAGACCGACAGTCTCGTCGTGTCACCTCTCCCTTACAGAGACCGACAGTCTCGTCCTGTCACCTCTCCCTTACAGAGACCGACAGTCTCGTCCTGTCACCTCTCCCTTACGGAGACCGACAGTCTCGTCCTGTCACCTCTTCCTTAAAGAGACCGACAGTCTCGTCCTGTCACCTCTCCCTTACAGAGACCGACAGTCTCGTCCTGTCACCTCTCCCTTACAGAGACCGACAGTCTCGTCCTTTCACCCCTCCCTTACAGAGACCGACAGTCTCGTCCTGTCACCTCTCCCTTACAGAGACCGACAGTCTCGTCCTGTCGCCTCTCCCTTACAGAGACCCTCAGTCTCGTCATGTCACCCCTCCCTTACAGAGACCCTCAGTCTCGTCCTGTCACCTCTCCCTTACAGAGACCGACAGTCTCGTCCTGTCACCTCTCCCTTACAGAGACCGACAGTCTCGTCCTGTCACCCCTCCCTTACAGAGGCCGACAGTCTCGTCCTGTCGCCTCTCCCTTACAGAGACCGACAATCTCGTCCTGTCACCTCTCCTTTACAGAGACCGACAGTCTCGTCCTAGCACCCCTCCCTTACAGAGACCGACAGTCTCGTCCTGTCCCCTCTCCCTTACAGAGACCGACAGTCTCGCCCTGTCACCTCTCCCTTACAGAGACCGACAGTCTCGTCCTGTCACCTCTCCCTTACAGAGACCGACAGTCTCGTCCTGTCCCCTCTCCCTTACAGAGACCGACAGTCTCGTCCTGTCCCCTCTCCCTTACAGAGACCGACAGTCTCGTCCTGTCACCTCTCCCTTACGGAGACCGACAGTCTCGTCCTGTCACCTCTTCCTTAAAGAGACCGACAGTCTCGTCCTGTCACCTCTCCCTTACAGAGACCGACAGTCTCGTCCTGTCACCTCTCCCTTACGGAGACCGACAGTCTCGTCCTGTCACCTCTTCCTTAAAGAGACCGACAGTCTCGCCCTGTCACCTCTCCCTTACAGAGACCGACAGTCTCGTCCTGTCACCTCTCCCTTACAGAGACCGACAGTCTCGTCCTTTCACCCCTCCCTTACAGAGACCGGCAGTCTCGTCCTGTCACCTCTCCCTTACAGAGACCGACAGTCTCGTCCTGTCGCCTCTCCCTTACAGAGACCCTCAGTCTCGTCATGTCACCCCTCCCTTACAGAGACCCTCAGTCTCGTCCTGTCACCTCTCCCTTACAGAGACCGACAGTCTCGTCCTGTCACCTCTCCCTTACAGAGACCGACAGTCTCGTCCTGTCACCCCTCCCTTACAGAGGCCGACAGTCTCGTCCTGTCGCCTCTCCCTTACAGAGACCGACAATCTCGTCCTGTCACCTCTCCTTTACAGAGACCGACAGTCTCGTCCTAGCACCCCTCCCTTACAGAGACCGACAGTCTCGTCCTGTCCCCTCTCCCTTACAGAGACCGACAGTCTCGCCCTGTCACCTCTCCCTTACAGAGACCGACAGTCTCGTCCTGTCACCTCTCCCTTACAGAGACCGACAGTCTCGTCCTGTCCCCTCTCCCTTACAGAGACCGACAGTCTCGTCCTGTCCCCTCTCCCTTACAGAGACCGACAGTCTCGTCCTGTCACCTCTCCCTTACAGAGACCGACAGTCTCGTCCTGTCACCTCTCCCTTACAGAGACCGACAGTCTTGTCCTGTCACCTCTCCCTTACAGAGACCGACAGTCTCGTCCTGTCAACCCTCCCTTACCGAGACCAACAGTCTCGTCCTGTCACCCCTCCCTTACAGAGACCGACAGTCTCGTCCTGTCACCTCTCCCTTACAGAGACAGACAGTATCGTCCTGTCACCCCTCCCTTACAGAGGCCGACAGTCTCGTCCGGTCACCCCTCCCTTACAGAGACCGACAGTCTCGTCCTGTCACCTCTCCCTTACAGAGACCGACAGTCTCGTCCTGTCACCCCTCCCTTACAGAGACCGACAGTCTCGTCCTGTCACCTCTCCCTTACAGAGACCGACAGTCTCGTCCTGTCACCCCTCCCTTACAGAGACCGACAGTCTCGTCCTGTCACCTCTCCTTTACAGAGACCGACAGTCTCGTCCTGGCACCCCTCCCTTACAGAGACCGACAGTCTCGTCCTGTCACCTCTCCTTTACAGCGACCGACAGTCTCGTCCTGTCACCTCTCCTTTACAGAGACCGACAGTCTCGCCCTGTCACCCCTCCCTTACAGAGGCCGACAGTCTCGCCCTGTTACCCCTCCCTTACAGAGGCCGACAGTCTCGTCCTGTCACCTCTCCCTTACAGAGACCGACAGTCTCGTCCTGTCACCCTTCCCTTACAGAGGCCGACAGTCTCGTCCTGTCACCCCTCCCTTACAGAGACCGACAGTCTCGTCCTGTCACCCCTCCCTTACAGAGACCGACAGTCTCGTCCTGTCCCCTCTCCCTTACAGAGACCGACAGTCTCGCCCTGTCACCTCTCCCTTACAGAGACCGACAGTCTCCTCCTGTCACCTCTCCCTTACAGAGACCGACAGTCTCGTCCTGTCACCTCTCCCTTACAGAGACCGACAGTCTCGTCCTGTCCCCTCTCCCTTACAGAGACCGACAGCCTCGTCCTGTCACCTCACCCTTACAGAGACCGACAGTCTCGTCCTGTCACCTCTCCCTTACAGAGACCGACAGTCTTGTCCTGTCACCGCTCCCTTACAGAGACCGACAGTCTCGTCCTGTCAACCCTACCTTACAGAGACCGACAGTCTCGTCCTGTCGCCTCTCCCTTACAGAGACCGACAGTCTCGTCCTGTCACCTCTCCCTTACAGAGACCGACAGTCTCGTCCTGTCACCTCTCCCTTACAGAGACCGACAGTCTCGTCCTGTCACCCCTCCCTTACAGAGACCGGCAGTCTCGTCCTGTCACCTCTCCCTTACGGAGACCGACAGTCTCGCCCTGTCACCTCTCCCTTACAGAGACCGACAGTCTCGTCCTGTCACCTCTCCCTTACAGAGACCGACAGTCTCGTCCTGTCACCTCTCCCTTACAGAGACCGACAGTCTCGCCCTGTCACCTCTCCTTTACAGAGACCGACAGTCTCGCCCTGTCACCTCTCCTTTACAGAGACCGACAGTCTCGTTCTGTCACCTCTCCCTTACAGAGACCGACAGTCTCGTCCTGTCACCTCTCCCTTACAGAGACCGACAGTCTCGTCCTGTCACCTCTCCCTTACAGAGACCGACAGTCTCGTCCTGTCCCCCCTCCCTTACAGAGACCGACTGTCTCGTCCTGTCGCCCCTCCCTTACAGAGACCGCCAGTCTTGTCCTGTCACCCCTCCCTTACAGAGACCGACATTCTCGTCCTGTCACCCCTCCCTTACAGAGACCGACAGTCTCGTCCTGTCACCCCTCACTTACAGAGACCGACAGTCTCGTCCTGTCACCTCTCCCTTACAGAGACCGACAGTCTCGTCCTGTCACCTCTCCCTTACAGAGGCCAATAATCTTACCTGCCAGATCATCCCCCCCCCCTCCCTCGCCACCACCCCCCACACACACATCCCTCCACCTTGAGGATCGCCAAATCCGCAATTCAGAAAAACATACATGAACTAGTATATATGTTATATAATGTATGGCTGAGGTAACGTTATCGGGTCATATAAATCCTGCTCCTCCTAAACGGCACCCAGGTAGGTCGTCACGGTTGAGTGGTGTGCGCATGCGCCGCACTCAAGCTGACTCAGACGGTGCAATGTACCGTAATACTGCTGTGTTATGAGACTGTCGCGCCTGGTGAAATCATCGCGCCCGATGGCTGTTCAAGGCTGTTCAAACCACTCATGGCGTCGGGCGGGGGACGGGGCGTGGTGGGGGGGGGGGGGGTGACATGAGGAATGAAGGCCGTGCTGGTGCTGAGACGCGATCGATCCCTTGGGCAGTGGCAGCTTGTTCAGTGTGTTATGTGGACCGCCAGCACTACCCCTAGCTCCCTCACCCCCACCCCCCACCCCTCCCCCCGCCTCTCCCACCGCCCGCCGCCCTCACCGATCAAACCCCGGCACAATCACTGCATGCCCCACCGGACCTTATTATACCCTGCCCCACCACCGGCAATTACTCCACCACGACAGTCGATCTCTGGCTGCCAGGCCTGAGGCAGCACTGACTGACTGCGCCTGGGCATGTATCTCAGACGGCGGGGGGGGGGGGGTGGGGGGAGGGACCTGGCAATCCTATTATGAGTATACCGCCTCCACCCCCTTACCTCCCCTCTCCACCCACCCCCTCCCTCACCCCTTCCCCCTACCGTCCTCCCACTGCGGCAGTGACTCCCCGTTCGGCCGTGTGGTGTCGCTGCAGGGCACGCACCACTCCGCCTAATAAACGATCGTAGCGGAGCCTTCTTTACGGCGGGAGAGTCGCCACGCACTCCGCCCCACACAGGTCGCCTCGAAGACAAGAGATCTATGCTATCTATGTATGGACCTCTACGGATAGCACGGAGTGTTTGTTAGCATGCAGCGCTTGGATTGAAAAGATTGTCGGTCGGTGCCTCTCTTTTTTCTCTGCCCCTCTCTCTCTCTCTCTCTCTCTTGTCTCTCTCTCTCGCTCTCTCTCCGCCCTGCATGGGTCGCCCGGTAGGCACTGAGGATTGTTTATAGGGCGTATGCACACATATCTCGAAGGAAGCACTCTCTGGGTGCGTTAGCAGCCAACCCGCTGGACTGGATGGATCGAAGGAAAGCCAACCAGCCAGCCAGCCAGTCAGCCAGCAGAGCAAGCCAAGTACCGTAGTCATCATACGCTGCGCCGCCGCGCAGCCCAGCCAGGTGTTTACCGGTTTCTATCACTTGAACGGCGCGCCGCCACCATGCAGGAACCTCGCGCGCCGGCCACGCTAGGAGCCATGCCTCCACCTGTCATAGTGTGAGGCGGCAGGATAATAGGATCAGCGCCACCAAGCGGAGCTATACGCCGAGCTATATATATTATTTACAGTATAATATGCTATACACGCAGCAAAGGGAACACGTAAGTAGCCAATGATAGTCAGCCGATCGTCGGCGTCCCAATTATAGCTACTAGGTCGCTTATGTTGTACCATTAGGAGTGGCAGCCCACAATGCGTTGAATGCATTCATCCGGAGAATATAGTGTTGTGGTGGAAGTGGAGCGGGGCGGGGGGGAGGGGGGGGGGGGGGGGGGGGGGGCGAGGGACGACGGCTGTTTTGTGAGTGCGAGTTGTAACCTGTGTGGTCCACTGTGTTATCCAGACTGCTGGTCGGAGAGTGTGGACCACTGGCGGGATTGGCTGGGTGTGGGATTGTGGGGGGGGGGGGGATATAACAATAATAATGTATACATATGACATAATATTGTTGAAAGGGGTAGGGAGGGGGGGGTGCAACAATACTAATGTACTATATATATCTAACTTAATATTGTTGGTTCTGATTCAAGGTACAGGTCGAATTGCAATGGATTACAATTTCTCCGATCTACGGATATATCTGAATATATAATGCGTTAATCATATTTATAAATAACAGAATGTGTTGTTGCAGTTTGTCAATCGATATAAAGCGTACATTGGCCAAAACCAAGTCAAAGTCAAAGACAATAATATTATGATGAAATGTCTTTAATCTGCCGCTGAGGTCAACCTTTCTGCGTATGCCGGGATTATCGCTTCCCTGATTACCCCGTCCTGGCCTGGCGCCTGCACACACAGGCAACACCGACAGGGATCAGTGACCCCTCCGTATGGCAAATATAGGTTAATTATTACCTGGTTGGGGGGCCGGGGCGGTGGGTAGGGGGGGAGGACTCGGTTGTTTTTCTGCAAACTGACACTGTGGAGGATTTTTTTTTTAAATTGATCTTGACTTTGCCAAAACAAATTTCCCGCATTATCTCGAATTTAAGCGTACCTTACATTTTAAAGGTGGGTAGGTGTGTGTATAGGGGGGGAGGGGCGTACGTAGGGGGTAGGGGGTTGGAGACATCTAATGGGGGCGCCTTGACAATAGTGGCAGCTTCTCCATCAGTTTGGTCACCTTGCTTGGGGAATCCTAGCTGGTCACTGTTTCGGGTTGGACAGGTACTGGGATGTCATTTCATCTGTGATCCAATTAATAGATCAATGGTTTGCCGTGCTGCAGACGTGTTTGCAATACAGTTCCCATCTGACAGCCAGCAAACAAACTTGTAAGAACCTGGAAGGAAGTGTTATAATGAGATTCCTTGGAGGAGTTCAGTATCTGACTTAAGGCAAACTTGCTCCTGTCCCATATCTGAAGCCCGCAATGTGTAACGGGGTGGGGGTGGGGGGGGAGGGGTGTTCATATTCATTCAATCCGTATACCGTAAAGCACAATATGATGTCCTCTACTGACAATGCCTGCGGCAACCATCGACTTGCTGTCTTAACTGTAATGGATTGCACTGCCGGCTTGGGAAATGTCAGATGCCATAATTAGTAGGCCACCCATGAAACTGCTACTGAGCAAATAATATTGTATTTCCTATTGTATTGGCAAACGATGCAAAACTACTATGTCTATAGCCTCGAATGCGGTCTCAACGGTCTAGACGACTTAGAGTACCACATTAGTCCACGTGGTGGACCCGCCGCACGTGCTATGCATTCTGGGTAATATTTTTGTTTTTTTACTAAACGCCATCATGACGTTGTAACATGACGGCAGGTTATTTACCAATAAGTTAAACTCCCTAAATATTGCCATCCCTTTAATGCTTGTATATTCAAGGCGCTTTAACCACTTTTGGTCATGTCGCGTCAATGGGAGAAGGAAGGGAGAGTGGAGCCATGTCCCCGGGGCAATCCCCTACTCTTTGCGAAGAAGGATATGGTATCTTTATCCTGCGACCACACACACAGACATGGCCACAGCGGGGCTCGAACCATCCATGGGAAGGAATTTAGATATGAGGTTTAGACTATCTCATTAATTTTAAACATTCTTTGTCAGTATATGAAACGCTTACTTTTCTCTGTAGGCAAACTAGAGATAACACAAAAATCATTCCACAAAAAAAGTGTTTTCCTAGTGATGCTTTCTTGAAAGATGGCATATACAGGTATTTGAAATCCACGTGTTTGCGCAGTAGTTTCACCATTATGCAGCTTAACATCCTGTTTGTATACCAGTTATACATTATAAAGGCGGGCGGCATTGACGTTGCTATCTGGTTGCCGTGGCTGCACTGAACAGCTGTGCACACAGCCATCGGTGGCTCACATGAGGCGCCGTTTGTTCTCTCGCGATGTCCCGCGGGAACTGCATAATCATGGCAATGTTTGGGGGCCACGGACAACCAGGACGCGATAGCATGCCCGTCGCCATAGTGATGTGGGGATCCAATCGATTCGTAGCGGGTTCGATTCCCTTGGGTTTTGGACTTATGTCGAAAGGTCTTGCGTTCGGTTTCCCTGGGCTTCAGGGGTTTGTTTGCCTCTTGGCCCAATTGTGCAGCTAATCAAAAGGTTGAGTTTCGATTCCCTCGATGCACGATGGAGTTTCTGACTCATTTACCTCGTGGCCCAGGTGCGGACTATTGCTAATATGGTTAGTTCGCGCGATTCCCTTGAGTTTCAGATTCGTTCAAGGCTTCAAGTCCCAGTTGCTGACTAAGGGTTCGTGGGTTCGATTCCCTGGTGCATAAATTGCTTGTCGCGAACGAAGTCAATGGCCATCACAATACATGGCGGAGGGAACGGGGCAGTAATAAAGCAATCTAGAAGGTAGCTAATCAACTCATATCATTCCATTATTGTCGGTCAATAACCCTAGCTCATATTTATTATTGGCTTATAAAGACCGACGCTCAACAAGTCTTTATTATGACAATATGGGCGATAATACGTCGCATTTCATCGTTTTCCCTTCATGTTTCACTTAACTACAAATATATAAATGTATCATGTTTCTTCACAAAGCTGGTTTAATATCAAACACCCCGGTTGATGAGCCTACTTTCCTCTCTTGTAAGGGCCGCCCCGATAGCTCAGTGAGTTAATTAGAATGCTCGCATGGAGCTATCTGGCCGCCTGAGAGCTTAACGGCGCGTGTATCGGCGGTTCGAGCCCCGCTGTGGTCACGTCTGTGTGGCCTCTGGAATGTCCTTTTTGGCAGAAAATATGGGGTTACACCGGGGACATGGCTCCACTCTCCCGTCCTTCTCCCATCGACTCGATATGACCAGAATTGGTTAAAGCGGCGTCCTGAATATACATCAGCCAACCAACTTCCGGTCTCGTGGACTTCATGTCCTGTCATAACGACTATGGCATTAATAATGCAGCTATAAAACTGTTCACAATGGGGAACCAGGCACACAAGCTCGTCTGCGATACGTCTTCTGACAGGACGAGACCCTCGCATCATAAAGGTTGAACTCGGTTTCCTGTCGTTACTCTACCGAGCTAGTGGCCCTGGCCAAGCGTTAAACCGACGCGAGGACCATGCACTCAAATCTAACCTTTGACCCGTACGTTGTCTGCCTGGTAATCAACCCATGGATGGTTACGTGCCCCAGACGGCTGGGGGACAGCGATATTATCGTCGTTTCTCGAGTCCCGAGGTCGATATTATATAGGTCAGTGCCCGCTGAGCTCATCGACAGCCGTCCATACTTTATCGAGGAGATGAAATATTCTGTGATTGTATGACTATTGATGATCTAATGCAATTAAAGGACAGGGTCGTGTTTATTGCTGGTTATTCCACATGACGGTAACTGTGAATCATGCCATTCGGACCGCCCCGTGGCTGGGCCGGTCACTGTCTGGCCGTCTGTCTGACTGGCAGACCCGCGATTTGGGAAATTGAAGTTGGATACCGGCCGGTAATTTAGCCCAACGTGGGGTGACTATAAATATCAGATTGAATCAATGAGAATCAATTTATTGTTGATCAACTGGAAGAGACAGAATGGAAAATTGAATACCACCATGTTATATAAATCAACGTCTGTGTCCATCCTATTTTGTCGTTATTTATTTATTTGAAGTGACTATGGTATTGATTTACATTACGTGGATCTAAGTATTAATATTTGCATCTAGCGTATTTGTTTAAATTTGGCAATTGGAAAGCAGGCAAAGCCTGTACAAGTGTACTTTGCTTGAAACATAAACATGGACTACAGGAAATCAATTTATTACCACAATTGATTCACTAAAAGACGGCACACATAGCGTCTTAGCGTAACATCCAGCGTTGAAGCAATGCCACAAAAATGTTTGCCTCTTATTGATTAAACACTGTCTCACATGTCGTATAATCTCTTAGGTCCACAGTTCGACAACCATAGCTGCCCGTCTACAGTGAAAAGCGCGTTCATCGATATTCCTGCGCACGACCGACTCACGAACCTGTGTACTATGCTCAACCCCTAACCCGCGTCGATAAATAGCGACTTGGGCACGATCTGATACCGTAACAGTGAAAAGCGCGTCCGTGGATATTCCTACGCACGACCGGCTCACGAACCTGGAGACTATGCTCAACCCCTAACCCGCGTCGATAAATAGCGACTTGGGCACGATATGATACAGTGAAAAGCGCGTCCATGGATATTCCTACGCACGACCGGCTCACGATCTGATATTCCTACGCCATGGATACGACTTCCCGGCTTAGCGAGGATGGTTACCCGACATCAGACGAGAAGTGTCACCCTCCGCGAGCCAAGCTATTCCTAGTGACTCTCATCAGCTTCATCGTCGCCACGCTTATCGTGCTACTCGTCGTGTGTAAGTTCAGGGACTACTTTCTTGTCTATTACTATCACTATTATTGTTATTATTATTATTATTAATCCCCATAACATTGTTCGGCCATCTTCGTTGACATGTTTACCTATGACATCGTGTGTAAGTTCAGGAACTACTTCCTTGTCTATTATTATCATTATTATTGCTATTCGCAATAACGTTGTTCGGCCATCTTCGTTTACATGTTTACATATAACACCGCTGTCAACTATCTAGAATCAATAATATTAGTCATTTTAGTATTGCTGGATGGATAATGAGGAAAATGATAATGAACCATTCTAATCGTTCATACGTTCTATAATCGGAATAAAATTAATACTGATGGTACACCTATTTTATGTAAATGAAGCTTACATGTGAAGGTCCCTGCCAAGGGCACCCATGTAATATACAGACAAGAAGGCATACATTACTTTGTTGGCTTAACATTTATCTATTTATACTGCCGCAGTGACACGGGTGGATCCGAACTATGACTTGGTGGAGGCAGGTATGTAGCCGGCGAAAGCACGGGCAGCCAACGTGCTTAGGCAGTGTCATAGACATTGTAACACCATCTGCGTAGAAACCACAAACGATTGTCTCCGCCATTCATGTTATATATAGTTACCGGCTTTGTTCCTTTTGCTCAATAGTTAATAACTAATTAATTAATTGAGTTAATTGATTTTTGCCTTAAGTGTTTGTCTTGCTTGCCTTGTTTGAAAATTATACACTTATTTCCCCTTTCGATTATGATTTAATTTCGCGCCATGCTACGGTATGTGACGCAGGGAGAGGGCGTGGAGGGGGGTAAGGTTTGACCCTTTCAAGTATTATATATGTTGTGCTTGATTTGTAGTGCATGCCCGTGTATAAAGTTGCATTAAATAAAAAATGCTCTTAGTCATCAATGCTATTTGTGAGCTGTCATCTATCTCGCGTGTAATAATGACGCGAAATAATTGTTAAAGATAATTGTGATATTGTCGCGTGTTATCTCATGTATAATTGCGCCTTACATGGACTGTAATTGACGTCACAGACAGCGAGCGCTCGCCTCGAGAAAAAACCAGTTTGGGTGCAGCGCGTCACCGGATCCGCATACTTTACTATGGGTCTCAAACTAGACTCAGTGATCTTTTGGATATGAATGTACTGTTAGAGTTGAAAACCATATGGAGTTAATGTTTGGGGGTGTACCTTCGTACTCCTACTAGTTTTGAATCGCAAGACGCTGGTTTTCTGTGAGTTTCACGCCATTACAAAGAGCTCCCCATGTTTTGTATAGGGCGGTGAAGTGTCCTGTACCCAAAACCGGATTCGCCGGAGGTGAGCGCGCTTTGTCTGTGATGTCACTTACAGACTCTATTATAGATATATAGGTAGTCTAGATACGTTCTCGTCGCACGTAACCTCGTTTTATATGCTTGTGCGCACGGTTTCTTGCCCTCATTTATAAGCTTTGGTTATTCATGGTTTCTTACGCTGTTTGGCATGTGGTGTTTTTATTGATTGATTTTATGTGATTGTCCAGATAATGATATGCTTGGCTGTTGGTTCGAGAATCCATGTGTAGAAAATGACACAGGTTAGTCCGGCGTTAAATCCCCACATATGTGTGGGGCATCTTTGTTGGGCACCCTGCGATGACTCATTTCATTCTCTAATTGATTTGTAATTGATAGCGTGTAATTTACTCCTCACTATGATTAAAATCAAAACTCGGCACACCCAATAATTGTGTCATTCAAGGCTGGGAACTGTCACATATGTTTCTGATAAGTGCTTTCATTATTGCATCCGTATCTTACCGGGTATTTTGCCGTATAGTGTTTTAACCATCGCTTTCCTGTATTACGGTCGACTGGGATTGCAGTGATTTCTTTGTTAAGTCTATCGTCTTAGAAGATGCCTGACACCAGTTGAGGTAAACCATGTATTTATTTTGAGTTAATTATATTGTTATATTTGTTGAGGTAACCCTGATAGTTGATGATTCCTTTCAGCGGAACCTCGTTAAATAAAATGCATAAATTTGTATATAAAAACACTATCCATAAAAAAAATATATATATGTATCCCCAGACTCGGATCAATGCTATGACGTCATCATCGTTGGCGCCGGCCTGGCTGGTTCCTACGCAGCATGGCGACTCAGGGACTCCAACCTCTCCGTGGCCCTGTACGAAACCTCCGATCGCGTCGGTGGCCAGCTTTACACGTACCCGATGCGAAACTTCTACACGCCAGATTCGGATGACTCCGTTCATCTGGAGTTGGGCGGTTCTTACTACATACCGGAGCTGCACCCACTGTTAGCAGCCACGATAGCCTCGCTGGGCCTGGAAACCCGTCCCTTCCCTGACAACATGACGGCGGAAGACGTCTGGTACCACCTCAGAGGCGTTCGAGTGGCGCCGCCTGGCGATTGCGCAGCGGGGTGTCCGTACACCCTTGACGACCATGAGGCGGCCATGGAGATTTACAAGTTATACAGGTGCCAATATTAAGGAACGTTTTTTCGGGTGATTTTTCTCCATATAGTATGCTCGGAGTATTTCAAGCAAATGAAAGGCTTATCCTTATATTGTTCTTATATAAAGTCAGTCATAAATGCCGTAGACACACGTTTCGGCCCATATTTTCTGCGAATTTGCCTCGATCACTCCAAAAATCCCTGACGTGAAAAAGCAACACTAGACCATTTTAATGATACTAAACTTACGTTTGTACTGCGAGGTTATCCTTTTTTAAGACACAAACAATATTTCTCCATGCTGACACTCCATTGGGAGCAGACACACTTTCACAACTAGACTAAATCACAGACAATGAAAGGCTCTATAGTTGCCATGGCATCCTCGTGGCTGGTATAAATATAGAGCATGTATTGTTCAAAGCACGTTTGGCGCCATGGCAACCATCATTTTATGACGCGTGTCTTATTTTGGCGGCAGAGCGTTTTCTGCCAACGGAGTGTCAGCATGGAGAAATATTCTCTGTGTCATTAAAAAGGATAACATCGCATTACAAAGGTAAGTTTGGTATCATTAAAATGGTCTAGTGTTGCTTTCTCACGTCAGGGATTTTTAGAGTGATCGAGGCAAATTCGCAGAAAATATGGGCCGAAACATGTGTCTACGGCATTTATGACTTTGACTTTAGGTGGGGAATTCGTGCATTGAAAACGATAAGGGGAAGGCGCGTATAAATAGGCATATTGGTCATTAGCTAACCACTGGCTTTTTTTTTATCCTGGCAATACAAGAAACGGTATAAATTAAATACACTTTCAATGGTCTTAGGCTCCGGAAAATAACAAAGTCGCTGTTGGGGTCAAGATCAAACATAGGGCTCTCCCCCTGTGGCCAAGTGGATAGCGCAATCGGCTATTGTCGGGTGTGCACTACGTGGCTAGCGGTGTTAAGACCGGTTCCCTGTACTCTGTTCTCCTTCTCCCCCACGGGGGCCGGCCCGGTAGCTCAGTAGGTTAAAGCGCTCGCCTTGAGTGTTCTGGCCACCTGAGAGCCTAACGGCACGTGGATCGATGGTTCGAGCCTCGCTGTGGCCATGTCTGTGTGGTCGCAGGATAAAAATCCCACGTCCTTGTTCGCAAAGAGTAGGGGGTTACCCCCGGGGACATGGCTCCACTCTCCCTTCCTTCTCCCACTGCCACGATATGACCAAAAGCGGTTCAAGCGTCCTGAATATACAACGAATCCACCTTCTCTCCAGGTACTTGCTGGAGTGTGAGGACCCACAATGGCGGAGTGACATGGTCAATGGATCGGAACCAGACGTCCGCGACTGCTCACTGCTGGACGAGAGGTACCATTCCACCGAGCTGTTCAAATGCCTCCGCGAGAGGCCACTGGGTGGCGACACTGTTCGTCTGTCACTTGATATATCGATGAAAAATCTGCACCAAACCCTCGTAGTTATTGTATTTACACGATGCGGGCTTTACAGGCTGAAAAAAACCTTAAACCGCAAAGGAAATCGAATTAATCGAATGACGGATATCGATCGCTGCCGACTAAGTTCTTACTATGTCGATCCTGATTATGCTTGAACGAGAGCCACGACAGAACATTCCACCATGGCAATTGATGACGTCATTGGTGGCTTAATGGCTTTCAAAAAATACAAGTTTAAATTGTCACCAAGCTAACTTTTATTGACTGTATTGATATTTTATCTACACTGCGATTCCATTGAAACTAATATCAGTACCGCAATTTCATATGAGTACTTGGTTTAAACATATTTTTAGTAAGCAATTGGAAATCAGGCAAAGCCTATAACAAATTCCTTTTGCTAATATGAGTACTTCCCTCTACCGCAGTTTGACCAATGTCTTGCTGGACAGTGGCAGCTACGAAGCCTACCAATTTCTGCGAGATTCGTTTGACTTCCCAGAATTCATACAAAGCGCGCATGCGCGCGTGTTCCTCGAGTATCTCAGAGACAGAAGTGACCTGAGTGACGTTATGTCCGGCCTGGCACAGCAGCGCACCCTGGTGGGCGGGATGGACATCCTGCCGCGGACTCTCGTCTCGGAAGCGTCCAAGAACAACACCAGGTGAGCTAGGCTGGTTGTTGTCATGGTTACTGCCTCCCAGGTCAGAACAGTTCACCGAAGGTAGCTTGGTGGAAGTAATTAAGCAAGTTGGCGATAATTATCTATTATTTATTACAATCATGACGGTAGTGCGTGTGTGTCACTGTGACTCTGTACAACGACTACAGTCGGGAAGCGAAGGCGACATGAAAACTGTATCACATAAACATGAATTAATATTTCGCACATCGTAAACTACGAACTTGTGATCGGTCACCACGTGAAATGTTGTAAGTTTGTAATATATACATTTTGCGTTTTGGCGTTTTAGTTTGCGTTTTATACCAGTTGTAAGATGTTATTTTTTCCATTGCAGCTTTTCTTTGTTCTTGAACCACAAACTCGTCAAGATTCACGGGCAAAGTGACCTTGACACATACACATTATCTTTCAACGACACATTTACAAATGTGACTGGAACGTATGACTTGTATGTGAGTAATTGTTTATTCCTAAGCGCATGGCAGCTTTGTATCTTACACTATATATTATTGAGCTAACCGACCTCACGTTGTGAAATAATGCCCACGCTTCACTAGCACACATGA
This sequence comes from Arenicola marina, assembly GCA_964019135.1. Taxonomy (NCBI): domain Eukaryota; kingdom Metazoa; phylum Annelida; class Polychaeta; family Arenicolidae; genus Arenicola; species Arenicola marina. The sequence continues at coordinate 3,555,448 of OZ025256.1, forward strand.
GCATTTTATTATTATATTATTATTATTACTATTACTGTTACTATTATTATTATAATTATTTGTATTATTCTTATTTTTGTTATCATATGATTAAATTATTATTTTGATAAATCGTTCTATATAGTTCTGTTATATGTTCTTATAGTTCTTATATGTTTACCTCAATGATGTACTTGTTGGATACAGATGACGTCAAACTCCTGCGCGCGAAGCATCGTCATGGCAACGTCACCGGAGTCAGTGTTGGGCGTCGTGTTCGAGCCGACAAACCTCAGTGAAGCCGTCCTCCAGGATTTCCAACACCTAGAGCCAATGGGAGCCACGCGCGCTGTCTTCATCTACGATGACGTCATCATCAGCATTGCGGCATTGCCAAAACGGGTGCAGAGCGACTTGCCAATTGGCGGATTTGACATCAAGACGTTGTGCGAAAATACGTACGGTGCTGGAAACTCTACCGAGTCGTCATCATCGAACAGTTACGAGATAGGGGATAAATGTTTTACAGTAATAACGATCTCGGCGTACGGGGACAACCATTTATACTTGGACAGCCTGTTAACCGGAAGTGTGTACAGAGATACTAGTGAATTCCCGGCGTTCGAGGATCTCGGGAATCGTGTAGCAACAGAGAGATTCGTTCATCAAGTGCAAAAATATTTGAACGCCATTTTCAAAGCAGACGACATGACGCTGGATTTACCCGCCAAAGTCGTCGTGCAGCAGTGGGACGCCAGCGCCCCTGGCGGCCAAGGTCTACATTACTGGAGTCCCGGCTCCGATTGGACAAACGTCATCGATGACGTCATGATGCCATTCGAAGATGTAAGCCTGTTTTTGATTGGCTCCGCGTACGCCCCGAGTTACAGACAACTATGGGCGGAGGGAGCTCTGTACACGACAGAACAATATTTGTCTCTGTGGCTCTCGACTTCTTAGCGACTTCTTAGCGTCTCGATCCCTACTCCCTAATTAACTGTGTCTAAACGGACTCAGCTACGGCACGAGTCATTGAGTTGACACTAAATGAGGAACATCAGATGGATTAATTGATGTCATGGGAAAAACGATTGCGTGTGTTGATTTAATGGCCTGCCTGACACAAGAACGTATATTTTCTTAATCTTCTTTTTCTGTCGATGACAAGGGATATTTTTCCTGCATAGACATAAGACATAGCCTACTGAGGCTGAAAGCCAATTATACAGATATTTATCAGGGGCGGATCCAGCTGTGAGAGCGTTGATCCAGCAGCGCTGACCCGGCCCCGCCCCCCCCCCCTTTTATGGCCGAAATTTATACCATTTAACATGAAAACCGAAACCGGCCCCCTCTTTCCAGCATATCTGGATCCGACCCTGAAACCGCCCCCACCCCTCCCTATCCAAATGTTCTTGATCCACCCCTGTGTATCACCCATTCAACAGCATTTGCATGGTATACTGGAATGAAGCATGTACTTGGGGGAGTCACTACCACTGCTCCCTGACAGGATTACCGCTCCCGTGGCACATGTTGTGGTAGGCTATAATTATCATTATACTAATCTCTGCTATTGGTAGTTTTCACTCAGAATTCTCTGTAGTTATTTTGTACATTTTGTTTTTATTATACCGTGTGTTATGTTGGGTTTTTCCGGCTGGTATGGTCGCTTCGGCCGCGAAGGTTAAACGCCACATACTAATGGCACAGAACGCTGGAGTGCATGTCCGTTGTCATGACAACAAATACAACTGAAAATGCTTGATAATATTGCATTGCTGCTATGTTGTTATGATCTGCACGCACGTGGGCTGAACACGGAATGGATTGCTTACAATTTTTCGCTGCAATCTTAAGACTGTATTATCGCTAGTTGAATTGATTAAAAGTAGATCTCGAGCGAGGTGTTGGGGAGGGTGGGGTAAGGGTCTTCAGATTATCACCCTCCCTACGCCAACCTACGAAGTTTCTCCGGGGCCTTTTACAATTGGGAAGACATTCCTCATTCTGTTTCATTACTACGTTGCCACTTCTTGTCGCTGGACGCCTTCGCATTTCCAGCTAGTTTCCACGGGGATTAAGCGATTAAAGGATTATTCAAATCGCGCTGGATCGGATATGCGGTATCGGCGGCTGTGTAGCATTCCTCGACGAAGATGGAGGGGTAGATTATGTAACTAGAACTTGATCCTCATTCCTCACCCCGCATGCGTACAATAAGGAAAGGCCCTGATCGGTAAATAAAAACCGGAGAGCGGTGTACGTAGGACTGTATTAGTTAGCGCAAACGACGATCTCGTCTGCTGGCCCCGAACCGGATACGCGCTTACAGCTGGCCAGATGCAGCATAGCACACTCGCAGCTGCCCAGATGCAGCATAACGCACTCACAGCTGCCCATATGCAGCATAACGCACTCACAGCTGTCCATATGCAGCATAACGCACTCACGGTTGCCCAGATGCAGCATAACGCACTCACAGCTGGCCAGATGCAGCATAACGACTCACACACAGCGGCCCAGATGCAGCATAACACACTCACAGCTGCCCACATGCAGCATAACGCACTCACAACTGCCCACATGCAGCATAACGCACTCACAGCTGTCTAGATGCAGCATAACGCACTCACAGCTGCCTAGACACAGCATAACGCACTCACAGCTGCCCAGATGCCGCATAACGCACTCACAGCTGCCCACATGCAGCATAACGCACTCACAACTGCCCACATGCAGCATAACGCACTCACAGCTGTCTAGATGCAGCATAACGCACTCACAGCTGCCTAGACACAGCATAACGCACTCACAGCTGCCCAGATGCCGCATAACGCACTCACAGCTGCCCACATGCAGCATAACGCACTTACAGCCGCCCAGATGCAGCATAACTCCCTCACGGTTGCCCAGATGCAGCATAACGCACTCACAGCTGCCTAGATGCAGCATAACGCACTCACAGCTGCCCAGATGCAGCATAACGCACTCACAGCTGCCCAGATGCAGCATAACAAACTCACAACTGTCCAGATGCATCATAACGCACTCACAACTGCCCAGATGCAGCATAGCGCACTCACAGCTGCCTAGATGCAGCATAACGCAATCACAGCTGCCTAGATGCCGCATAACGCTCTCACAGCCGCCCAGATGCATTATTACGCACTCACAGCTGCCCAGATGCAGCATAGCACACTCACAGCCGCCCAGATACAGCATAATGCACTCACAGCTGCCTAGATGCAGCATAACGCACTCACAGCTGCCCAGATGCAGCATAACGCACTCACAGCTGGCCAGATGCAGCATAACAAACTCACAACTCCCCAGATGCAGCATAACGCACTCACAACTCCCCAGATGCAGCATAGGGCACTCACAGCTGCCCAGATGCAGCATAACGCACTCACAACTGCCCACATGCAGCATAACGTACTCACAACTGCCCAGATGCAGCATAGCGCACTCACAGCCGCCCAGTTCGGGTGGTCCAACTTGGGGTGTCTCCCCTCCTATAACTTGAGGCCTCTCCCCTCCCCAAACTTGGGGCCTCTCCCCTCCTCAAATTTTTGGTATCTCACCTTCCCAAACTTGAGGAACCACGGGTGTCTTCCCTCATCTAATTCGGGATGCCCCCCCCACCGTAACTTGAGGCCTTTCCCCTCTCCAAACTTGGGGTACCACCTCAACCTGGGGTGTGTCCCCTCCCCTAACTTGGGGTATCTCCCCTCCCCTAACTTGGGGTATCTCCCCTCCTCAAACTTGAAGCACCGCCCCTACTTGGGGTGTTTCGCGACTCCTATATTGGGGTATTTCCCCTCTCCTAACCCCAATTTGGGTTGCCTCCACTTTCCTAATTTGTGGTGCCTCCCCTCCCCTAGTATTCGAGTGTCTCCCCTTCCCTAAGTTGGAGAGTCTCCCCTCCCCAAACTTGGGGTAGTACCCGAACTTGGGGTTTTCCCCAATCTCTTAACTTCAGTTATCTCCCCTCCCCTAACTTGAGGTGTCTCCCCCACTATGAAGACCCGATGGAAATTCTATGAAGACTATGGAAAGTCTATGGAAATTCTATGAAGACTCTATGGAAATTCTATGGTAATTCTATGAAAATTCTATGGAAACTCTAAATGAAAACATTTATAATTTGAAAAGAAAAATCGATAGAAACCTTTAGGATTTTTTTTTATAGAATTTCTATATGACATTTTCGTACGGGAATAAGCCAAATATTATGAATCCGACATATTGAACACCAATTGGTTACATGCTTCCTCAATAATACCACTTCATCTAATGATTTAAACAAAGCCTTCCACTGCCTTTATTTAGCAATTAAACCGGAAACTGCATCTACGTGACTTAATTAATTGTCGCGAAAATTACAGCTTTGATCATTCAGAGTTAATGGCCGAGTTTGCACAGGTTTAGTGACTAAAACGTGCCATACTTACCAAACTACGAGCCACATAGTTTGCACAACCACCCAGATTGCTTCAGAATTAACTTTTCTGTTGGTAGATTATTTTTTGTAAATTCTGTTCATTTAAGCCTTTAACTATAGTTTTATCATTTTCCGATATCGCGATTGTTATTGTTATTAGGAGCGACCGGAATGCAAATCGCTGATTGCAGAGGTGGCGCCATCTACGGTGGCAGGTAAATCCATGCTTTTCCCGATATATTTCGCGTATATTTTGCCCATTCGCCAAATATATCCGATAATATGCGTGATGGACTGGGAAATGCGGTGGAATCAACCTGTTGTGAAAGCAGGCTTCCTCGACAAAGAATGTCGAGCAATCTACCGCTTTGCAAACATAAGACACAACCGACATTTTTTAACCACAAGTGACTAATCGTTCGGGAGCCCAGACGAAATATTCGCGTAACTGCAAATACAATCCCGGGACATGACATGTTAATTCGCTTTCATTTTTGCTTCTTATCTTTCTAAATAAATAATGTTTGAGAAAAGGGAAACCTGTGCATCTTTTTTGGCAGAAAAAGCAAAGCGAAAATAGGGAATACCCGATTTAAAAAACATTTTAACATCTAAGACGGACGACAACGCTTGAAAACCTCAAAACGGAAATGAGGGATGCCAAAATCGATGTGCTAGAACGGGTAACTGGTTGGTTGGTTATTCGGGACGCTTTTGACCACTTGTGGTCATATCGCGTCAATGGGAGAAGGAAGGGAGAGTGGAGCCATGTCCCCAGGGGTAAACCCCTACTCTTTACGAAGAAAGACATGGGATCTTTATCCTGCGACCACACAGACATGGCCACAGCAGGGCTCGAACCACCGACCCACGTGCCGTTAGTCTCTCAGGTGACCAGAGCACTCAGTGCGAGCGCTCTAGCCCACTGAGCTGTCGCGCCGGCCCCCGGGGTAACGGTTGATCTTCGCAAATTCTCCGGGATAAACCTAGCGTAGTATTTCACAAACTTCAACGGGTCCTGAAGCCATGGGGCCTTCTGGTAGTATAACATTACTGATAGCGTGTACTAAGGAAAGAAAAACTTTAGAGGCTGCTATAGTAGATATCGGACCCTGGGGTGTGGGGTGTGGGGTGGGGTTAGGGGGTTGGAGGTGCTACTTTGATCTTGCGTCAGTTACGACGGTAAAGAGATCATGTAGGTCAGACTGCCCATTATTTCAAGGTACACATCAAGAAAGGGAGAATAAGACTATAAGGCATGACGTTTTTGATAATTAGATCCATGTACGATAAATACAAAATCCGTGACTTTTTAACAGGGTGTTTTATCAAAGCAAAAACCCACTTTGTATAGAGACATATTTTAACGATAAAATGATACCATACAAGCATGATCGATCGTCGCAAATCTTCCGCTGGATACACCTTTTTGTATAACAGCTTTGGCTATCACTTGTTCTTTCAAAGTGCACGTGGGCCATACAGTCGCTTGCGACGGGGTTATTTCAGCCCAGCGAAGTCTGACTCAAGCAAGCTCCTCGCACGGTGGCGCTACGCAAGCTCCGCTTTTAACGCTGATGTCGGCCGGGGGCAAATTTCAACATTCTTGAAAAACGCTCGTCCACACTCAGGACACACCACCCGCCACGTGGGTGTAGACAATGCCAGAGATGTACGGCTGTGTGACAGACACGCGTAAATGTGTCGTATGAAGAGTGATGTGACGAAATAACAATCAGCTTCCAAAAATAAGTTGGTCCAACTCTTCACCTATAAATATCGTCTGATATCGTCCGCGTCGTCCGGGATGTCTATCTCGACGCAACTCAAAACAGCCGTGCCAGGAAAGAACGGTCGAAGATGCTTTACAGCCGGTCCATATCTGATCCATTCCTTGGACGCGAAGTTTAAGCAGAGCTCGTGTGATGCCAGCAGTGCATGCCTTGCCCTGTCGCTTCAAATAGACAGAGTTTCTTAGGAGACATCCGCCGTCCTTATATTATTTGCGAGTGCAGGATTATTTGGCTTCCGTCTGATCTACGTTGATTTATGGAGGCAAGACAGCGGCAACGTGAGTCACTGGCTGCATTTTTTTGGTTGGTTGTTGGTTATATATTCAGGACGCTTTAACCACTTTTGGTAATATCGCGTCGATGGGGGAAGGAAGGAGAGTGGAGCTATGTCCCCGGGGGTAAACCCCTACTCTTTACGAAGAAAGACATATGGAATCTGCGACCACACAGACATGGCCGCAGCAGGGCTCGAACTACCGATCCACGTGCTGTTAGGCTCTCGGGTGACCAGAGCACTGCAATGCGAGCGCTGGACCATGGACATTTTTCGGACACCGTTCGCGTTTTCAACGAGATTTCTTCGTCTTAGTACGTTTATTGGTCCTCTATGTTAGTAGGCACAGTAATACATTTAGAAATCCAATAGATAAAAATCGCCTTATGTCATTATTTCTGGGTGACACATCCCTCTCGTGGAATGGCAAATTTCCAGTAGGCATGGAGCGTCTGGAATCCACTTATCACAATGCTATACCTGAAACAGCTGTAGGAAAGCACCAAAACAAACCCTACGAGACGGAATCTTCATTCCCCAGTAGGCTGGTTGAGGCCTTGTCGAGACAGATACACTCACCCGTGTCACCTTGCCACCGATGAACCGCCATGTTGTTTATCTCGCCTGACTCAACCCTGCCTTATACAGGTCAGAGCGCACGTCTTGAACGCACAGAGCAGTTATTGCAGTCGGTATCACGGTTTTTTTGCGTCAGGCCAATAGGAGAAGGCTATGCTGAAGGCCTGGGATGCGTCGCGACGAGCTAAATAAGAACAGGTTATACGACTCAACGGCTGCCACGGAGCGTCAACACCCTTTTTAATGCGTGGTATCTCTAAAACTAATGGCTGAATCTCCAAATCAATAACCTACCTGGCTTCTACGAACATTTGTGAAACATTTACAATTACTTTCGAACCAATACCTACCACTATTCAGTGTTACAAGGCAACTTTTGGCACTCCTCGCGCAAATTTACTCGATTAGCCAGTTATCGGTGTGGGAATTTCACAACTCTGGCGCTTGGGGCGCTGTTTCGTTGCTCACTCTCCGATATAGAGGGAGTTTTTGTAGCTCACTTTCGCAACCTCATACAGGTGGCGCCGCGCACTGATGTATGCTCGTTGAGTCCCGCGTTCAAAGTGCTTCCCTATAATACTCCGCCAGCTAACTTAAGGTTACTTGCAGCTGGGACCATCCTCATTTTCAGTAGACCTACTGTTTTGCGCCGTAGGCCTACTCCACGACACGCATTCCAATTTATTATTTAATTTCTTGGCTAGGTCAATGCCGCCAAAGACTTTACAGTGAACACTTTGGGTTTTATAACGTAGGCCTACCGGTATGCGGACGAACGTTGTGGTTTCTTTTTTTTTTAGTTGCGCTTCATTTGGGGGTGGGCAGGTGCATGGCGTATGTGGATGGCGACCCTTCCCTGCTCCCCCCCCCACCCCCCCCCCAATCCCCGGCCGCACACAAATACATTTTTTGGTATGGTGTGCATTGCAAATGTGGGTGTGTTCAGTGACGGATCTAGTGGGTGGGGTGGGGTAGGGGGTTACATGTTAACATACATGTTAAAGTCGCAAGTCTGCAGAGAGCAACCCCCCCCCCCCCCCCTTGGGAAACTGAACATACAGAGCAACACCCCCCTTGGCCTTGGGAACCTGAACATACACTGTTAAAGTCGGCTTCCCAGAGCACGACCGCCCCCCCCACCAGTCGCAAGTTTTTCAGAGACCACAGCCCTCGGTCGGAAGTTTAGACAGCCCCCCCCCCTCCCCCCTTGGCAAATTCCTAGATCCGCCCCTGGTGTTAGGCAGCCCCCCCCCCCGCACACCAGCGACTTCACGCTGTTTAAGACATAACTAGCCCTATCTCGATGTAATCCTAACCCCCCCCCCCCCACCCCCACCCCCACAGTGTTTTCAATTCCATCCCGCCTCGTGTCTCTAAAGGCCGGAAGTCATAACAACGCGCGGATCGTATTCGCATCTTATGCACCCACTAGCGCCACCTGTACGAGATTGCGCAAGTGAGCTACAAAAACTCCCTCTATATCGGAGAGTGAGCAACGAAACAGCGCCCCTAGCGCCAGAGTTGTGAAATTCCAACACCGATAACTGACTAATCGAGTAAATTTGAGCGGCGAGTGCCAAAAGTTGCCTTGTAACACTGAATAGTGGTAGGTCTTGGTTCGAAAGTAGTTGTAAATGTTTCACAAATGTTCGTAAAAGCCAGGTAGGTGATTGATGTGGAGATTCAGCCGTTAGTTTTAGAGATACAACGCATTGAAGTGGGTGTTGACGCTCCGTGGCAGCCGTTGAGTCGTATAACCTGTTCTTATTTAGCTCGTCGCGGCGCATCCCAGGCCTTCAGCATAGCCTTCTCCTATTGGCCTGACGCCAAAAAAACGTGGTCGGTATTGTCGACAACCGTGCAGCGACGGCCGGCGTTCTTTACAATTTAAGAAGGCGATCGCAACCGAAACAGAATGGAATACAACTAGAACAAAAAGTTCAAACAAACAAAAACACAAACAATATGCAACAGAGTAGTTTCTTCGGGACTAATTCTCTGATGGATTAGGACACATGCTGAAATAATAAAAATTTATGAACAAACTGAACAGTTCTTCCATAAGGATTAAGTTCCTCAACAAACAGACTTAAAGTTGAATCCATATTGAAACAACACCTATATAATAAATGTGAAACCATCTAAACAGTTTATATTTTTATTGAGCCATTACTTTTCATATATATTATGACCACTAATCTGGCCTACCCAATAATATTTCTAAATGTAGTGGTGAACTACGGTTACACCGGAATGAATGAAAGTAATACACCCCTAGTAATACATCAAGAATGCTATTCAAGTAAGGGGCGCACCATTTCATATTTTCGGGGGGGGCCCTAGAAAATATTTGAAAAAAATAGTTTGTTGTGACTATTCGGGGAAAAAAATGTTTGCTTTTCAGATGCTACAAAAAAAATAACTTGCTTTCATTATTGAGAAAAAAATGCCTTATAAATTTCCTTGTGGGTGTCTAAAGAAATAAATAATTTGATGACAAAGATACAAAAAAATAAATAAAATGTCAACAAGTTCGTGAAAATAAAAAAAAATTGCATGGTAATCTATTTTCAAGGCCCTCCCCCTGCTATGAAATGGTGCGCCCCTAAGACCACGTAACGCTCTTTTATACAATGTTTCCACCTTCCAACGGCTTCTGGTATTTAATTCTGACGTGAATGGGCCGGGAATGGCGGGGGGGGGGGGGTATTGTGCCTGGGGTTTCAATGTGGCGACCTATATAGGTAGTGCAATAATTTCTTTATTTTAAGAAATTGCACCTGGTAATAATACTTCTTCTTTGTGAGGAAAATGTTTATATGAAACTTGAGTTGCTGAAATTATAAACAATTCACCATCGTCCATTGTTTGTCTCTTTCTGTGGTACATTCTGTCTGTACACACATGTATGTTTCAAACAACGCTGGTGGTTGAGTGTTACTGGTCTGTGCGGCATTGTGCACTGGGTGACTGGCCACTGCGCTGGCCACTGCCACTACAGACGACCGACAAATCGAGACATGCATTCGCAGAAAAACAAAAGATATTAAGGAAATTCCCTTGGGCCTTGATACCTACGGGCAAAACGGCTGCGAAGGCTTGCAGGCTGCATAGTGTCTTTAGAGACAATTATCCTTATTTTGATCGAAGATCTTAACGATGCTGATTTTAGAACCTGTTCTACTCTTCCTCGCAAGATAATGCGCAGCATAAATATGCGCAGCTTTCAATATGAAATACTATGAAATGCAAGAGGAATTCGCATAGGGGGTGTGCCACGGGCCAATAATAAAAATATGTTTAAACTAATATAAAATACTGTCTTAGAATAGACGCAAATAATTGTTTCGTCACTTTTAGTTCATGATTTTTATATTTTTAATGTAACCCATCGTTAGTCTAAGCCTAACTATAAATTTGTTTTCACATGTTTCACGGATATTTACTGCCACTTTTATACGGTGGCGTCACTCATATGACACGGTATGTCATGTTAGTTTGTGGTAGTAACCTATTTAAATGGAAGACATGTAAAAGGCCTCGTTCTAAGACATATGAAGAAACAATGATATTTTATAATATTTTAGCGGCCATTGTGAGTGTATACTAGACACACATATTTGGTAGAAAATAGAACGAATAGAAGTTACCATATATACCAAAGTACATCTGTCATTAGGATTATATGCCGAGTTCATTTCCTATTTCACATTTTGAATTTGACCAGAAAGGCTGTAGCGGCCAGACAGAGAATGTAGGGGAACATGGGGAAAAATGACCCATCGGGGTCAAATGGCCCACCACAATATCGCGCACTTGCGGTGCTGCCACCTGTATTGACTCGTTTTATATTTATTCCTGTTTGTTACGTGATACCTTAACAAATCTACATGGGCGCTGAAGCAGACAGCTGACCTTCGTTACCGAAATAAACGATTCTGGGCTGTTTCCATCTATGCTAAACACTGGAAGAAAGTAGAGCTCAGTGGATACTAGCTTGGGGAACTCGCATGTATCCAAGCTATGTTATTCACAATACCACTGTTGTGAGTTTACCAAAATTTGGCTCTTTTTATAGCACTGCTTGTCCTCCAAAAAATACAAATAAAGTTAAGGTGGTCATTTTGCCCTATGTTCCCCTATCTAAGACATCTTCCGTTTAGTTCTTGCACGATAGGGTATTGCATTTATGCACTTGAACGAACTGATCCATTGTGTGTGTTGCCTTATTTAGTTTACATCCAATAACCGAACAAAAGTGATGTCTAGGTAACGATAGGGAAACGCAGTCACATGACGATCAGGGGATGGCATGGGTAAATTCTCGCTTGTTCTCGCTCTTTCTCGTGATCAAAGTGAGAGTTTCTGCAGGGCTGGAAATAGATCAAATTGCGCCAAAGTGGCGGCGTTTCCGCTTGGAATCAAATGACACATATTAGTGGGCCCACCTTACAAAAAGCGTGACAGGTTTCACGCCGCATAGATATTGAATGATGGAGACATCTACAATCTGACTAATTGTCGCCTCGTCCTCTTGTCGTCTTCCTCAGCCACTCTCATCCATCACTCGTTTTCGCCAGGGTTTCCGTTATCAGCCAGCCTGCGTATGCAACTATTGCTAGGAGTTGACACTCGCAAAACAATTCCGCTGGGTAATGCACGTTTGTCACATCATTGCCTCGTCCGATATAATTTATTGACCCTTTTAATGGCTCGAGATAGGTAGATATACGCCATGTTTAGTGTTCCGGGCGAAAAATCAATTGGCCTGCTAAGATTACCTACCATCAACAATCGCGGATCCAGGAATTTACGCAAAGGGGGTACCATTTATTGCAGTAGGCCTACTGGGGCGATGGGGTGCTGCGGAGGTACTATCCAGGCGCGGATCCTGCGTCCAAGGGTGGGGGCGGGGGGGGGGGGTGCTAAAATTGTGCCGAAAGAATTTCTGATGGTACCCTGTGCCTCCTTCTGCCGAGAAGAAGTGCCTTTTTACGCCTATTTTCCGGCAAAAAGGGGCACATACCCCATGTGCCTCTCTGAATCCGCCTCTGATAAGAGACACTGGCGTAGTAAAGCAGTGATGGCGGTGATTGTAGAGGCCCCCACAGCGTATATAAAACACACAATGTGTCCAACTCGAACTGATGGACAGGTACCCGCTTCAACCTCCAATATCGTCTTTTACTATTTTTACTATTGACTTCATCAATCAGTGAAAGAGGCCTGTACTACCATCGAGTCGCGATGAATAAAGAACAATCCAACGACAACATCCATCTCCACGAGGAAAAGAGTATAGATGGCTGTCCGCGCAAAATTTCGACTGCGAGGGCACAGCACGAGATGACTATTGGTTGGCTTTCTTTTGACGCTAATGTGGGGAGGTACCCCCAAAATCTAATAGCACACCGCAGAAAAATGTCATTTAACCCTTTTCCGATTCAATAGCTTTTGCAATTAGATCCCCCATGTCAAGTGACACATTTTTCAGCAGCCGACAAATCAGATTCATCCCGCTAACGTTGATTGCAGTATTATACAGTGATACAAATGCGCACTATTTTCGAATCTAGACTTTGTCACTAATCACGGAGTTCAAGTAAATATTATGATTTTCAAAATCCATTAAGGACATGTCACGGACATTTGACTGCTTGAATGTTAAACTCTGTATACAGTCGATACGGTATCGTTGCCTTTTAAAAGGCAACAAACTGGATTTTAAGGGCATAGGGCAGCGATATTGCCCAACACGATATACACCACGAGATGCAGAATAAAACTGCAAAGTCAGGATTTGTGCTGCCCTTGCAGGAATGTTCCTATTTTCGGCAATGAAAACAAGTTGACCCTGCTTTAGATTGTCTTGACTCGATCACCACTAGCCTTGCTTTCCTGGGATCCACTTCTATTGACGTTTATTGTGCAAACATATCTTTCTGTGATAATGAATAGACGATGTGTTCCACCGGGAGTTAACTAATGGGATTACCAAAAGGGAGCAAGAGATACGCAGGTCTTAATTTTGTTCTGTTTTATATCCGATCGAGAACTATTACCAAAGTTTGTAATATACGACGTGAACCCCCTGGGGCCCCCCGCCTGACCAGAACGGTTATGAGAAAAAAACACATTGCCGATGTCACGTGTCAAAACGCTATCCAGCCAAGTTCGTGCGGCCTGTCTGTCATTAGGCAACTTCCCTGACACTTAGTGGGCCGGGGCGGGGCGGAGGCGGGGGCGGGGACGGGACGGGGGCCGGGACCGGGGGCCGGGACGGGGGAGGGGGTTCTGGGGTTGAGGTTAGTATAAGGAAAGGGGGAGGGGGAGGGGGTGGGTCACCGGGGTATACAGCGCGCTGCCCTCCGGGACCAGCGGCATTGGACAACCTGGCGCATGCAAAAACGTCTGTTGATCAGAATTATAGAACTTCATTCTGGATAGTTGCCCACTGCTAAGACGAAAAAGTTATTGGACCGAATACTTTGTCAAGATGAATCAATTGATCAAGTGTGTGTGTTTCCTTGGTGTCTTGGCGATATACACTTTTCCCAAAGCGCGTTCGATATCATTCGACGGCGATGACCTTACTGAGATAGCTTTCGAGAAGGTAACAGACGATCAGACGCAAATCTCGGCAAAGAGAAACTACATTTCAAAGATTGAATATTTTCCTCACTTTCCAAATGTCGCCAACGTCAGACTTGACGAGAACCAGCTGACAGAGTTACCCAACTTCGAAAATATCAGTCAAACTTTAGCTTACTTAAACTTGCAACAGAACCATCTTTCATATATCTCTACCTACAACATGCAAGTATTGGTAAAATTAGAAACCCTTATCCTAAAGCATAATAGTTTGACTCAACCCATACCGGACATGGACCCCATACTGGGATCGAGTCTTCTGGACGTCAACCTGGTCTATAACCGTCTGACGTCATTTCCGCGGCTACCTATAGCTGGTCGCACGTTGAACGCCCTTCGCTTGGGAGCAAATCCCGACATGCCCCGCGCGACGTTTGAAGACCTCCAAGTGTACAAACAGGTGACTATGCTTGCATATAGCAATTGCTATATGACGTCACTTCCGGATTTGAATGGACTTTCCAAGTTCAACGACAGCACGATCACGGTCTTCCACATCCTGGAGAGCAATGGTATAAGCTACCTGCAAAGAGAGGTCCTGGCCTATCTGGATGACCCAGCCTGGACTGTCAAACTCCGCTTCAACCAGATCCGGCATCTTCCCAACATGTGGGATATGAACGTCACCTCGACGGTCGTCCTGGCGGACAATCCCCTGGTGTGTGACTGTCACATGCGCTGGCTAAAGCTCCTGCCTGGCAGTCCAGGTCTGGACACTCAGGGGTTACTGTGCGAGGGGCCGGCCCACCTCGAGACCGTTCCCGTGGACAGTCTCACCGCCGCAGACCTGCAGTGCACTGGTAAGGTTGTTTTAACGACGCTATCAGTTATATCGTTCCAACACTGGTAAAGAGATGTCGTGAAGCATCTAGAATTATCTTCACTCAAAGCTGCTCGAACAGCCATTTTACATCTATCAAAGGAGCGGCTAGAGGGAGAACGATTGAATGCAAATTAATAGGTCCCTGGTTTGGAACCCGGGCAGGGAGATCTAATATGGGGAGTATTTCATCCAAACCATTCACTGTCCTAGAATATTGACAAAAATTTACTAATATTTTAATTAACGGCTCTTCAGAACTAGAGCGCGTCGCCCGTGGCGCCACGTAGTGAGTTGTGGTAATGTCAGTCCTACACCGTAGCGTAGCTTAATGCGTACATGCGATAATTAATGAAAATGTAGAGTTTACACTTTGCGTAAAAATTATGTAATAAAATAAACATGATAAAAATAAAATGAAGTAACACGAAAAAAGATAAAATAGTGTTTGTAAAAAATTACTTTAAAAAATGAACGACATAAAATAATAAAAAATAATATAACATAATAAGTTGCTACTTTAGATATTAGAGTAGTACCCATCATTGGCAAAGCAATTCTTACTGTGACATTAGAACACCTTTAATCTTAAAATTACGCCAGGGTATCTTTTCAGTGGACATCATTAATGGTTAACCCTGTTGTTTAATTTTCTTTATTGATTACTAATAAACACAAATTACCGTTTTCCGTGTGGCCATTGGTAAAATATTAAATATTCATCCATCTGTATCTAATAATACAGTACGGTGAGGTACGATTTTTTTCTAAAAGCTATAATAACAAACAGTTTAAGAAAATGTATGGGCAATTATTTTTGGGCCAGTTTTTTTTTAAACAACACGTTGCAGGGCAAAGTTACGGCAGTAATGTCCATTTTTTGATGATGTAAGCATTTGGCCTACATGTACTATTCAAACCAATTTTTCAGAAAAACGCTTTAGCTAATGGAAAATTTCAAGATGACAGTTCATACAGTGTACCATGTTCTCTAGGAATAGACATAATCCCCCGATTGTAATGTTGTTAGTGTGGTTTCATATGTTCCTTGGGGCGCTGAAACAGATTGTGAGGTTAAAGCTGAAAGATGGCCGTTATTTTCCAAGACGCAATAAGGAACTCAATGCCCCATTTTAATCTTTACAAGATAACTATGCACCAGTGGAGCCATTGCTCCATATGGGTTACTGGCTGCATTTTTCGTAGTCACGTGATACACTGATGACGTGCGCACCAAAACACGTATCTGTCATTGAAAGCAATATATTCCGTAATTTTTTGTATTAACAACCTCTTCTCCATATTAATAAGTACATTTTGTCGCGAATTTAAATCCCGAAAGCATGCGGACTATCCGGAGAGAAGCATTTTGGTCAACAGAGCAGAAGTTGGTGGCCGGTTTTATATCCTTGCGGGCCTGTTTGCATTTCAGTATTTTGTGTGTGATGTCGACCGCGGCTCGCTATAACGTCCGCGCGCGATATAAATAAACCGCGCAGTTTTATGTTGAAATGTTTGTTTTACAAACTCAAAGCGACATAAAACATATGCATCATAAATTTTGAGATACTTTTAGTCTTAATTCTAAAATATAAAAAATCTAAGGTGTCGCATGTAACTATATTGCTTTAAGCAGCGACGCCTCCGTTGATTATTTTGAAATGTGCACCTGAATCTGTGATCAACACACGGCAAATACCAGGGCGAACATGTCAAGGTATGGTTTCCATGTGAGTACAATGCCACGTCCAGAATCCAATTGATTACAGCTATATTACGCAATAATCTCTTCCTGTTTTTTTTGTCACCAACGATGCAACTCATAAAGGGCAAAACTGTCCATATGTAATTTCTAGCTACTTCTCGTGATCAAAGCGACAGTTTCTGCAGGGCAACTAACGCTGGAAACGGATCAAATTGTGCCAAAGTGGCGCAGTTTCCGCTTGGGAGAAAGTCACGCATATTAGTGAGCCCACGTTACGAATAGCTCGACACGCTAGTCCATGTATGTCGTTTCACACCGTATATTGACCGATGGATACATCTACAGTCTCACTAATTGTTGCTGTGTCCCTTTGTCGTCCTCACCAACCACCCTGCTCCATCATTGTTGTCGATAAAGGTTCCGTTATCAGCATGCCAGAGGAAGGAAACTTTGGCCTGAGAGTTGTCACTTGTAAAACAACGTCGCTAATGCGTGTTTGTCACAGCAATGCCTCGTCCGCAATCTCGAAAGCGATATACTTTATTAACCATTTAATGTCTCGCGACAGGCAGGTGTGTTACGTCTGGTGTCGTGGGCATAAACCGCTCGGCCCACCAAAATTACCTTAAGCAGTGCGGATTTGGGTGTCGATTTCCCTTTCTTCGAGGGGGCGGGGGTAACGACCGAATACCCATGCTGCCATTAAAATGTCACCATGAAGTTGTGCCATTCAAATGACGTCACTATGAAGTTGTGCCATCTGCATGAGAGTCGAAATTTGAACGTAGAAACATACTATTTACCGGGAAATAATGATGAAATTAATTTCGGGTTTATTTCAATCTAATGAAATGATATACATATGCACTATTTTCGAATCTAGACCCGTTCGTTAATTAATGAGTTCAAGGAATTATGCTGGACTAGAGCAGTGACTCGATGGAAGGGTGACCATGGGTGTGGTATCATATCGTGCCGAGGGTGGGTGCTGAAAAAGCCTTCGTATTTTATTTAATAACTTTACAGCTGCTCATACAGCAATTTTGTTTTCAAAATGCACTGGAGATATACATTGGACACGCTCTGGCTGTATTAGTGCTAACCGCGCATGAAATAGATGTACTACCATATTTAAAAAAGGACACAAGAAAGTCATATTTCTCCTGAATACGGCATCAAAGCCAGGGTTTGTGTTATTATTACAATAGAACAAGCCCGAATTAAAGAAACTGTAAAGCATCCATATTCACCGCCGGGAATGGAAACAAATGGACACCATTAGAGTTCTTTGTCCTATATCGTTTTGTTCGATTACCACCATCCTGCCTTCAAGGATATCAGTTCGATTTTTGGCACCTGTGCAAACCATCTCAGTCTGCGTAAATAGTCCTTGTTTGTTTTCACCCGGAACTATCTGATGGGATTACCAAATGGAGTGAGAGTGAAGAAGGTCGGCGAGTTTGTTTTTATTGTCCGATCGATCAGAGCTATCCACACCGTTTCTAGCACACGAAGTAACCCTCCAGAGGCCCCCACGCGATCAAAACTATGAGGAGAAGAAGGCCATTGTATTTGTCACGTGTCAAAACGCTATCCACGCACAACGCCTGTCGTCGGGCGCCTTCTCCGACACTCTGTGGCCAGGGGCCCGAGGAGGGATGAGATGGTGAGGGGAATGGAGGGAATGGGGGCTGGGGGAGGGGGGGGGGGGGGGTGGAGGGAATGGGAGGGGCACCGTCTCGCTTCAGTGAACCATCGGGGCAGACAGAACCAATCAGTCGCCAACCAACAAAGAGACCAACGGCATTGGACAACCGGGCGCATGTCAAACTGTCTCTTGATCAGAGTTATAAAAATTCATTCTGGATAGTTGAAAACTCCTGAGGCCAATGTTCCATTACTGAAGATGAGTAAGTTGATCATCTGTGTGTGCCTCATTGGTTTCTTGGCGATATACACTATACCCAAAGCGCGTTCGATATCATTCGACAGACAGGACATTACCGAGATACCTTTCGATCAGGTGACAGACGGAGAGACGCTAATCTCCGCCATGAAAAACTTGATTTCAAAGATTGAATATTTTCCTTCCTTTGATAACGTCGACACTGTAAGGCTTGACAGTAACCAGCTGACAGAGCTACCCAACTTTGAAAATATCAGTCAAACTCTAATTGTGTTAAATCTGCAGCAGAACCATATTTCCCACGTCTCCACCTTCAACATGCAAGTATTGGTAAAACTGGAAGACTTTGTTCTGAAAAAGAATTGGTTGACTCAGCCCATACCGGATATGGACCCGATATTGGGATCGAGTCTTCTGGAGGTTAACCTGATCACCAACAGGCTGACGTCATTCCCGCGGCTGCCTGTGGCCGGTCGGACGTTGAAGACACTTCGCGTAGCGGCAAATCCCGACATGCCCCGAGCGACACGTGAAGATCTCCAAGTGTACACACAGCTGACCACGCTCGCATATAGCAATGGCTATATGACGTCACTTCCGGATTTGACCGGACTTCCCAAGTTCAACGACAGCGCGATCCCGGTGTTGCACCTGCTGGAGGGTAATGGTATAAGCTACCTGCAAAGAGAGGTCCTGGCCTATCTGGATGACCCAGCCTGGACGGTCAAGCTCCGCTCCAACCAGATCCGGCATCTGCCCAACATGTGGGATATGAACGTCACCTCGACGGTCGTCCTGGCGGACAATCCCGTGGTGTGTGACTGCCACATGCGCTGGCTGAAGCTCCTGCCTGGCAGTCCAGGTCTGGACACCGTAGGGTTGCTCTGCGAGGGGCCGGCCCACCTCGAGACCCTTCCCGTGGACAGTCTCACCGCCGCAGACCTGCAGTGCACTGGTAAGGTTGATTTAACGACGCTATCAGCATGTAAGGTTATATCGTTCCAACACTGGTAAGGAGATGTCGTGAAGCATCCGGAATTAACTTCACTCAAAGCTGCTCGAAGAGCCATTTTGCATCTATCAAAGGAGCGGCTAGAGGTAGAACGATTGATTGGAAATTCGAAAGCAGGGCAGGGCAGTTTAATATCGGGCGTATTTCATCCAAACCATTCACTGTCCTAAAATATTGACAAAACTTACTAATATTGTAATTAACGGCTCTCCAGGACGAGAGCGCGTCGCCCGTGGCATCACGTAGTGAGTGGTGGTAATATTAGTCCTACGCCTTAGCGTAACATAATGCGTACATGGGCAATAATGAATAAAATTGGAGAAGTTGGAATTTGCTTAAATTATGAAATAAAATAAATATAATGCAAATGAAATGAAGTAATAAAAAAAATAGTGGTTGTAAAAAAAAAATAAAAAAAAATGTTCGACATAAAATAATAAAAAATATAACATAATCAGTTGCTACTTTAGCTTACACACCAATAAGTCGTGCGTAGAAAAGTATATACCGTCAAGTAGTGCGTAAAATATGGTCGTAACTATATAAGGGTTAATATATGGTTACTAATTATTTCTGTCTTTGTATATACTGTTTGTTTGACTAAAGTTTGGGGGGTGAATGCCTGTTTAATGAATCTGTGACGTATTTAATCATGCATGCGGATGTTACGGCGGGTTGCGCTAGGGGGGGGGGGTGCATACTATGAGCTGCAGCAACAAATGTCTCACGTAAACCTATGTTTAACAAAAAGTAAAGTTGGATACTTGCTCTGTAATTTCCTATGGCCCACATGGTCATGGGTACCGATTTTTCTCTGGCATGGGTTTGAAAATGTGTGTTTTTCCATTGCTTATCATGGGAATGGTTTCTATTGGAGTGTAATCTTAAGGCAGTCCCGCTGTCCGGCGTTACCTGCGTGCAATACCGGTATAAGTAACATATTTATTGGTTTTATATGTGATTTTCTTTGGTAACATTAAACCAAAATGTGTTTTTTGCCTTCTTGGACAAAAAAACATAAAAACAAGGCCAATGCTATCTGCAGTGGCCCCAACTAGCGGGCATACTAGAAAGTTGTTATCTGTCGGTTCCATTTGGTGAGGGTTGGTTACACCCTGTCGTCTGCTAGGCCTCAATATACCAAACAATAGTTTATCTAACCACAGGCGTGGGTCCAAGATTTCGCCAAAGCGGCGGAGGGTGACGATTTTGTCAGGGTGGGTGGGGGCGGGGAGGGGTGGGGGGGGGTACAGGTCAAAGTATACAACAATCTCATGATTATAATTAAGCCGTGGGTAGATCGACCGAAAGGGGACCAGTAAGTGTTATACATATGAATTTCACACCGTTATTGTGTCGTCACTTTGCATATGGGTTCATCAAATTGCGTACTTTATATGATATGGAATTGTGCCTTCTGTTCGGGGTATCTGTTGAAGATGAAGGAGGCTGCAAAGTCATCTGCTTAAGGTTACACACCAATAAGTCGTGCGTAGAAAAGTATATACCGTCAAGTAGTGCCTAAAATCGTATATCAGGGTTATATGGTTACTAATTATTTCTGTCTTTGTATATATTTTTTGTTTGACAAATTTTTGGCCAGGTTAATGCCTGTTTAATGAATCTGTGACGTATTTAATCATGCATGCGGATGTTACGGGTGCGTGGGCCGGTCGACCTCATCGGATGCTGATTCGCGGCGTCTCTAATTCCAGCGGGTTGCGCTAGGTGGGGTATCATACTATTAGCTGTAATAAATATATCTCACGTCATGGGTACCGATTTTTCTCTGGCTTGGGGTTGAAAATTTGGGTTTTCCGGGGCACGTGGCCCCCCTAACAAAATATTGGGGGGGCACAGGTATCTTTGTGCCCCCCCACCCTACCCAATAATTCACATGAACCTGAACAGACACTGTTAAAGTCCGTTTGACCAACCCCCCCCCACCCTCGGTCGCAAGTTCTTCAGAGCACACCTCCCCCCCCCCCGAGCAACCTTCCCCCCTTGGCAAATTCCTAGATTCGCTCCTGAAACCTCACGATTAAGTTAAAACATCTTAGTATGGGCGCGTCATACCAGTTCCTATATAGGACCTGGTACTTATTGGTTGTGTCCCCTCAATCGCAACAATCTTCCTACACCCATGTTAATAATGAACTGAAATCGGTTACTTTTTTTTTTTTTTTTTTCTTGATTACCGATAAATTTTCATTGTGGCCAATGGTGAAATATGAAATATTCATCAATACATTTATTTTTGGGCCAGGTGTAGCACTTGCCCTTGAAACACTGCACGCATTATCAACTTCAGTCGTCACGTCACAGGGAAACGATACGGCACTAACGCAACTTTTGATGACGTAGACATTTGGCCTACATGTACTATTCGAACCACTTTTATCAGAAAAACGCTTTAGCCAATGGAAATTTCAAGAAGGCGGCACTTTTTCAAGATGGCCGCCAACAAGATGCTGTAGACACGGTTCTTTCAGACAATGGCAAAACGTCCAAATGTAATGAAATATGTGTTGGTTTAGACATATTTGATCATGCAAGGACAATTTATCTCCCGTTATCACAATTGAAAGATGGCCTCCAAGGGGCAGAGGGGGGGGGGGGGGGGGTGGGTAACGATCAAAGGCCCATGCTGCCATTCAAATGACGTCACCATGAAGTTGTGCCATCTGCATGGGAGTCAAAATCCGAAAGTAGAAACATATTATTTACCGAGAATTTTTTTTATTGGACTGTATAAATACTAACTATGAATAAAGTAGATGCGATATCATGTTAAAAAACCCAAAAAATGGAAGTATAAGGATACAAGAGTCACATTACCCCACAAGAGTTGCAAAATACAGATTCAAAGCCAGGGTTTGTGTTATTATTGCAATAGAATAAGCCCGAATTAAAGAAACTGTAAAGCATCCATATTCACCGCCGGGAATGGAAACAAATGGACCCCATAAGGGTTCTTTGTCCTATATCGTTTTGTTCGATTACCACCATCCCGCCTTCAAGGATATCAGTTCGATTTGCAGCATCTGTGCTAACATCTCAGTCTGCGTAAATAGTCCTTGTTTGTTTTCACCCGGAACTATCTGATGGGATTATCAAATGGAGGGAGCGTGAAGAAGGTCGGCGAGGGTTTTTGTTTGGTCCGATCGATCAGAGCTATCCACACCGTTTCTAACACACGAAGTAACCCTCCAGAGACCCACACGCGATCAAAACTATGAGAAGAAGAAGGCCTTTGTCCTTGTCACGTGTCGAAACGCTATCCAAGCACACCGGGGTATTGGAGGGAAGGGGAGGGGAGGGGCACAGTCTCGCTTCAGTGAACCGTCAGGGTACACAGAACCAATCAGTCGCCAACCAACAAAGAGACCAGCGGCATTGGACAACCGGGTGCATGTAAAACTGTCTCTTGATCAGACATAGAAAACTTCATTCTGGATAGTTAAGAACTCCTGAGACCAATGTTCCATTACTGAAGATGGGTCAATTTATCAAGTGTGTGTGCCTCATCGGTTTCTTGGCGATATACACTATTCCCAAAGCGCGTTCGATAGTATTGGACAAGCTGAACATTGCCAAGATACCTTTCGATCAAGTACCAGTCGGAGACACGCAAATCAGCGTCAGGCAAAACTTTATTTCAAAGATTGAATATTTTCCTCACTTTGGAAACGTCGACACTGTAAGGCTTGACAGTAACCAGCTGACAGAGCTACCCAACTTTGAAAATATCAGTCAAACTCTAATTGTGTTAAATCTGCAGCAGAACCATATTTCCCACGTCTCCACCTTCAACATGCAAGTATTGGTAAAACTGGAAGACTTTGTTCTGAAAAAGAATTGGTTGACTCAGCCCATACCGGATATGGACCCGATATTGGGATCGAGTCTTCTGGAGGTTAACCTGATCAGCAACAGGCTGACGTCATTCCCGCGGCTACCCGTGGTTGGTCGGACGTTGAAGACACTTCGCGTAGCGGTAAATCCCGACATGCCCCTCGCGACGCGTGGAGATCTCCAAGTGTACACACAGCTGACCACTCTCGCATATAGCAATGGCTATATGACGTCACTTCCGGATTTGACCGGACTTCCCAAGTTCAACGACAGCGCGATCCCGGTGTTGCACCTGCTGGAGGGTAATGGTATAAGCTACCTGCAAAGAGAGATCCTGGCCTATCTGGATGACCCAGCCTGGACGGTCAAGCTCCGCTCCAACCAGATCCGGCATCTGCCCAACATGTGGGATATGAACGTCTCCTCGACTGTCGTCCTGGCGGACAATCCCGTGGTGTGTGACTGCCACATGCGCTGGCTGAAGCTCCTGCCTGGCAGTCCAGGTCTGGACACTCAGGGGTTACTGTGCGAGGGGCCGGCCCACCTCGAGACCGTTCCCGTGGACAGTCTCACCGCCGCAGACCTGCAGTGCACTGGTAAGGTTGATTTAACGACACTCTCAGTCTGTAAGATTATATCTTTCCAGCACTGGTAAGGATATGTCGTAAAGCATCTAGACTTCAATTAACTCAAAACTGCTCTAATAGCCCTTTTGCATCTGTCAGAATGGACCGTGATCGAGAGATAGATCACTTGAATTGCACAAGACCTCTACAACATACAATAACTTAGGATCTTCATATATTATTTCAGTTTAAAAAGATTAGTCATCTATGAGTTCCCGTATTTTCCCTAGTCACGTGGTACAGTGATGACATACGCACGAAAACAGGTTTCCACCACTGATGTATCCACGCTAGTTATTTTAAATTGTGTGCTGCAGTTGGTTGTCAACAAAAGACCATTAATTGGGCGAGCAAGTGAAATTATGATTTACATACATTGAGGCCATCGGAAAGCATTTTTAAGGTGATACCTTTAACTTCATTCTTGAACGTCTATGTAGATGTATGCAGATGTATGTAGACTTCTGATAATTGTACCTTCTACATTCATATCCCACTTAGCATGTCACACTAACTGAGAGCCTATAAGTTGTCCGAACGTTTTGTACATGCTGTTTAGGTTAAATTGTGCATGGTCGACGCAGAATTTTAAACGATTTAAAAAAATCAATTATCGTATGACCATAGACGACGAAAGAAAAATGTTTTCAAAATAAGAGCGGATTAACATTTACGGCTCTTCATAACATAACGATGCAAAAATAGAGTTCGTGAAAAATTACCCTCCTGCATTATTCGAAAATCTGTTACGCCCAGTGAGTATAAAAGTGGCACATGTGATGTCAAATATGGAATAAGATTCGAGTAAAATTGAGCGCTATGTTTTTCTTCTAAAGCTCCTAATCAAAAGGCCCTTTTTACAGCCCCTGAGTGCCAAACTGAAAATCTGCCCACCAAAATTGAAACAGCCGGCCCGTCCGGCGGGGCTCTGGCTAATACCCTGTTGCCATGCGACATGTGATAATATCAGCACAACTCGCCTGTCCTAGTATCTCGGGGTCATTGAGATAAACCCATCTAACACTCGAACCAAACGCCACATGTCTGAATGTTCTTTTATATGATCGCCAGGCCGTCGACACAGTAGTTGTGCGCTACTGACTTCATACATTCTCACACTCGCTGAGTCAAGACGAAAAACTAACTGCCGACGAGTGCAAATAATAACCCTGATCATTATGTGCGGACGGGATCGGCCGTTCAGTCATTTTAACTACTGTTTCCGAATAGCTCGTGTATAGCTCGGGCACGGTATGTCCTAACGCGGGCTCCAAGATTATGTAGAGGGAGATAATCGGTTATTACCTGACACGTATTTGTCTCTTTGTTTTTTGTTGCTGCGTCCGATTTGCAACCACTGTTTTGTTATGAATTTAACTAAGTTACTTCAATATATGAATCATATGTGGATTGAGCTCACTTGTTAATATTGGGATTGGATAAAGCATGTCCTGGATGCAGCTTACGCCCTCATAGGCGTGAGGGTCGATCTCTTTTAAGCTGATGGGGCAATAATAGGCATAGGGTGTAGCCTAAATGGCGAGCGAAATCCAGATAAAATCAAGACAACAAGATTAAGATCGAAGTTTACATCCAGCAATTTTCACTGTTACTTTTTAACGTCTATACATGTGTGCTAATACGTATGTGTGTTAAAGCGGGTGTCCAACCTTATCTAATCACAATCTGCACCGAAAGTTTGCATCTTAAAATTAAATTGGCGAGTGTTAACGCTTCGTTTCGGCCGACTGGTAAAGAGAAATTAAATAATGTCGATTTTTACCGTAGCAAGTGACGTATATTGTGATCCTTACTGTGGCGCCACTTTACGTTATAACTGAAGGGAACACTTCACAGTGGAGGTAATCGTCAGGGGAAATGAGTGAAATGAGAGATCAGGGCCGCAATATACGGATGAATTGCACCAGTTCCATGTCGCGCAGTAGACCATAATCTTAGTGTTTCATGGAAAATAGCATCCAAACTAATTGATATATCTCTTGCAACGATTGTCTCCGTAAAAAAAACATGATTGGAGCTAGGATCGCAGCTATTTATATTAGCGATGATCACGCGCTCTTGTTTTGCTCGCACCGTAGGCGTCATTTCCGGTTTGAATATAATTATATATATGAGTATTGCCTCCTGATTGGTCAATCGAACACCCCCCCTCCCCCACCCAGATACCAGAGACCCAGATAATTCAATCATACTTTCCTTTTGTTGGCGATCTATCCGTCCCATATTATCCAAGGTAATCATGCACATGAGATGAACTCAGCTGACCACAAATGTCTGCTTCAAAATAAGCTAAAAGAAGGAGCTAGTGCCTGTTATGGCGTCTACTGTCTCCATTGTCTCAATTGCATCCAATGTCAACTATTACTAGGCAACGCTGTGTGCACGTTCCTTCTGTTAGTCTGTTTAATGGCTGATGTTTGTGGTCAATGGAGCTTCATCATGTGCAAGATTACTTTGGATATGATAGGAAAAATAGATTTGCACATAAAGGAAAATATGATTAAATTGGTTGGGTCTCTGGGTCCTGCAGCATATCTGTAAATTTCCGAGAGCTTACTCCAATTTTAAAGAAAATATCGGCCCAAAACAGTGTGAACGGCATGAATGAATGTGACTATAGGAGCTTATCACTTCGCGCATGACACTTCACCGCCCTATATGTATAACATGGAGAATTCTTTGTAATGGCGTGAGACGCATAGAAAACCAACGTCTTAACTTCGATTTAAAATTAGTACGATTATGAAGGTACACCCACAAACATTTACTCCATATATATGGTTTTCAACTCTAACAGTGCATCGATATCTAAAGTATTCTAAAGATGCCCAAGATACATGGTCGGTATCTATAACTCACCGGACAATTGGAAAGAGGAAACGGACATATATATGGTGGTATGTTACCACCCATCCCCAACTTCCACCATTTTGTCAACAATCTCGCCCCCCCCCCCGCCCCACCCACATTCCTTAAACTAGTACCGTCCACTGTGGGGTGAGGAGATGGGGCGCCGGTGGGGACAATATTGTCAAGGTGACCAAAATGACCGCTACTTGTAATGGAGTAGGAGGAAGGCCTGCCATGCGTTCCCTCCCCCTCCTCCATTCCCCCAACTCACATTGAACCATGGGTTCTACGGTTCGGCAATGCGCATCATCTTCATGCGTAACTGTTCAATGGTGACTGTTCATTGCCATCGGCAACATGTGGTTATTTTCCCGCCACGTAAAATCGAATTTGCGTGACCCACAAACGTGTTTTAATATAGCGCTATTATACCCCAGGGTTACCATTGGTTACCTTCGACGTCATCACACTATAGGATCTGCTGACCTGGTCAATATCAAATACGTGCGAACACATAATGATGCTTTGGAGCCCACCTCCCCGGTCAGTTCCATCATTCCGTATTGATCTCTTGGTCTACGCCCCGCCCGATCGAACATTTCGCGATGAGGGCAACTCTTCACAATTCCACACACCGTCACAATGTAAATAGAACCCACTTTGACCAATCACACCGATGCGAATAACCGGTAAGATACGTCTGCCTATCAATTACACATGTGATTGATGTTGGCCAGGTTCCACCGCTCGTGGGTGCCACGGCTACGTACGTAGTTCTAAATGTAATTAAATTCTGCTCCAGTTCACAATTTATCGCTCTATGATCTGTACCGGTTTCCCATACTGGCATGTTATCATGTATGTAGTTAATCACGCCTACTCGATTGGACACTGAAGAGGAACTTTTGAAAAAGTGACAGAAATCTATGGATATATGATGATGTGGAATTCCCGCGCTATGGTTCACCATTGGTCCCTGTATACCTGTACCTTGTGTGTATCGTTCTTCGTCCTTACCCATGGAATCACGGTCACCATGGAACGTGAAGGCCATATCGACATACCATTCGGCCGTATCTCGACCAATGTCACTACACTAGAACTATCAAGGAACAGTATTTCCCGGATAGATCACTTCCCCGAATTTGATTACTTGCTCCAGCTAGAATTGAGGTCCAACTTTCTGACGGAATTGCCAGACTTCACCAATGTCAGCCAATCGCTACGCGCGCTGCAGATGGGGCATAATTTGATTTCTACGGTCCCGGCTGCTCACCTCCAGGTCCTAGCCGAGCTACGCTTCCTGGATTTGTCCTATAACCGCATCCAGCGTCCCTTGCCTGACATGGACGTCAGACAAGGATCTGAAGTGACGAACCTCTATTTGGGCTACAACTTGATGACGTCATTTCCGGTGTTGCCGGTGATGGGGCGCACCTTGACGTCGTTGAAGGTATTGCGTAATCCGTCAATGGACGAGCCGACGAGCCGTAACTGGCAAGTCTATCCGAACCTCCGCGAGATCAGCTGCGCCGGTAACGCTATGACGTCACTTCCGGATCTCACGATGTACCCTAAACTGTACTCCGGCGAGAATAGATACAACTTCGAAAGCATCGGGCTGAGCTACTTGGCGCGGGAAGTCCTGGCCTACCTGGACGACCCGACCTGGATCCTTAGTCTGCGCTTTAACCACATCACGGAGATACCGAACATGTGGCTGAGCAACGTAGTCGCAAAGGTCCATTTGGAGGGCAACCCCGTGAGCTGCGATTGTCGAGCGCGATGGATGAAGATCTTGTCTCGCGCTTCAGGCTTCAATACATCGGGTTTGGAGTGCGGAGGCTCTCGAAGCCTCAGCCGGCTGACCTTTGATCGGCTGAACGTCCTTGACCTTCAATGCGCAGGTGAGCTAGGGGGTGATGTTGGTGTATGTTGGTTGGTGTAAGTGGGATGCAGGTGAGAATGATCAACGGAGAGGAGACGTGAGGAAATCTTTATACCGGCACAAATATAGCAATTTGCACCGGTGGGTTCGACCCACGCACCGGTCCATTCGAGCTGCCCCAGCTGAACACGCCCGACCATTGCCGAAAGCGGATTGCTAATGTGTATCATGATATATTTTGCAGTTGATCCCCCAGCAATGGTTTGCAATAGAGGAATACTGATGATCGCGTAACAAATAACGAATTATGTCGTTAGTACATATATGCGCCACCTATCCAATATCATATATATATCCATATATTAAAGTCGACACGAGACGCCTTTATTAATAATAGTGTTTTATTTGCCATAAGCATACAAATCACAATTAATGCATAAAACAGATTGGCAACGAGCAGAAGCCAAGACTTATTCGCTTAAGAATAGAAAAAAAAAAAAAAAAATAAGACATGACCAATGCAAACATGAGCATCAATAGGTCTACAGCGGTCTGGAGTAATATCCCGATTTGGCTCCATCGTTGTGCTATTAATACTTATGATGATACTGAGATTGCCTATTTACACATCTAATGAACATAAACATTGTAAAATCACTCATATCAATTATGTTTACCAGGCTATCTTTAGTATTTATCCTAAAAGGGGCTTACTACAGCGAATCATTTCTAAATAATTTAATCCCATGGTACCTCATAGATATTTTCGTCAATTGACATTTATATTTAGGCCCATGTAATAATTAAAACCTTTTTGTGTTATACTTAAGTACATATTACATTTCTTAAAAACAATGCTTTAGCGATGAAAGACGCCGAGTAACGACGCTGAACGGGCCAATTCACTAACTCGATAATATTCAAAGAGAATTTTTTGGATGATAAGAGGGTTTAAAAAAACTGCTACGCGAGGCTCCCCGTACTTCAATACAATATGACATATATGAGAATACAAAACAAATATATAAAATGAGCAGGGTATCATTAGTTAACATTTTCCTTGCACGGGTGCTTATTCCTAGCGCCCTTTTCACTTTACCTGTCATATAATCTATGTGTTCTTTCCACAAAAGACCACAGTCTAACTGTTCTCCCAAACAATTCGTTGTAGTAGTTTGCATAACAATTCGGCCAGAAATTATGACATTACTGTAAATACAAATTTTCTTTCGCCTGGGCTAAAAACCCATGAAGTTGAAGTTTGAAAGCAAGCTTTGTACTTGCTTTAAATAGTCAAGATGTATTTGAAGATGCTTTACTGTAAACTACAAACGTTTTTTTATCCAAGTTGATACAATCCCTCTTATGCTGTATAAGCGCCACCTATCGAATGTGGTGAAATTATCCCAACTACATATTTGCCGCCTATCGAACATGGTGGAATCATTCAAACTACATATGCGCCACCTATCGAATATAATGGTGAAATTAATCAAACTACATGTTTGCCGCCTATCGAGCAGTCTCCCCTTGCCTCTCCGGTGAGAGGAGGAGAGGGGGGGGGGGAGAGGTTGGCGGGAGGAGGCGGGGGGGGGGGGGGGGGGGGGTACGACCGCGTTGGCCGGTCGTTCCGGTCGCCTCTCGCGTCTTTTCTACACATTAACACCAAATAAATCGATGACGGCGATCGACGCAACCAGAGCATCCTCATCCCCAAGGACATACCGATCGCCCGTCAACAAGGCCAGAGCCGGCTTCAATGGTGCATGGCCACCCACATTAAGGCCCTTGTCATCGATTGTCAAACGGCCCACATCGATTAGGTAAAGATGCCCCAATGTATGACGAGATGCCCTAATGTGGGCCCAGGATGGCTAACGTGGAGAGAGATGGCCTAACGTGGCCGAGATGGCCTAACGTGGAGCGAGATGGCCTAACGTAGGCGAGATGGCCTAACAAAATGGTCTATGGCGGGGCAAGATGGCCTAAGATGAGGCGAGATGGCTTATGTTTAGGCGAGATGGCCTATGTTTAGGCGAGATGGCCTAAGATTGGGCGAGGTGGCCTACGATGGGGCGATATGGCCTAATATTGGGCGAGATAGCCTAAGATAGGGCGAGATGGCCTAAAATAGGGCAAGATGGCTTAAGGTTAGGCGAAATGGCTTAACGTTGAGCGAGACTGTCTAAGTTGGGGCGAGACGGCCTAACGTGGGGCGAGATGGCCTAACGTGGGGCGAGATGGCCTAACGCAGGGCGAGATATTTTGTGCTGACATGCCTGGCACAATACATGCGGCCCATGATTAAGCCGCCGCACACTGCTTCTAAATTGTCTCCGCGCTCGAAATGGCAATCCAAAATACAATTGATTACGATAACGCATCGCTCATATCGCTCATATGTCTGCTCGTCGTTCTTCAACGTCCTGGGCCACTCCCACTTCTGGAACATATAATTGCATTTCGGGTCAGTTGCGCATTTCTAATTGAGGATGAATCATCCACTGTTTGTCTATGAACTCGAAAGTGAAATTCACTAAGACCTAATTAGACGGGAAATTAGTGTGAATAGACTCTTAAGATGCAACTATGTTTTAAGCAGAACTGTTGGTGACTTGATTTGGCGCTGATAGGCCGATCCAGGTTGTCAATCATTCATTGACGTCACTGTTGCTTTTTGTCCAATCATGTGGTGAAAAAAACCTCTTCCAGTGCGTTTTGTCCGACAAACAAAACTAACACACAAAGCAGCATGTCAGTCTCAGGGATGAGTACTTCTCCATTGTAACTACCATCAGCTATGAAGGTTGATTTTCATACTGACTATTAAAGAAAAAGGACTCCATCGTGGGCGGAATTTATGCCGGGTTTACACGGTACGATATTTCCTTCAATAGTTGTAACAACGGTCGAAGCATCGATCGGTCAACAGTTCACACGGTCAAACCGCGTACAATGAACTTGTGTGGCATCGTGTGAACCGGGCATTAGCTCGGAGTGTGGAAAGGTGTATTTGCAGAACCTTGCATCAACGACAAGCAAGATGTAATTTGGTTTAAAAATGTATAATTGAACCAGGTATAAAAAGAGAGTTATTTGCCTACCTCACCACTCAGTTCCTATGTTGGATGCCGGAATCGGGGCGTAATCTTCCCGCTGACAGCTTGCGAAGTTTGGCGCATGGCACAGACTCATAACGTCGCCGGATTGTTATACAATGGGCCGACAAGAGCTTCCTGTGAGCCGACATTCAAGCTACGTGATATGTGTGTCTCGTGTTAGATAAAGCGCCGTCAATTCCCATGTTGCCTTTGTCTGTACGAATTCGTAAAGTGTCCGTGGCGATTGACGGACGCCTTACCGTAGTCTATCCACTTCCGGTGTCGTGTCGCGCGTTACGCGATTCGCGTGGTCTGTTAGCACCTATTACGTCACTGCTTATAGATGTCGGCGGGAGTCCCATTGACTGTTACGTGGGAGAGCGCCATTGATAGAGAGTGCCAATGGAGCTATGCGGGTTGGAAGGGAGTTTGTCATGCTTATATACTAGTTGAATAACGAGCCGCTGGAATGCATAGAAATCGCGAGACGCGATATCGCTCAGTGTTTTATTTGGAGAATGCACGACAGCGAGTTCTTTAGCGTCCTTAACAAAATTGTGGGACGTCACGCTTTTGTCTTAAGCATTCATAATCAAGAAGAACGCATCGGGAAACCGACCTAGCCGTATATTTCTCGCATCGGCTATTAACGGTCGACAGTATGATATTGGTCAAGCCATATCTTTTGAAGGTGCCACATATTTGTTAAATAGTGCAGGATGAATCCTTTATGAATGACATGACTTAAATGCACGATCTAATCGCTGAATCCTCAACATTGCTTTTCATGGGCAGTTGTTTTCTAGGAAGTTATTTGTGACTTGACCCTCGTTTGAAAAGGTTTAGAAAACAGTTTTTCAAGACGTCTATTTCCCCCATGTCCCCCTCTCCCTGCCCCTTGCATTGACTGGTGCATTAGTTGATCGGTGTATATTTCATGGTAAGGCAATCCATTGTTTCCATGCTGCTCACTCAAGTATTGTAGTGCAGTGCCATTGAAACAACAGTCGATTTCCATGGAAAACGAACCATGGAAATCATGAGCAGAACTAATGCCTTGTCACAACAATAGACCAATCCAGGCTCCCACACTAAGCCCCGCCCACACCTGAGTCGTTTTTCCTTACTCGTGAGTATGAAATTGACAATCATAGCGGATGGTAGGTACAAGTGAGAAGCACTCATCTCTGAAACAGACAACAAAGTGCCATGCTGTTTTGTATGGTAGGGGCTTATGTATAAAATTGAAAAGCAAATCGTTTCTGAACAAACTGGGAAAAACTGGATCGGTGAGTATGCGTGACGTTATGAATGATGCTCTAATGGTATGTTCGCTAGGTGGCGATAGTGATAATTGTTGAGTCGGTTGGTACGCGGTTTGACCGTGTGAATTGTTGACCAACTTATGCTTCGACCGTTGTTACGACTGTTGAAGGAATGATCGCACCGCGTAAACCCGGCATTAGCCAATGCCAAGCCAAGTGGACCACGCAATGCGTAACCTGTAAACCCTATCGCAAGCCGTTTTAATAAAAAATCACCAATTCAAGATATCTTGAATTATCTAAAGATATCTTGAATTATTTCAAGATATCTTGAATTTAATTCAAGATATCTTAAATTCAATTCAAGATATGTGACACATCTATTTTTTCTCATCAAAAATAGGTGAGATTTCAAGATATCTTGAATTCAATTTCAGATATCTTGAAATCAATTTCAGATATCTTGAAATCAATTTCAGATATCTTGAAATCAATTTCAGATATCTTGAAACCAATTTCAGATATCTTGAATGCAATTTCACATATCTTGAATTGAATTCAAGATATCTTAAATTCAATTATGGATATGTGACAGATCTATTTTTTCTCATAAAAAATAGGTGTGATTTCAAGATATCTCAAATTCAATTTCAGATATCTTGAAATCATTTTAAGATATCTTGAAATCACACCTATTTTTTATGAGAAAAAAAAAGATGCGTCACATATCCATAATTGAATTTCAGATATCTTGAATTGAATTCAAGATATCTTAAAATCACACCTATTTTTTATGAGAAAAAATAGATGCGTCACATATCCATAATTGAATTTAAGATATCTTGAATTCAATTCAAGATATCTTAAATTCACACCTATTTTTTATAAGCAAAAAATAGATGCGTCACATATCCATAATTGAATTTAAGATATCTTGAATTCAATTCAAGATATCTTTAATACCCGTCAAAAGACCGGAAGTGTACTCTCCATCGATCGGGTGTCGTCAGATGAAAGTTACCATTTAAAAAAAAAAAACATTCATTGTGATCCAAAACTGGCGGAGAAAACACTTGTGTAGAGTGACGTTAATGTGCTGATGACGTAACACGCATGAAGTAATCTTCGCCAGAGGGAGCACCAACGTCCCACTTTCCGGAGGTTTCTATACGATACGTTATTGGCCAGGAACCAGGGACAATCAATATGGCGACGAAGCGGCCGAAATGCCAGGCCATGCGAGGGGCAGTACACCCATTTTCTAGAAATGCTTCTAGCTGCTGCTTCGAAATGTCCAGACGGAGTCTCCCTCTCTCGCCGGGTCATGTAAATGAATTGATACATACAATCAGAGATAAATTTTGAGTGTATACATGCTATTTTGTACATAACTTTGTAAGGCTTTCCAAAATATTCATAGAAGTCAGTTGCGGTATGTATGTCACAAAAGATTTATCATAGCCAGGTCTTTGATGTCACTGGCTTCAGCACAAGTGTTGCTTTTGATAATACACTGGAGCGAGGTGCAGTCAGAAGATTTAGTATCTTCGTTGGAACGGCGACACAGAGTGTTAGCTAGGTTATATTGTTGAGTCCTTAGCGGTTTGCCTAGCCACAGCATGGAAGGCTATACCGTCCTCCTTTTGTTGTTCATCCACTTCCGTATTCGAATTGTCAGGAGTTTGCCAAAGGGCGAGGAGCCCATCGATGGCTCCGGGCGCTTCCGCATAGGCGGCTTCGTCGAAATAGTACGAAATACGATCAACATTATTTAGTACTGTGGACAAAATATTATAAGCCCTTTGGTTATCATCATTGATCAAAACGAGCTCAGCCTCACGGAGCGATCGCAACATTCGAGCCTTCACCGAACCCGTGTAAGGCGCCGCCATTGTTATCACGTGAGATGGGTCTCCGTGTTCAAAACAGCGCCCTCTTTCTAGATATCCTAAATCCAATTATGGATATGTGACACATCTATTTTTTCTCATAAAAATAGGTGTGATTTCAAGATATCTTCAATTCAATTATGGATATGTGACACATCTATTTTTCCTCATAAAAAATAGGTGTGATTTCAAGATATCTTCAATTCAATTATGGATATGTGACACATCTATTTTTTCCCATAAAAAATAGGTGTGATTTTAACATATCTTCAAATCCTTTTAAGATATCTTCAAATCATTTTAAGAGATCTTTAATTCAATTTAAAATATCTGGAATACAATTGAAATTGGGATAAGTAGTAAGTAATTTCAGATATCTGGAATTGAATTCAAGATATCTGAAATTGAATTCAAGATATCTAAAATTGGATTCAAGATATCTAAAATTGAATTCAAGATATCTGAAATTGAATTCAAGATATCTTGAATTAGTGATTTTTTATTAAAACGGCTTGCGATAAAACCCGAGAATAGAGAGTTATTGCACTACGTTTCCGCGCCACTGATACGCATCCCGAGCCGTTAGCGCCGATACGTTTACGTTTCGGTTTTTCACTCTCGCGAGGCGCACAAATGAGTTATTGCAGTCGGTGTTCTGTCGACAACCGTAAAGCGATGGCTGGCGTTCTTCGCAATGTACGAAGGCAACCATAATAGAAGCAGAATTGAATACAAATAGAAAAGATAGTTTAAACGATTTTGTTTAAAAGTGTTAACGTATGTTTTAGTGTTATGTCTATTTATATTACTTCTTTTGCAATCTTACCTCTTCTCAAACAAAAGCACAAAGTGTGACAGAGCAGCTTCTTTGGGGCTAATTCTGTGATGGATTTAGACAGATGATGATGTAGCCATTTCCAGAAAAACACCTTCTGAAAATGGTAATTTCATTCATTTTTTCATTTACATTTGTGAACAGATTTTTCACATGGAACAAGTTCCTCAACAAACAGGTTTAAACTTGAAACTTCTTATTGAAACCACAATTATATAATAAATTGAAACCATCTAAACAGTTTGCATCTTCATTGAACACTCATTTTTCATGTAGGTTCTGACCACTAATCAGGATCTGGCCTGGCCAATAATATTTCTAAATGTAGCGGTGAATTACGGTTACACCTGGATAAATAAAAGTAATTTATGCGTTGAAACTTCTTATTGAAACCACAATTATATAATAAATGTGAAACCATCCAAACAGTTTGCATCTTCGTTGAACACTCATTTTTCATGTAGGCTCTGACCACTAATCAGGATCTGGCCTGGCCACTAATATTTCTAAATATAGCGGTGAATTACGGTTACACCTGAATAGATAAAAGTAATACATCAATGCTATTTATGTAGCGTTCTGTTTGCAAAGTGTCAACAGGCTGCTGGTGTTTATTTCGGATTTGGATGGCTCGGAGTATGTTGGGGGTGGGGGGGTCTAAGGATCTCGCACATGCAGTTTCTATTGGGCCATCTAAAGAGGAAGTCCTATAAAAAATTGGTATTGTTATGTTTATTTTTATTTATTTTTAAAGAAATTGCAACTGGTAATGCTTCTTTGCTAGGACAATGTTTACACGAAACACGAGTTGCTGAAATTATAAGCAACCCACCATCGTCCATTGTCTCTTTTTCTGTATAGTGCAGTCTGTCTTAGTCGCAGATGTAAACACACATGTATGTTTCAAACAACCCTGGTGGTCGAGTGTTAATGGTTTGTGCGGCATTGTGCACTGCGCTGGCCACGGCTACTGCAGACGAGCAAAAAATGTTCTAATTAGATTTGATAAATTCTTTTGCTTTGCCTCGTCTAAAGACATACACTGCAATATATAAGCATCCGTAAAGTATCCTCTACCTATAACTGCAAAACCTGAGACATGCATTCGCAGAAAAAAAAGATATAAAGGACATTCCCTTGGGCTGTTGTGACACGTACGGGCAAAACGTTAGGAAGGCGATTTATACGTTGTCCCGCAAACGGTTCCCGCAAACGTATCTATATAGGTCAAGAAACACCCCGAGTTTTGATGACGTAATTGGTCATCGGGTTACGTTTAGGGATACGTTCAATCGAAAACGTAGTGCAATAACTCTCTAATACCGGAGATCGTCTCACGTTCCAGATGTATCTAGCTCAGCATGATGTATACTGCCATCAGAGACCGATATAAACCCACTTTTTATGGAAATTTAACCATTACCATATCAATTTTTTTTTTACTTAACACGTCGTTGACCTTAGATAGGATAAATAGATTACCTCCTGGGAAGGAAACAGCATATGGACATCCGATCGAGTTGATAGATAATACGTTACTACAACGACAACAAGATCAGTGGCGGATCTAGGGGGGGGGGGGGGGGTTAGGGGGGTTGCACCCCCCGCCCCCGTCCTTGGAAACCAGAACATACAACATACATGTTAACATACATGTTAAAGTCCGAAGTCTTCAGAGAGCAACCCCCCTCCTTGGGAACCTGAACATACACTGCTAAAGTCGGTTTTTCCGAGATCCACCCCTGAAGATAGCGATCAATACTGATTTGGGCGTGAGAGGGGTGGCGGGGGTGGCGGTGGATGTCGGATTTGCACTAATCTGCCCCTATACAGTTTAGCGGAAGTGACGCCACCCCGCTGTCTATGTGTCTGTGCGACGCCGTGGAAAGTGTTCTCGTGGAAAACACTCGTATCGTTATTCTTATGGGATTAGGTTCATCCGCCCTTGGTGGATATAGATTCTTCTGTCTTGTACATATAACGTCAGTGGATTGTCAACAAAAGATACTGTAAACATGTTAAAAACGGCATCCTCGTCTTGTGTCTATGATCGCCATGGCAACGTCTCTCATTGAGACAGCTCGATCGGCCATGTCACACAGACTTAGACAATCACCAGCAAACTTCCATGGCCATCGTGTCTGACACTAAGTCGATCAATTATCGCCCATCGCCATATGGCGGCAACCAATGGGCGCATTTCTTTGGTAACCCGAGTATATCCCCAAGGTGGACCGATTATGCACATTACGGTTTATCGCCCGACATTTCTTTTACCCGGGTCTGGTGCGCGCGCATCCATTCGGTATGACGATGTGCCCCATTCAAAACAGCGCGGCACATTCGGGAGAAGATGGCGGCTGAGTGAAAAGTGACGATCGGGCGGCCCTCCGGTCCTGGCCCAAAGAAATACTGCGTTTCGTACCATAGCAAATTCAAAAGCGCTACATAGACCATGGGAACGACTGTCAATATGAAAACGGCATTCTAACTCAAGGAGTCACGGGGCAGGAACCCTTGGGACCGGGACATCACCAGAAATTACCATATTCCCTAGAGCTTAGTCCCACGTCTAGAACAACCCAACAAAGCCGTCACGGGAGGAAAAATATATATTTACGCGAACGTTATGGACAAACAGTATAACTTGTAACGTCCGCCATTATGAAGCCTGTTTATTTGGCAGTATTTATCGTCATGGTGACGCGGTTTTGTCCCATCGCCGCCGTCGTGAAATACTCCAAGAAGGAGATGGGAATGGTCGCCATAGACTTCCCCGAGATACCAATTAACGTGGACATCATCGACGTCGGGATGAATAATATCAGCAGCCTGGAATATTTCCCTTACTTCCCCAACGTTTTTTACCTTAACGTGCGGAATAACTTGCTGACGGTATTCCCCAACTTGGTGAACGTTAGCGCGACCCTTGTGAAGATCATAGCCACCAACAACCCCATGACGTACATAAGCCCACAGCGCCTTAACGTCTTGGGCCGTTTGGAGTATATACAGCTCGGAGGGGCAATGCTGACCAGCTTCCCCGACATGTCCCTGGCAGGTGACTCCAATCTTCTGCAACTCCGACTGGGATCGAATCTCCTGAGCAGCTTCCCCGTGCTGCCTGTCATTGGACGAAAACTGAAACGTCTTCACATCGGAAACAATCGCATGACCTTGCCATCCCGGACGACCTTGGCACTCTACCCCAACCTTACCTTGTGGCGATTCCCCAACTGCTCCGTGACGTCACTGCCTGATCTGAGGGCATTCCCGAAGCGTTCGAATGTGACGTTTGATATTGCATTGAGCGAGAACCTGCTGAGGGAGCTGAACTCAGATATATTGGCCTATCTGGATTCACCCGAGTGGACAATCTCTCTTAATCTGAATGAGATTCCCAGAGTGCCTAACATGATGTGGGCCTCTGTGGCTGCCCAGATCACCCTGGATGACAACCCCATCGTGTGTGACTGCCACCTGAGGTGGCTGAAGACAGCCAGCACCGGCATAGACCAGACGTCCATGGTCTGCCAACACCCGCCACAGCACAACGGCACACACTTGGCATCACTGTCCTTTGAAGATCTTAATTGCGATGGTAAGGGTACTAACAGAATATGTATGTATTTGATGCACGTCATGCATATCGTGAAATTGCTCCTTCCTGGCCCAATGAAGTATAGTCAAAACGGAAACTCCGGACATCGAAATTTGCGAATTATTTGTTTACTCTACGAGTTGAGGATGAATTCTATGCATATTCCTTACCTATGAACTGGGGCCTGTCTGAACAATTGTTTATCCGATCTGCAGTTCGATTCCTATCCTCACAATACACGAACTGCCATGCTATTTAATAGAACAGACGATGTTGTTTTTATTGTTCTCTTGTCAGTCGCGCAAATGTAAAGGTCATCCAACTGCCACCTGATTGGTTCAAAATCTAGGTCAGGTCGGCAAAGTTCATCGCGTCATTTGACGAGGGTACCGAGGTCGAATGCAATGGTCAGGGGGTAGTGGTTGATCTGCTGTACCCACTTTTGCAGGAGGCGCAATGAATCTAAGTTTAGCCTCAATTGATACTAAACTGATTTCAAGTTCCCTCTGGGTCACCTTAGGTATGCGTCAATGCTTAAAACAGAGTTAATGATAAAACACTACAAAGGAATTCAAACCTATGACCCCTTACAAAGATGTAAATGGTATCGCCCAGTGACGTCACAGTAAACAGTAAATGGCGCCATCAAGCCGATCGGCTGCCTCGAAGTGCAGCAATGCAACATTTGCAACATTTGCAAGTGTCTCAGGAAACGTGAGTTGACATACACTTATTAGGCCCCGATTTGAAGTTCCCACAGAAAGTATTCTTTTCTTCGAATCAGTGAATATTTTCTTGTAAACGGGAAATTGCGTTGTCCGGAGAGTTTCCGTTGCGACTATACTTCATCGATCCTTTACCCGGTTTCGCCGAAATCGCTATGACGCGCATTGCCGCTCATTTGTTTTAACAGTCTTTTTTTGCTCATTTCTGCCCTTGTAAAAGTCCACAAAGTCCTCTAAAGGGTAGCCTCCATTGCCGATTGGTATAAACAATGGACTGCCGATCAATAGGTCGATGAGCGCTGATTTTGTTTTATTGAGTGGCTCAGAATTTGCGGTCACTTTGTCATAACGTAACCAGACGAGCGCCGGTGTGGTGTGCGGGATTCGCCCCCATGAGGCGATATCCCACCTTGTATGTATCATAATGTCACCGTACTAACACATGGAGCGGAGAGGGTCTCAATATCATGTATTTTGTATAAAGGGGGACACCTGCGCCTGGGCGGGGTGGGGGAGGGGGGCACATCCGCATGTCACATCGGTTTAAAATACAAACCCTGTACTTGGTGCCCTGCAAGGCGGTCAACAGATTTTATGCCAATTCATTTATTTTATGCATCATTCTTGTCCATCAAAATGAAAGATACCATATACCCTCACTTTATTTATTTAAAGTTAAGTCACGATATAGCGAGTACTGCGGGGGATGTCATTGGTTTCTGACTGAAGCACGGTATATGGTGCTCTATTAAGACGGGTGTAAAACTTAATCTAATCTCGTGTGAAGTGTGAACACTTAGTTTCGGTCCTATGGTAAAGCGGAAAAAAATGAAGGCAACCCTCCCCCATCAATTTCGAGCAGCGCGTCATTTTAGCAGAAGTAAATGACGTATATTCTGGCCGTTCATGTGGCACCGCCTTGCTTTATAACTGGAAGGAACTCTTCACGGTGGAGGTACCCTTCAGGTCAAACACGTGAAACGAGAGATAAGGGCGCGCTTTGCGGATGAATTGCGGCAGTTCCAAGCCATGCAGTGGACCATGATTTTAGTGTTTCATGGAAAAATAGCATCCGAACAAACTGATACATGTCTTTCAATAATTGCCTCCGTCAAAAGACTAATTATTTGAGTTGGAATCGCAGCTATTTATATTTGCGATGATCACGCGCTGTTGTTTTGCTGCCACTGTAGGCGTCACTTCCGGTTTGAACATAATTAGAATATCGCCTCCTGGTTGGTCAATCGCGGACACACCTCCAACAAAGACTGCTCCCTGATTAAGCGGCGACGTCGTGGATGGCGGTGACTTCTATATTTTATTGTAAGCTACAGATAGGGCGACTCCCTTAATGAGGTGGGGCCGGCCCGATAGCTCAGTGGGTAGAGCGCTGGCATTGAGAGTTCTGGCCACCTGAGAGCCTAACGGCACGTGGATCGGTGGTTCGTCCCCGCTGTGGCCATGTCTATGTAGTCGCAGGATAAACATCACATTTCGTAAATAGTAGGGGGTTACCCCCGGGGACATGGCTCCACTCTCCCTTCCTCCTCCCATTGACGCGACATGATCAAAAGTGGTTAAAGTCTCCTGAATATACAACCAACCAACCTTAAGGCGGTCGACATATATACGACACGTTTCGTTACCTAACGTAAAACTGACGGGTAGGCTTGGGGAGAGGGGAGGTAATGGGTCCCTACCCCCAACCCTCGTCTCTTTGGTTTTCAATCGGGTTCGGCCCAATAGGTTGTGACAGCGAACCAAACGTATATCTTGAGGTGGCCATCTGAAATATGTTTCGTCTCTGACTGTCACCATCAAAATCTGTCTTTGTCTGGGTGATTCGTTACGTATAGACAGTTTTTACGAATACATTTTTTGTTACGGATTTTTACGGATAATTTTCTTTTGACGGATTTTACGGATAGCCATTTTTTACGGATCAACAGAGTTTACGGATAAATAATTTTAACGGATAAACAATTGTGGCGGAACAGAAAAAAATTGTACTTAATCTGGTTGATATACACCGCTTGGCAGACTCACATTTTATTCACAAAACGTAGCGACGGCTGAGACAGAAACTGGCATGGCGTTGAGACAGGATCGGGGCGGCCTAACCTTCACCGGTCGCAACCTTAAAAGAGGGGGGCCGGCGCGATAGCTCAGTGGGCCAGAGCGCTCGCCTTGAGTGCTTTGGCCACCTGAGAGCCTAACGGCACGTGGATCGATGGTTCGAGCCCCGCTGTGTCCATGTCTGTGTGGTCGCAGGATAAAGATCCCATGTCCTTTTTCGCAAAGAGTAGGGGGTTACCTCCGGAAACATGGCTCCACTCTCCCTTCCTTCTCCCATTGACGCGATATGACCAAAAGTGGTTAAAGTGTCCTGACTATACAACCAACCATTTATTATTCGATTGCATGTCACTCTCTGCCTTCGACTCACTCCGCTAGGGCTCCATTATATCTCTGTTGTCGCCTACTTCCTCAATGTATTTTTACACTCGCTCGCCAGGGCGGCGCTGCGCAAATTGATAGGAAAAATGCGCGCCGCACATTTCTTTAAATTAGTGCCGGGGACCAAGCCTAAGCCTAATAACACACGATATCAGGTGATAAAAGGAAAGAGTTCGGTCACAATTATAACGTTATCAAAAGGGTACGCGATATTTGTTTCTGTATTAAATACAAAGAGCTCGTTATCTTTATGTTTTATCTTGATAAATTGTAATGATCAATAAATTTCGGCTCATTTGACGGTTTTTCAAGAATCGTGACATTTCTCCCCGGCCGACAGCAAAGGTAAAAGCGGAGCTTGCGTAGCGCCACCGTGCGGGGAGATTGGCTGCAGGTTCCACGATTGGCATGAATATAGCGCCACCTAGCGATCGAAGGACTCAAAGGCCACTGCCTTAAATAGGCAACTTTTACGGTTTGGCTGCGCCTGGAAACAAATCAGAAAACGAAAAAACAAACCTCAGCTTGAGTGCGATCGATGCAGTGCTCCCCACGCACTGGGTCTTCTGCCACAACAACATTAACTTCACAATATGTTTTTCAGCGATGCCTTTGATATTTACTGCAGTTTTCCGTTGGCGATACTGAACCGGATATAGTGAAACAATCCACTTTTCATTCACGTTCTCCTTGTGTAGCGTGATTGGCTCCAATTCATGCGGTCTGCGATATAGTTTTGTGTTGGTTCGGGGACATGAAGTTTAAGCCACAGGGGATTCGGCGCCGTGCCATGAGGACCATAGATCTGGGTGAGAGAGATACATGCATGGGGGTCGGCATTCTAGATTCATGGCATCTTTGTTGTTATCGTTAAATCATTTTGTTATAGGGGAACATGGGGCAAAATGACCACCTTAATTTTATTTGTATTTTTTTGGGGGGACAAGCAGTGCTATAAAAAAAGCAAAATTTTGTTAAGCTGACAACAGTAGTATTGTGAATAATAACATAGCTTGGATATATGGATATATATGGAGTGACACGAACACAATTTTTACTAGCACAAAATATATGTTTTATGTCACAGTGGGTCATTTTTCCCCCCTAAAGGGGCAAAATGGTCAGCACATTATTTCAGC
The DNA here is from genome assembly GCA_964019135.1 of Arenicola marina. Classification (NCBI taxonomy): domain Eukaryota; kingdom Metazoa; phylum Annelida; class Polychaeta; family Arenicolidae; genus Arenicola; species Arenicola marina. The sequence continues at coordinate 3,598,866 of OZ025256.1, forward strand.
ATGTTAATGAGTGAACTGAACAGCCTAAGAAGACGAACTCCTAACTCTCTGGAACAGTTTGACCCAGAAGGATCCCAAACAGAAATTACAAATAACGGTTACGTAAGCAGAGGCGGATTGGGCGGGGGGGACCCCCCCTTCCCCCATTTTTTGCCATTTTTCAGTGCAAAATTTAGGCCATCTGAGGCGCAAAACTTGCTTTCATGCGAAGTCCTACTGTTGAACAGACCCGGGGCAGGGGCGGATCCAAGGGGGCCGACCCGGCCCTGGCCCCCCTGTTTTAGGGCGGAAATTTATATAATTTATAACATTTACCGGCCCCCCCTCTATCCAGCTTTTCTGGATCCGACCCTGAAACCGCCCCCCCCCCGGTTTTAGGGAGGGGGGTAATTAATACATTGCTGGGTTTGGGGGGTTCCGGGGTACTTGGCTTTGTCTTTCTAACTAGAAGTCTAGTAGCTTTCGGGGGGTTGGGATGAATCGAAAGGCCTCAATCAACGCTTCCGGCTCCCAGGGGCGCACAACTCTCCCTTCTTCAAGCTCCCTGTGACGCACATCGTTTTCTCCTTCAAGCATATTCGTGATCATTAAAGATGTTCCGATTCCGTGGACATATCATCCAGTTTGCTAAAGATAATCTATTCTGTTAGAGTATACATATTAAATTGAATGTGGGTAAAACGGCCCACTGGGTGATTTTGCTCCAAGCAGCGTGGGTCATTTTGGTCCAATCTAATCTCACAGTGCTCAAACGTAATCTAAACACCAATCAATTGTGTCACACTTGGCGGCGGGCACCGTCCTGCTAGGGTGCCGCCCCGGTAGCTCAGTGCTCATGTTAGAGCCCTCGCCTTGAATGCATTGGGCACCTGAGAGCCTAACGGCACGTGGGTCGGTGGTTCGCGACCGGCTGTGGCCATGTCTGTGTGGTCGAAGGATAAAAATCCGATGTCATTCTTTGCAAAGAGTAGGGGTTTACCCACGGGGACATGGCTCCACCCCCTCCCGCCCCCCTTCTCCCATTGACGCGACATGACCAAAAACGGTTAAAAGTGGTTGAAAACGTCCTGAATATATCCGACCATTTTCGACCAACCAACCAACCGTCGTGCTAGCAATCGTCTTCAATCATTCCCCAAATTATGGCATCCATAATGCTAATGCACGGACGATTTGAAATCCAGGGGGTGCGCAAGTAAGACCCCCTTCAAATGTGCATAGAAATCAAGTTTTCACTTTAGGCACTTATGTTAGGGGCTATTTTACCCACTTGTGGTCCACTTGTAAACCATGTCTTGATTATAGTCAAAACGTATATATATAATTGCAGATTGGCCCAGCGTATATCGCATGTAAATGGGATGGGGGACGGCATCAGGTGTTATTAAGTGGTAGATTGTTTTAAAGTAAACCATCAGCAAAAAATTTCTGCACAAATTTTAAAGCAAAAAGGGAAACCACTTGAAGTGCTTCTTGCAGAAGCCTGAATACACCACTATACATTATAAACTTTGGTTCGTCACGCTGTTTTCGCCTGTTTGGGCTATAGTTTTCTCCTATTATGGAAATATATCATGTAAAGAAAATCTTCGTCTGTGCCTTGAAATATATACCTGGTAACGTAAAGAAAAGTAGCTTCGAACAAAAACTGGGCTCAACCTATAGAAGCTCATAGCATATGACGCCCCCCTCTTCTTCACCCCCTGCCCGCCGATGGTAATGAAATGATCCCGAATAGGACACGATACATTGTACTGGACGATCCTTTGCACGGAGACCCGTTCAGCATCCTGTAAAGCCGAACAGGTTTTTATCGCCGGAGTTATGGAAAGGCGGCGAACTCAAAACCCAGAGCCGTGACACATCCGGCAGCTTTGATGAACGGCATCGGTCGCTTCTCATAGTCATTCGATCAATTATCGCCCAAGGCAGTCGATGCCGGCCGGCACCGTTGGCGACTTATCCGTGACGACAGCAGTGCAACCCTACCAATGGGAAACCGACATTAGCAGACGAGACAAGGGGAAAGGGGACGTCGGGTGGGGGGTGGGGGGGGGGGGAGGGATCGGATCCCTGTCCCTAGTAAGAACATTGATTACCATCAGGTCTGTTGCCTGACTAAAGGAATCGAACGTCATTCCGGTGTAGCAGTCATAGGCACCGCAAGTGACTGTAAGGATTCCAACTTTACGCCGTGACGGAGTCAAACTATCATAGTCTTTGGGAGTCGGCGCACCACAATTATGATGAAATTTCCCGCGGGAGTTGCATTTATGACAATGACTGCGCTATTCACCACCGTGTCCGCACTAGTTAAATACACGAAGAAGAACATGGGGCTGTTGGAGATAAATTTTAGTGAGGTACCCAGCAACGTACAAGTAATGGACGTGAGTACCAACAACATAAGCAGTCTGGGGTATTTTCCCCATTTCCCGGACCTGTATTCGTTAAGCGTCAAGAAAAATTTGCTGACGGAGTTTCCCAACTTGGAAAACGTCAGCGAGACTCTGATAACGCTATATTTAAGCAACAACCCGATCACTTACATTGAACCCAGCCGGCTGCACATTCTGCGCGGACTAACAGATATGCATATCGGGGGTTCGCGAATAACGAGCCTCCCGGATATGACTTCAGTGGGGGACTTCAATCTGGTGGTACTTCGACTCGGCACCTCTCTGTTAAGTCACTTTCCCATATTGCCCGTGATTGGGCGTCAGCTGAAAAAACTTTTCCTCGGCGGAAACCACATGGCTATGCCATCCCGAACGACCTTGGAACTGTATCCCAACCTGACCTTATTGCGGTTCCTTAACTGCACGGCAACGTCACTGCCTGATTTGAGGGCGTTCCCGAAAAAGAATGAGACGTTGACTATCTCCCTGCAGACAAACCTCATACAGGAACTGGACCCGAATATCTTAGCCTATCTGGATTCCCCCTTGTGGACAATCTATCTGGATCGCAATGAGATATCCACCGTGCCTAACATGATGTTGGCCTATGTGGCTGCCCAGATCACCCTGGCGGACAACCCCATCGTGTGTGACTGCCACCTGAGGTGGCTGAAGACGGCCAGCACCGGTATAGACCAGACCTCCATGGTCTGCCAGCATCCGCCACAGTACAATGGCACAGACTTGGCATCACTGTCCTTTGAAGATCTTAATTGCGATGGTAAGGATCTGTAAGGGTATCAAATTTGAATGAGTAACGCGGGTTGCAATCTAAAACGCCTGTCATCCACGTAGGTGGGCTAACATGCATTCCAACGTTGACTGCAAGATGACATCATTGGCAAGCTTCATCGTCTGAATTTTACCGAGTGCTGCCTCTTTTCGTGTAACTCTTTTTGAAACAGATAATTGAAAAAGGAAAAAAATCGACTTTAAAATTGATAATGTTCAGAATCTAATGGAATCAATGGGATATCATGGGCTTGACCTGGAACCAGACAAGCTGTGCGGCTGGCGTGGCGAGCAAGGGAAGAATTGCAATTTGTCTTACGTACGACTTTCATAAAGGAAAGGAAACTTTGAAGTAGCAATATATTTGCATTTTTCTTTTACAATATTCGGTCATTTGAATTTATCTGATATATCCTTTTGATTTGCTGTCTATGACTTTCTCGTCTCATGAAAAATCCCGTCGAGTGGTTTGCCCTCAACACACGGCGCCCGACAAGCGCACTTGCAATCGTGTGGCTTTGTGCGCCAAATAAATGTTTCAATAGTCACAGGCAAGAGCGATGTCCGTTCCTTGTATGGCATCGTCAGTATTATTCTCTGAATTAGTCTACAGTCGACTACTTCTCAACGAGAATATGTATGACTCTTCTTCAGTGCGTATTTTTATAAAATCCCATAGAAGTTTGTATGACAGGGTTCCTTCATACTCAATCTGTGTTGGTTGAAAACTTCAAACATATTACGAATATACTCATCATCCTTTGAAGGAGAACAATGTAACTTGCAGTAGCCCTTGCCCCTGCTTCTTATATTCGGACAGTACGTTGTCATTCCGGCCTCTTTTTCTTTTTCATAAACATCGCAAAGAAAATAAATCTATGTTAATCATAAATATATAATTGACAATTTCTTCTGCCGACAGTTTTGTAGAAAAAATCATGCATGTGTGTCCCATAATAACTTTTCAAACGTCCGCTTAACTCGTACCGTTTATAAATATGTGTTTTATTTACTTAAGTCCAAAAAGGATCACTTTGATGGCTATTAAACTAAATTGCACATTACGGGTTAATATGATATAACAATGATCCGTCCGTCAACCGTCTATCCATGATGACAAATATTGTTTGTGAAATTTGCAAATTCATACGCTTTGATCTAACTTGTGTTTCGTTTTAGGGCTTTAATTCAGTCTGTCAACTTTTTTATTTCATCATAATTTTTTGCTTCAGCAGTGCTGTGCAATGCTAAGTCATGTTTTACTAGTTTCATGGGCGTGTCCAGGGAGGGTGGGGGGGGGGTACAGGGGCCACGTGCTCCCCCTTTTGAGACCCTAGGATATATCGGGGCCCCCTCTTTTAAAATTATGCGCCCCATTGCCAGGGGTGGGGTGGCAAAAGGGGTGACAAGCCGCCCCCCGCTCCTTCACATTCAGACCCTAAGATATAGTTACCGCCCCTCCCACTTTCACATTATGTGCCCAACGGTCACCAACGTCTCAGACTTTTACACGGATTTTTTCGTGTTTTGTGCCCCCGTTTTGTGCCCCCCCCCCACCCTTTTAAGAATTCCAATATATTAAATAGCATAAAGAATTATTATAATATATCAAAATACGCAGTATATTTTTTTCTTCTCATCAGCTTTGATCTATGTCTATGGATAATATATGCCAGCCAATAAATTCATTCATATACATCCGTAGTGTGATGCTAAGAAATATTGGAAATGTGTTCATCAATTAGGTAACTTCAGCAAGATGAACCGAGTTACACATTCCAGCTAAGTATGTTTTTCTCCGCTTTGTCCTCCACGATTCGGCCGTGGGCAACACTGTCAGGCCACGGTAAATTTTCGGTATTCAGCCGGCTGTAGCGCGCCAAGTTTATTGAACGCAGTCATAGACATGGCAAAATACAAGCTAAAAATATGGTCTACCAATAATGCTCCAAACTTACATGGTGCTTATTTAAGTTGCACAGTCGTCCAAACTAGTCCCACCCTGTTCTCCAGCACCCGGTATGCCCAACTTGTGACAGCGCCCTTTCGGGTGTGCCGATAGGGCTATGCGGTACGCCAATGAAATGCTTACACCGGTCATGTCCAGCACATTAACGAAGAGCGGAGCCAGCCTGTCTTGTCATTTTTCATGCAGCCGCCATTTGCTCCCGAATGTCCCCGGGGCTGTGTTGAATGGGGCAGAATCGGTATGCCGAATGAATGCGCTCACGACGGGTGAAATAAGTGTTGGTAGTAACGAGTAATGAGTAACGAGTGTATTCCACTTGCCTCAGGTATTTACCCGGGCCATCAAAGACCCCCACTGTGGTTGATGTCTTTTCGACATTTGCTGATGGCTTTTAGGCTAACTTCATGCGTGCCATTGTGGCTGGTGACTTCGACATTTGTCGGAGACTTTTAGATTAGATTAAATCGAATCTGCCAATAGCGTGGTCGTGAAAACTCCCCACGCTTCCGCCTTCTCCATTGCGCAAGCGATCGACACGAAGCAGTCCTTCCGCGTAAAACGCTTGCGGCATCTGGTTTTATTAATGCCGTTATCCGGGGAGTAACCCCTCTTGTGGCCGACATGTAAACCAGTCTGCATCAGTCGTTGGCCAAACCGGTCCCTTTTGCGAGGTTAGGGTGTGTCGGCGGGGGATGGGTGGGGAGGGGGGTACCTATGAAGGGAGTACCATTGACGAATAAAATCCATCGTAAAACACGTGACATGGCGGATAGAATTCGTCATCACGTTCCCATGTCCCAGATCTGGAATTGTCAAGTATCCCTTAACCCATTAATGCCCAGGTATAGACCGCGTCCCCAAAGTTTTAATTCTTTTCCCGTTTGTTATCACCAAGAAGGAAAAAAAGACATGTCTGCAATCAAAGCCTTTTCTTTATTTGAACATGAACATGTTGGGCGTCCTATATATAGCGCGGGCTGTGGCTCCGAGCGCTGGTTATCGCTCAATGCGTTGGACTACGGCTCCGGGCGGGGGCTATGGCTACCTGCGCTGGACTATTTCTCCGCGCCTTGGACTGGCGCTCCAGGCTCCGGTCGCCAATCTATGGCTCCGGACTATGGCTCCGGACGCGCGTTATGGCTGCGAGCTATGGCTCCGGACGCGGGCAATGGATCCGGACGCGCGCTATGGCTCCCTGCGTTGGACTATGGCTCTGTGCGCTGGACTATTGCTCCAGGCTTCGGTCGCCAGTCTATGGCTTTGGGCTATGGCTCCGGGCTATAGCTCCGGGCGCATGCTAAGGCTCCGGGCGCATGCTAAGGCTCCGTGCACTGGATTATGGCCCCGTGCATCGGAATGTGGCTCCGGTCGCCGAGCTATGGCTCCGTTCGCGAAATATCGCCATAAATATAATCCATCAATACCCCCTCCGTCCCCCCCCCTTCCCTCCAAGCCGAGCCACTCCTCCCCTCCCTGCACAATATTTTGCACATATTAGTGAAACAGATAACGTGTAAACAGACTAAGGAGCCCACCAGTCCCCGACAGGCCCTGGCACGCGCCTTACTAACAAATAATGACAGACTATTGCGGGAAATACACCTGGCCTCTCGCTCTCAGCATCCTATATTTAGGAAACCAGCAGAACGACGAAAGTTTCCATAGGCTAATTTAGTATTTCAGAACTGTACAAAGTACATTCTATTTGGCAGATAATATCCTGGCACGCGCCTTACTAACAAATAATGACAGACTATTGCGGGAAATACACCTGGCCTCTCGCTCCTCTCACCCTTGAAAGTGTGACCCCGGTACAACAAAAACTTCGGTGAATGTCAAATGTCCCAATTGACGAATTTCTGAGCAACACAAAATCGCGTCCTTTGCTAATGATATGCAGAAGGGCCCGTTTATACAATATATAGTTACATGTCAGCACGTAGATCAAACTTCAGCGTTCTATATGGATCAAATGTATTAAAGCAGCCTACTTACATGCGCCATCTTGGATTTTTTACATCTAAGAATCACAACTAAAAGTATCTTAAATGTGATATGTTGCATATATTTTCTTTGCGTCTGTAAAACAATCATTTCAACATCAAACTGCGCGGTTTATATCGCGCACGGACGTCCTAGCGAGCCGCGGTCGACATCACACAGAACACCGAACAGCGCGCTGGGATATAATGCCGGCCACCAACTTCTAGGCCGGTAAATAAATTTGCTTCTCTTCAGGTAACCCACAGGCTTTCAGGATTTAAATGCAAGACAGAATATACTTATTTGTCATGGAGAAGAGGTTGGTAATTTAACAAAATACAGAGTATATATATCACTTTAAAGCTGTTCTTACAACAATATTTTCCGCTTGAAAACGCATAAAAGCTTATATATAAGGAAAGGACGAGCGAAGTGATTAAAAACTACTACCACTACTAATAATAATAACAATGGTAATAATTGAACGTTTTTATTTCATCTATTGTTATCCAAATAGAATGTGTGAAATCGCGTAAAAGCTTATAAGGAAACGAAGCGAAGTAGCGAAGTTATAAAATAATAATAATAATCATAATAATCGAAAGTTCTTATTTTATCAACTATGACATCGAAATACAGTGTGCAGTAAATGAAAGAGCATGCTGTTACAGACACTTTGTTTCCAGACTGGTGGGGATTGAAGCATGGTTATGTGTGCTACGTATTCGGGCGGCGCTGCGTTTACACAAGTGTTACATAAAAACGGCTTCCTCGGTCATTATGGTCGCCCCGATAGCTCAGTGGGCTAACGACACGTGGATCGGTAGTTCGAACCCCGCCGTGGTTATGTCTATGATAAAGATCCCATGTTCTTCGCAAAGAGTAAGGAGTTATACCCCGAGGCCATGGCTCCGCTCTTCCGTTTCTTCTCCTATTGACGCGATAGCACAGGAATCGGTTAACGAGTCCTACACATACAACCAACAATCAATCGTGCCACGCTGAAGTGTTATATAAGAACTCTTCGTTACCTTTAAGCGCCCTGAACTAATCTTACGATTTCTCTTGAACGTGCATGTTAAAATCGCACATTTTCTTACAACTGACAACTGACGACCGCGGGGAGCACCTGATTTTTCATGTTGCTCCTGTCGAAAAAAAAAAAAAAAAAAAAGCAAACTGTGATCGAGGACCGAAAGCACACCCCTACGATCCCTGGCTGACCGCCAGATCCGTCACTATTTCACCTGTTACTCCTGTTGGCAGGCGAGTAACGGCTTCATAGTGAGCGACCAGCTCCGTTTAAATGCGACTCTTCAAAACCCTTACTCGCTGGCTTTGCTGCAATAGCACCTTTAAGTACTAGTTAAAGTTGCATATCGATCTCTTTCCCCCCAAAACTTCCAAGATATCTGTTGTCTATACTCCACCCATGCCAGACTGCCAAATAGTGTCTCTTAGCCTTGCCCGTGATATCAATTTACCACGAGTTTTCATTTTAGTGGTAAACGTCATCAGTTTGTGTGCGTCGCGATGTTTGGTATAAGTAGCAATGCCGCGACAGAGTTCTGTGGTGTCCCGGGATAGACACGTTTGCGCACCGCAGCCGAAACGGCGATGTTTATTAGTTTTTGACTTTATAGAATGGAACAGTCGAGTTTTCTGCAAATTTTGATATAAATTTCGCCTGGGCTTAGTTTTGGCGGGAAAGAACTCGATATGCAAATTTAAAGAACGAGCTGGAGAGCATTCGCCAAAATAATGCACGAGACGCGATAGCGTCGAGTGGTTTATTTATTCTGCACTATTAAACGCATATGTGACACCTGTTGTAGCAATGACGGGACATGACAATGTCAGACGGTCCCCCATTTATAGACGGCATGAGAAATATGTGCAATCGATAACTGTCGAATTTCCATATACTTAGAGCTTGCTGATCTAACTCACCGCCCCATTGGAGCTTAATGTTGACCTCTGCATTTCATTGTTTGTCTTGAAATTGGCAAGTTCTGACAACATCTGCTAGCTTGCCTCAGCTCTGCTCGGCCCGGCTGATGGCACCTTGACACTTAGCGGATACAATATTAACAACAACTGTTCATTATTAAAATAGTGCACTGTTTTGTCGGTCTTTATTTAAACAACGCACGCTTACGTTAATAAAACACGGCTAGGTCTGTTTTCCGATGCATTCTTCTAGGTAATGAAGACAAAGGCGTGACGTCACACAATTGTTTCACTATGATGAATACCAATAGAAAAGTCGATACCTAATACCCTTTATAGTTTTTAGCCTGAATCTAGATCTTTCACATTGCCCCTACTCCGAGAAAACACAATGGCCAGTGCAATGACGGCTTACCGCTCGGAAATATGTTAAAGTTGCATGTGGAGTTCTTTCCCGCCAAAACTAGGCCAAGGCGACATTTATATCAAAATTTGCAGAAAACTCGATTGTTTCATTCTATAAATTCAGAAACCTGATAAACATCGCCGTTTCGGCTGTGGTGTGGCAAACGTGTCTATCCCGGGACACCACAGAACTCGGCTGCGGCACTGCTACTTATACCAAAGCATCGCGAAGTACACAAACTGATGACGTTTACCACTAAAATGAAAACTTGTGGTAAATTGATATCACGGACAAGGCTAAGAGAAACTATTTGGCAGTCTGGTATGGGTGGAGTGCAGATAAAAGAAGTCTTGAATGATTCAAGGACTGATTCTTATATGTATTTTGACCTCATTAGTTTTGGCGGGAAAGAGCTCGACATGCAACTGTAATCGATAGGCTGCACATCCTAGTTCATTGCTCACTGTTCAGTGGCAGCACGGGCCGTTTGTCCTCAGAAGCGATCCCTGAAGATAGGTATTCTTGCTTTAGGGCACATAGTTATGAATGCTTGGCTTTTTTTGGCTTCTTTGTTTTCTTCTACTTCTTTCGCTAAACACGTTTGTTCAGAACGCTGGATAACACCATACTTCCTCTGCACCCCCCCCCCCCCCCCCCCCCAACACACTCTCACCTCGGTGGTATAACACAGGGGCGGATCCAGCAACTTGAAAAAAAGGAGGTAAGGCTGGAACATTGAAACTTGCGACCGGACGGGGTGGTGGGGGGGGTGGGGAGTGGGGGAGTGGGGGGGGGGGGGCTCGGGTCAATTGCGACCGGGGATCCACCAATTTTGGGACGACCGGGAGGGGGAGGGGGGCGTCTACTGAAAAGTTGCGACCAGGGTGGTTTGGGGGAAGGCACGCTTCAGATATCGTTCTTCTTCAAAAAGGTGTTTATTATTTGCTGTAGAGACTCCGGTCTAGCTCTCCGCCTACACCCGCCTACTTGCCATTGATAAACACGCCACACTTCCGGGCGCTAGATTCACACGAGCGACAAAGCACAGAGCGCTGACTGCCCCACGGCAGGAAGTAGAACCATCGATATACGGGGCAAAGTCAACGCGTTCTTTCAGGTTTCTCAATGAGAACATGCGCGACATTCACCCAGCAACCCAGATATCAATTAACGCCAATCCGCTCCCCGTGGGAACATGTGGCAGACATCTCGCAATCAATTTACTGACACATATCGCGGACCTCATTCACAGTGAAGGGAGAAAGCGCCATCAGTCGGGAAACGCGAGCTCAGTATGACCAACAAAATGGCGTGTTGCTTTCATGTGAGTCTTCTAGTCCTTTTTGGTGTTGTTCTTACATTTGCGCCTGTTACGGTATCAGGCCTCGTGAATTATCAAAACCTCGACGCCGGACTGCTCGCCATCAATTATGCCGAAATTCCAAATAATGTTCAACTGATTGACGTCAGCAGGAATGAACTAAGCAGTTTGGAAGATTTGCCCGATTTTTCTGCTCTGATTACATTGAAGATAAATGACAACTTCCTGACAGTATTCCCGAACTTAGGGAATGTGGGTGATACCCTCGTTTTACTGAGTATCGCGCGCAACCCTTTAACATTCGTTGACCCGGCGAGGCTGAACGCTTTGACGAGTTTAGAGTCGCTGACATTGAGCGATAGCTATATTACGTCACTTCCGGATATGCTGCCTGGGATGTCTAATATTGTGTATTTGCGAGTGGGTACCAATCGGTTTGATTCCTTTCCAATGATACCGGGGATCGCTGAGAATGTGCAAGAACTTAGGTTTGGAGGAAACCATATTGGAACCCCGCCTTATGAATCGCTGGCACTATTTCCCAATTTGCTTGCGATGTATTATATGAATTGCACCGCGGAATCATTGCCCGATTTTAGAGCCCTTCCGAAGGACAACGGACAATCCATGGAGATTAATCTGTTTAATAATTTCATACAAGACCTGGACAAGAATATCTTAGCGTATCTGGACTCCTCGCTGTGGACGATCTCGCTAGATCAAAATCTGATTTCGAGGATCCCGAACATGATGTGGGCTTCTGTGGATGCCGGGATCACCCTGGCGGACAACCCCATCGTGTGTGACTGCCACCTGAGGTGGCTGAAGACAGCCAGCACCGGTATAGACCAGACCTCCATGGTCTGCCAGCACCCGCCACAGCACAACGGCACAGACTTGGCATCACTGTCCTTTGAAGAACTTAATTGCGATGGTAAGGTTATTTAAAGGTGATATATGTTGCAACTTTTGTAGCTGTAACCTCAGTCGCACCACGCGCTACAGTCAGAAAATGACGTCATCTTATGACGTCAGTCGTGTAGATAATAATTGAATGACATATATATTAGGAAGTGACATCTTATGACGTCAGTGGCGGACTATGTATGAGTGAGTGTCGTGAGTTTGTTGTAACAGGGTTTAGAATTTTAGAAGAAGCAAGCACATTCTGTCTTATGTGGTAAGGTAGTACCAGATGAAGCCATCATACGTGCTTAAGTAGGTACAAACAGTTAATAGACTTCGCATGCACGCGATTTACTACGGCGGGCGACGCCATCTGCTAGAGCTACACAGCTGTATACACGGGCCATAATATCGGGAATAACGAATCCAATTGTGTCAACGACAAAGTGATTAACCCATTTGGTCCTAGCGTCCTCATAATATATATCGGAGGCTCAAGTTTGACCTACGTGCTGAAATGTAACACGTATCTACAACCCGTCATGTCTATATATTGTATAAACGGGCCTTCTGGATATCATTAGCAAAGGAAATTCGTCAATTGTCATGGGACATTTGACATTCATGGAAGTTTTTGCTGTATCGGGGAGCACACTTTCAGAAATGTAACCAGCAACTTACTCAAGCTCTTTTTAAATGTGTGGTGTTTATGGTCTTTTCTTATGATATTATCTCCCAAGTAGAATGTACTTTGTACAATTCGGAAATACTAAATTAGACTATGGACAAATTCTTCGTTCTGCTGGTGTCTTAAATATAGGACGCTAGCAGCGAGAGGCCACGTGTATTTCCCGCAATAGTCTATCATCAGATCATTATATGGTAGTAAGGCGAGTGCCAGGGCCTGTCGGGGTCTGGTAGGCCCCTTATTTTGTTTACACGTTATCTGTTTCACTATTTGTATAAAATGTTGTTCAGGGGGGGGGGAGTGGGTCTGATTGGAGGGAGCAGTGGGGGGGGGGGGGGCAATAGGCGGAGAGCCCGGTGCTTGGCTGCCAGCCGCGATTTTCCGAATTCCTCAAATGATACTGTATCCATATTGAAGTGGTTATCCAATAGGCACAATGCGGTACCTTCATCGAAGTAAGCAGAGACTTTCCATATCGATGGATTATATTTATGTGGATAGCCCGCGAACGGAGCCATATCCCGGCCACCGGAGCCATAGGCCGGCGACAGGCGCCACAGCCTCCGCTCACAACCATAGTCTAGCGCACGGAGCCATATTCCAACGCAGACAACCATAGTCCCTCTCAGAGAGCCAAAGCCCGCGCCTCAAGCCATAACATAGAGCCATAGCCTGCGGCCTGAGCCATAGCCTGAGCTCGTAGCCATAACCCAGAGTCATAGCCTGCGGCCTGAGCCATAGCTCGCGCTCGTAGCCATAACCCGGAGCCTGGAGCATTAGTCCAGCATACGGATTCCGTGTCCGGAGTCATAGCCACAGCCTTCGCCCAGAACCTTGTCCAGCGCACGGGGGGGGGGGGGCATAGTTTAGCGCAGACGACAATAGTCCTGCTCAGAGAGCCATAGCCCTCGCGCCCCAAGCCAAAACCCACGAATCAAGCCATAACCCAGAGCCATAGCCTGCGCCCTGAGCCATAGCCCGCGCACGTACCGAAAACCCGGAGCCTGGAGTCTAGCTTACGGATCTATAACCCGCAACCGCAGCCATAGTCCCGTGCAGGGGGGCGTTCTGTGGTATAATCTCCCCCTTCCTCCCTCAATGCCACCGTCGCTTCCGCCCTCCCTCTCTCTCTTCCTGGCTGCAACCCTCCATGCATCTTAACCCACACCCAACCGCGTCCGGAGCCATAGCCCGCAGCTATAGCCATCATCCGGAGCCATAGCGCGCGTCCAGAGCCATAGCCCAGAGCCATAGACCGGTGACCAAAGCCGGGAGCAATAGTCCAGAGCACAGAGCCATTGCCCAGCGCACGGAACCCTCCTAGCTTCAGCTCCGAAGGTATAACAACGGGTGGTCACTAAATATGAGCTAGTTTGCATGCTATAGTACCTTCCTTTTGGGTGTCACCCCAGCACAAACCCCCTCTATACCACTCGATTATAAATGTACCTGCAACAACTCGCTGTCACTGCTCACCAGCGTCGATAAACATGAGAAGACATTGCAATTTCGGTGACGCCTATAGGCTACATATGATTGTGGCTATTGTCGGTATATAGTCCGCCAATATTTGCCTTATTTCAACATCGGTGATGACTGTTGCAATACGCCATATCCATACCCATATGGTAGTTGTCTTAGTATTTGAGCTCCAAATTAGCATCGGTTGAATGAAACCTTCAGTGGGAGTAAACAAAACGGCAGAGCACGCATGTCGTCTCTGTTCAACTGTGTGGCCGCATTTTAACGTCACAATACTGTGATATTTTGGCCCAAGCCCCTTGAATAAAAGACACCAAGAGCATCGGCCAAATAGGACATTCCCTTTGGCCAAGTCTGGCTGATGTTCGCCCTGAATTCGAAGGGTCGTCCATTCGAATCCGGTCAGTTTGGTTTGTAAACTTTTCGGCGTCCATTCGTGCATGGGGTCAAATATACCACAATACAACAATGACCAGTTACATCTCCGTCACTATACTCCGACCGGCGTAAATACTCCGGTTTCTTGTCTGCCATTATAAATTTATTGAAGTACATCAATTCGACTGGAAACTATGGCCCAGTTTTTTTCCCGAAACCTTGAAACTATTTCATCATTGGCCTCCTTCGTAAGTAGCAACAGGCGATCGGTTCAACGCCTACATTACATTTTCAGGGAAGAGCTCAATCGGTGATGACTCGAGTCGCCAACACAGGGATGACCGTGAATGGCACAAACCCCCAGATGGCAATCTTGAATTTGTAATGGCTTAAGCTGTAGAATGAAACAAAAAGTGCTGGTTGTCCCCTGTTACAAATTGTCTTCTACTGTTAAACAACAACGGCCAGAAAATAAACAGCGTCATCTAACGTAAGTTGCCCGTTAGCGTACCCCTGTTTCACGATATGAAGTTGATTTAGCCACGACATTGTTGATGTGAATTATGAAATCACCGTTTTTTTAAATTATTATTTGCTGCACCTATAAGGCCATCTCATCGGCCGCCTTTTGCTATTTATTGCATTGTTTAGCTGGTAATATTATTATCTTTATTATTATTACCATCAGGTAATTTTCCTGTTATACACCTGTCTCAAGCAGAGGCAGACACATACATACATTAATTCCGCGATAGCTCAAAAGAAATAACAGGTGACATGTAATTGACCCGTTGCTAAAGACATCGACAATATTTGCTTAGCGACAAGCTTTCGAACTTCGAACTTTGAACGGATCTTAATATACCGTCCTACGCCGATTGTTGTCACCTTGACGACAGTATTTGTGGGTTAAAGGGAGAAACCAGACACCATATTTATCCACTTTTAGCATGACTTTCCTTCCTGAATTCTTCTTTCTTCCTACGATCTCTTGACGCATGGTTCTCTTAGGCGTGATTCGGTCACTACGGACAGACAAACAAGAGATATTCGACCATAGGTCGAGGACGAAAATCCATAAGCGTTGTCGCAGTTCGGTTGGCTCGGCTGACTTACTGAATACAGGTCAACAATTGCGAAACTACTTGACGATGACGAGGGCCAATTTCGGCTAAAGGCCTTTAAGGGACAATTTGGGTTAAATACTGCTTTCGGCAGGCAGTGTGGGCACTGTAGGCGGAGCTTAAATGAACATCCAGTTTGAAGTCACGAACGCTTCTGTCGAAGCAATATTAATGGTACTACCTGACCTTTTCCTTTTATTTATTATGACGTCATTTGACGGTCACGACAAAATTCGCGATGAACTTATGAACTCCGGTGATGGTAGCTATTACCAAATTAGAACATCAAGCAAGACTTATCCCCCTCGCCATAAGGTGTCTCCGAAGACGACGTGTAACGACAAAAAAACCGGTACTCGCCATACCGTATAATAGATGATAGTCCCGCGGATAAGCGAAAAATGTTGTGCATGTCGTGGTAAAGCCATGAAATTTAGCACACATGGTCGAAATTCATGTCTAATCAAATTGAGTTATAGTATCAAGTCAGATTTGGCCCCTGCCCGGTATGGCGGCCATTTTTCAAAATGGCGGAACGTCCCATAGTATCTTTGAAACTGAGAAGGATACAACTGTCACGTTTATGTCTATACATTGCTTTTCGGGTTCACAGTATGCCACAAAAACCATTATTGATGACATGTTTATCTGTATGCTAATGCGTGTATCTATAGCCTAAACCTCATCACACAGAGGGTTCTGCCTTATCGTCAGAAAGTTTGCCCAATTGCTTGGGATTGCGTTCTACTTGTAGTCAACCCATTACATCTACTCGTAGTGATGGCGGACAGGGATGATTCTCATGAGAGAGAAAGTCGTTCAGGTTTCCGTTGCGAACTTGACACGCAATGTAATGCCTTTGAAAAGATATGGCTCTCAGCCATGAACATGTACGCGCAGGACGTTTTTTGTTAATTGTCATGTCTAGTGCCTACTACCAACAATACCTCGATCATTCACGACCGACGTTTTTCATGCGAAGCATGGTCCCAGCGACTAGAACATGTTTGCGGGCAAAAGCTACGATATCTTAGCGAAATGACCCCTGATCTCGAGATCTGTAGCCTGTTGTGTTTAGGTCTGCGACCACGGTACATATGAAAATCCTCACAATGACTTTTAAATTTCCAGATGTCGTGTGTTATTGTTGAAAAACCCGCCATTGTGGCACACTAAGGGCGCCTTACTCTTGGAGACAAGTTGTTGGATTCTTTTTTCTTAAATAGAGTGATCCCTCTTCGTTTTGGAGATGTTGTGTATTGTTGTAGGCCCGTATCCACTATCTTGGAAAATGGCGGATGCGTTGTCCCTAGATACACAATTTTGTTCAGCGATTCCGAAAACCCATGCATAAACATAAAAAATCATCAGTGTTAATTTTCGAAATGTTGGTTAGTTTTCGTTGTCTGGTTTCGCTTTGCAACAGGATATTCAGTAATGATTGTTCTTTTAACTCAGTGACCCCGAAAACCTGTACCCAAATAACGGTTCTATCCCTCTTGTTTACAAGATATTGAGTATTCTTGCTGGCCTTGTCCGTCATATTGGAAAATGGCGAATGCGTCGCTCTTAGATACACGAAAATGTGTCGGACCCCGAAAACCAACATATAGACTTAAATAGAGAGATCCCTCTGCGTTTAGGAGATTTTGTGTACTGTGGCAGGCGGTCTCCTCCGTCTTGGCAAATGGCGGATGCGTTGTCGCAACTTATACAATTACATTTCCTTACTCAGCTATCATTCTCCATAAACATAAAAATCATCAGTGTTAATTTTTTTTACATATTGGCTATTTTGAGTGGTCCGTCATTTGAATAATTGCGGATGCGTTGCAACAGGATACGCAATAATGATTTTATTTTGAATTCAGCGACCCCGAAAAGATATGCACAGGTACAAAAATAATGGTTCTATCCCTTTTGTTTTCAAGATACTCAGTATTCTTGCTGGCCCGGTCCGTCATGTTGAAAAATAGCAAGCCCATGCCGCCAGCCCAGGGCATCAGCCCAGGGCATCAGCCCAGGGCATCAGCCCAGGCCCCTAACCTAGTCATAGACCTGGCCGCTAGTCCAAGCCGCTGGCTCAGGCCAGTAAGATAGCCCAGTAAGATAGCCTAGGTTGTTAGCCTAGGCCACTAGCCCAGGCTTAGCCCATGATGCTAACCTAGGCCGCTATCCTGGGCACCAACCCATGCTTTACCCAGGCTTTGCCCAGGCCGCTAGCTCAGGCCGCTAGCTCAGGCCGCTAGCTCAGGCCGCTAGCTCTGGCCCCTAGCCCAGGCAGCTTTGCCAAGGCCGCTGGTCCAGGCCACTAGTTTAATCCGTTAGCCCAGGCTCCTAGCCCAGGCTGACCGAAGACGTATTGTATTAGGGGAGGGAATATGGCCATGGGGGGGGGGGGCTGACCGAGGGAGTATTGTCATGGTGGGGAAGGGGCATGGGGCTGACCGAGGGAGTATTGTCATGGGGGGAAGGGGGCATGGGGCTGACCGATGGAGTATTGTCATATGGGAGGGGGCATGAGGCCGACCGAGGGAGTATTGTCATGGAGGGGAGGGATTATGGAGCTGACCGAGGGAGTATTGTCATGGGGGGAAGGGGGCACGAGGCTGACCGACGGAGTATTGTCATGGCGGGGGAGGGGGCATGAGGCTGACCGACGGAGTATTGTCATGGCGGGGGAGGGGGCATGAGGCTGACCGACGGACTATTGTCATGGTCCCAGATCTGTAGAAAATTATACTTGCTCCTATTGTACATTTCGGAACTGCTGTTATTGGATATATGCATTGGTCTTTCCATTCGTATCGTGAACACAATAACCGGTACATGAATGTTGTTAAGTATTGTCTCAACACAATTAAAGTTCGTCCGAGGAACGTCTTCCTGTGAGAGTTATCACAGGAAGATCCGAGGCCGCCATACTCCCATTCGGTTTAACCATACGCGTTTCATCTTCACGCCGTTTCTTGTTGCCCGTACTTTCTGGATCAGCGTGCAAAATATGCACCCATGAATAGGAGGACCAGTATTACGATTAGTGCGGTCTGCATTCCGCCACCCTTTCCCTATGCTGAAAGGACCACCCCGGGCCACGTCAGGGTCGCTTCAACCCCTCTACCTGCGTTGTAATGTCTCGGTCGGGCTTGGTCGTGACTTCAACCTCATTGCACCTCACTGCACTGGGGGCTGCAGGAGTCGGGTGGATGGGCGTGGGGGTGAGCAGAGCAGGAGTCCATTAACCCTGCTTTTATGTGGGTGGGCGGGTGGGGGGGGGGGAGAATGAAATTGGTGCTGCTAAGGCGTGCGCAGGCATTATTGAAATGGGGGGAGTGGGGGGGGGCACAATAATGGGTTCCGCCCAGGCCGGTCTGAAAGGGGGGGGGGGCACATGCTCCCTGTTCACGCCCATGCAAGGTGGATGTGAGTGGACGGGGTGGAAGGGGGGGGGGCAGGAGTGTATGATTCTGACGAGTGAGGGTGAAGGCGGTGGCACCTGTTCTCCTCTCTTCCCATGACTGCGGCCGACGGCTCTCCCAATATATCACCTCACAATAAGTAAACAATACCGTAACGGTGACTTATCGCGAATCGCTCTGTCACTGTCATTCCGAATCCGGCGCCGACTTTAACATGGGAATCCCCATAAGGAATGTTTGGCCCTATAGCGGGAAAAGTAAAGTAGAAAGTATCTGTGTTTAACTAAGAAACAACTAGGCGGTAAAATTAGACGTTCTGTGCCCCGAATCCGATTTCGCTATTCCCAATATTAATTATACAGTGAATTTACTTCGTATTTAAATATTTCATTTTTTTGACGTCATAAGACGTCAATGGCGGCGAAGTTTTCTTCGAGCAATGGGTCATACCGACTTTATTAATACATCTTTGGAGGCTGACGACGATTGAGAAAGTTAAAGTGGGAAAACCACGTGCATCTAGTTTAAACATAAGGACAAGGTGAACTATGGCGTCATTTTGCGCGAAACCTCTTCCTACGCGTTGTGTCCCCTAATCAGTGGAACATTTTAATGCTAGTCGCATCTCTTTAGGACAAATATTAAGCAAGCCTTAGCACTTTTACGTTTTTCTTTAATCGGATGGCCTTGACCTTTGACCTTTGACATTGGGACGTCCGTCACTTGAAAATTGTAGAGGCTCGGACATGCCATACTTCCATCAAAGTTGGTGAACGATAGCTGTTGTCGTTAGGACAGTAAGATGATACGCAAAAAAAACAAATATACATACCTCGAGATTGAAGTGGCTAAAAGTCCTAGTCCAAGTTACATAAGACGAAATATTGATATTTCGTCTTAACAATAAAAGCCTGTCAAGCAGAAATTGAGAAAAAGACGGATGTAGTAGTAGTAGTAAGTTTAGTTCCTATAGGAGGCCATCGGGCCCATAGTATATACAAGATTACATATATATTATATGTAACAGGATATAGCTGTGGCGTGCAGAAGTCGACTGGCTGACAAGATATTAAAAGGCTTGGGATTTGCGGATTATTGCATTAGATAAATCTTTTATTTGGACCGTTGTATGCTCAAATAAAACCCAAAGAAGCAAAAATGCATGTTAGCGCCAAGCATATATATATGTGAGGTAAACTAGAATTTAACTTATAGTAATACTAACAATAGTGCGAGGTTTGCATGGCGTCAGACATTTTATTGTCCCTCCATTAATTTGTAGCAGCCGTTCATGTTTACTATAATGATTATTGCCGGGCTGCTATAATTGGATGACGGGCCAATAAAAGTGTTCCTCGCTCTATTTTTGTTATAGTAACCGGATATGACGTCAATGCTTCGTCGCATCTGGTTGACTCTCGTCATATTTTTCTCAGACAGGAGTCCCCGCCACACTTCCCTCGAAGAAAATGGGGATGTTTTACCTGTTTGTTCCGTCGTCTGGGAGAGTGAGCTTAGCCCGTGTAGGCCTATCGGATCAAACCACCTTTGTTTGAATGGTTCGTTCACTCCGTCCTCTGAGATTCCCCTAACGACGCGTTTTATGCCCCCGGGCGCCAGGGTTCCCAGAGACGGCTGTTTGTGACAAATGAATAGACGCCTACGCGACAGGACGCTCGACGTCTATTAATCCTCTATTATTGTCGATGTTTTGTCAGGGACTTATGCGTCTATTGACCTGATGCGTCTCCCCCGAACCATTCAGTCGCTTGGTGGCGTGACTCGCTATGAAACCAAAACTAGCACCAGTCAGGAGAAGAACCAAACAAGGAATGGAAATAAATTGTTTTACTTACCTGTAATAGTATGGCCTTCGAACAAATCCTGGTTTATTGATGTCATCCACTATAAGGACTCATCCACCCTCTAGTTATCTTCCATTCAGTCAATAGTCACTAAGAACCCCTCCCTATGTCCATTCAAACAGAGTTTTATTTCGCACATCCTTTGACCTCTGGTGCGCTTAGGTCAATAAACCCACAGAAGCCCGACAATCGCTGGAAAATACAAAAAACAATTGGGTGCTTTAGGCCGCTTTCATACAAACAAACGGTAAACTGCATCATGAAACAGGGTTGCGTGACGCATGGCACAGACGGAGATTCCGGGAGCAACAAATTGCTGATCCTGCGCGCAATGAGAGGCTTCGTGGGGGGTCCATGCGTTCGTTGTATTGTATTTCGGATTATTCTTGTCACTGTGGAGTCCATCTTTGACCCCTCTCTCTACAAGTGCGTGCCCGCCATTAGTGAAAGGAGGGGCTCTAAACCTTCAGAAATGACAACCGGAGATTGTGGTTAATCTTGTAGTTTTCGAGACGGGGTGGAGCGGGAGCGGGGCGGGGGGGGGGCGGGGGTGGAAGCCGTATCACCCATGCTCCCACACACGCTCATTCTTCTCGTATTGAAGCATCCGCAGCTTATCCCCCTGTCTATTTACCGGCATCATTTACTATCAAGCAGGCGCGGATCCAGTGAGAAACTTGCGACCGGAGTGGGGAGAGGGTGTGGGAGTGGTTGTGCAGAACGAATAGTGACTGTGTTCGCTGTGCCCACTTCTTCAGAGAAAGGTAGAGGGGGTGGGGGGCACCTGCCCTTTTTCTTCTATTTTACCAGCGAAAGGGGAGGTACGTTCCCACTGCAGCCACCCCCCCCCCCCTGAATCCGCCAATGTTCAAGACCCCCATTCTACGTCAATATTAAAATGCAGCATACATAAGAGCATACCTAGACACACTTTCCTATTTTAAACTCGACAATCGCTCGACAAATGTTTAACTTAGCATTAAAAACATATCCGTAAACTAAGTAGGCCTAGGCTTTACGAATACTGCCTCAAGTATGTTTTTTTTATCGAAATAGAGGACATTTGTTTCGGTAACAGGCAAAGCAAGTTTTTCGGGGATTAAATTCAGACTCACACTCGAGTATATCTGTTAGATCATTCACGACAGACCCCTCATGCAAAGATCATATAAATTGATCAACTCCGCTACCCTGATTAACAAAAGAGAAGTGCTATGACCTTGGCAACATATACGGATCACCGTGTTCAGCGTTGAACATACAAGACACAAGAACGTTTTCGTTATTGACGGCACTGCTATAGAACAGTATTCCTCGCTATTCCGGAATGTTGCTGTCAGCACCCCTCCCCCACATCCCAGGCCCATTGGTCTGCTCGTTAGTCTACGTGATTGCTCTGGCCACCTGAGAGCTTAACGGCTCGTGGATCGGTGGTTCGTGCCCCGCTGTAACCATGTCTGTGTGGTCGCAGGATAATGATCTCATGTCCTTCTTCGAAAAGAGTAAGGGGGTTACCACCCGGGGACATGGCTCCACTCTCCCTTCTCTCTCCCATTCACGCGATTTGACCAAAAGTGGTTAAAGTGTCCTGAATATAAAACCATCTAGCCGTTAGCTTTTCATAAATTGACCGCACAGTCGACACGTTTTTGCACATGGTCGGAAATCCGTTCTTGTCCCTTCGGCATGCATGTTTACTTACATACACTTTCCCTCCCTAGCAGATCGTATAAGTCAAAATACCTTACTCCTCGTGGGGTTAAATGAGTGAACTCTCTATTTTCCACTGAATAGATGCTGACCGATTTTGAAAATGCAACTCTTAGATGCCCGGATGTTAATGAGAAAAAAATCAGGTTTGAGTGCTAATGCAATTTATTTTGGGAGACGCTTCCGAGTTCTCAAGCTTTCACAATCTTGCACCCCGTGATATGTTTGTTTTTGCTGCGGGGCTGTTCAATAGCAGTCGGTATCGGAGTGAAAAGTCGTGTCAAAATGCACGATGGCAACTTTTAATGGCGGTTTCAATAAACTGCTTCATAGTTTTCAAGTATAGTGATCTGTCCACTAGGCCACAGCGGGAATACTTCTCCTTCGCACACCGTCAGTCACCGTCAGTAACATTTTCATGGACCAGCGTGACAAACCAGCAGAGCCCGTTCCACACAGCTTACTGTTAGACACGACCCCCCACCTAGCCTCCCCGCCGTCACCCTCCCGCGGTCAACCATCTTAAAGGTTCGTCTGGCCAAACAATGTTATCTCCTGCCTGCGAAATCCATGCCCGAACCGCGGCACCGCACGAGCCCCCCCCCCCCCCCCCCCCCCCACCTCCCGGTCAATACTTGACAACAACGGGGTGACACAATGCTCTGTAAGAGATAGCCTTCAAGTTACCTGGCGACATCGATCCCGGGGGGACTTGTTACGGTGCTGGCAGGGAAGATGCTTTTGTGGGGGATTAATCTATACGGCGGTACGTGCGGCTTCGGGGAAAGCAGTCTTTCTTCTCATGAAATAGTGTAAACAAAGGTGGAATTAGACGAAAAATCAGAACGTTCGAGGCTACAATATACACCCTCGTAAAGAATACTGGCGTTGTGGATGGTACTCCAACCTCAGTCGCTGAGTATTGATGTGGTAGGTCCTCACCTTCACCGTCTTGACGCTAGGTCAGTCAGTTCCGGAGGGGGGTGGGGGTGGGGGGGGAGAAGGAGGGGGGGGGGGCTCCCTGGTGTGGATAGCCCAGCAGACAGTAGAATAATGGGTCATAGATTTTTAATCCCGTCCCGAGCACTTTATCTGCGGTGTAATTCATCCATTTATCATCCATCGCGCCTTGAGTAGGTTCATTCGCCCTGTTTAGCCTTCGTGTGCACAAAAGCGGCCTAAAACACAAAATTATTTCATTTCATTATTTCAAGTCCGAGGCACACGGAATATCAGTTGACGCACATTGAGCACGCGTACACCTACAAAAGATGTCTCATATTTCCCGCAATGTTAGTCTTTTAATTTTGAATCTTAATTTCTATATGAGATTGGCACCAGGCAGTGTTTGGCCGTTTCAGTGTTGCACCGTGGCTGAATCACACATCGTCATGCAATAAAGGAGGCGGGCAGCGGGGCATCGTATTCCCAGATCACAGCAATAGGGCTGTACAGTTCTCGCGGGTTCTATTTCCGGTTTAGGTCTTTTGTGGACCAACAAAAAACACGTCCTCTTAGAACCAGTGCACATCACGCTGGTACCTTGCTACAGCTATGTAGCTGTGTAGTGTTGGGAACCGGCCGGCTACGCGGTTTGTGCGTAGCTGGGGAAAAATCAAGTGGGTGTGAAACTATTTTTTGTTTGCTTTGGTCCAGGCATTCCAAACTATAAAATTCTATTGTAAAGGTAAGACATTTATCGCCCTATAATGCATGTGGTTCTTTGGATGAAACTTTTGAAAGCGTCGTATTTTGAGGGAAATCATCGAAGTTTACATTTCTGCGACAAACCGAGCAACATTGTCTTCGCCTGGTCATTCCGTATAAGGAGCGTTGTAACGTAACCATAGATTCCACGCGCAGACATGCGAGTCATGATGATTATTACGTCATACGACATGGAAAATTGAAGACACTGCTGCGGATTCGCTGCGAATAGCTCCCGGGTGATTTCAGTAATAAAAGGACCGATTTCAGGCAAAGAAAAGGGTGTGTGTGTTCTGGAGCAAGTACATGTGAAAAAGGAGGGTCTTTCGGGGCGGTTATATTTGAAAAAAAGTGGGCTATTTCCCGCGGCATGCGACAAGGGTCAATTGACATGGAAGCCCCCCTATATTTCTTAAATCGCTTTCCACGTTAGCTAGGATCTTTGTGCTGCAACATATCAGTCTATAGACCTACTATTGTTTTTGTTTTTATTATGAGTATTTTTATTGAGTATTGACCCGGACATTCTTTGCCTGCTACCCATATGGTAGATAGGCCTACGTGAAAACGTGCACACCACCGTTATTGAATCCTGCGTTTTACCCGGTATTGTGTGATCGGAGCATGGGGAGATATTATGCTAGGTATATGGAATTATGCTGACATATTTTATTTCATAATGGGACCGATGTAGCAATAATTCTACCCCCCCCCCCCCCCCACCAACCCCGTCCCCTCCATGCACCTACTGATTGACTGTGCATGTGCCGTTGCATGAACTAATCGGTCGCTTACGCCTAGAGGCACAAGACTAATCTTAAAACTGTGATGACCAGCGAAAAAAATGATTGCGCCCCTCGGGAATTGAACGCAGGACCCCACTATCATAAGAGAAACGCGCTACCGACTGAGCTACGCGATCTTCAACGATAGGCTGTTCGTTTCAGTCCGTCTGCTTGTAACTCGAGCAACCAGTCCCTGCAAAGTTTGTAATACAAGCACTATTAACGTTTGATTTAATTCGCCGTTAACTTTCCAATGGACAAATCAACATATAGACCTTAGCTACCTCCCGCTAAGCAGATAAGCTCTGTTGAACTGATAGCATCCCACTGCTGGTCGGAGATACCCCCAGCTGGAGGGGGTCACCCATCAGTGTGGCATTGGCCTGCCCGTTCGGCTATTGTCAAATCTGCTCGAAACAGGTTAAAAATTGCAGAAATAGGTATTATTTGTTAACTTCTTCACAGAACAATTTGGGTTTGCTAGTGCAAAAAAATAGGCTACTCGTTGCTCGCAATTCTAGAAACTGTATTGCTGGCTCCGAGATGAATGAACAATATTGTACTATATTGCACACATTCAATTGAATCAAGAGGGAAGTAAAAGAAATTGAAGGAAAGCTGGCGGAACGCTAATGGATCCAACGGACATTCCCGTTCCTCGTAAACTTACGATCAATTGTTGAATAAGCATGTTAAAGATGGGGTTATCAGCTCGTAACTCTTACTGACACGATCCACAGGAAGCACCTTGATAAACGATTGCGGCAGTGAAGATATGGACATAAACAATAGTCATTTATTGCCACTTTAAACAGTGCAACATATCACCTTAACCTCAACATAAGAACGGCAGTGTGGCTATTATATCAAGTGAATGAAATTAACAAAGAATAATATCAACTAAATACATAGTAACATAACTTATTAAGTTGGACTTTTACATGCGTAACAACATGCTTTAACTTAATAAGAAGATGCAGTTTTTGATACTTAGCGAAAAACACTTCGGCAAATCGGCCTGACACATTTTTTTTTATAACAAGTTAAGCAACTTTAATCACCATCTCCACATAACATACTTGACTATATCGAGCCTCGTTTTGTTTATGTCTGGCGTTTGCGTTTGAGCCACCATTAGGAAGTCAGGCAGCTGCGAAATCTGATCAGGGGCAGGCGTTGGGTTGGGTTGGGTTGGGGGGGGGGGGGGCAGGAGGGACAGTAGCATAAGTAGAAGAAATGTTGGAGATCGACAGTGACTCCTGTTTCAATAGCTCATTTCTACCTGCGTACCAATTCTGTATAATCCAGTCTGGGGACTTTAGGATATTAAAGTGGCATCAAGAGTTGTTTGCATACCACAGCGCGTTTCGATCTGCTTAGCACAACGCAAAGTTTATTCTTTATTCGACTTTGTAGTGTCTTGTTAAACTTTGGAAAAAAACATTCTTCGTTGTAGTTTTGGGCATTTGTATTTTCAGGTCCAACCCGGGAGACACAAATTTCGACCTTTGACCCCGCCGCGGCGCCCAATCCCCGCCCGCCCATCGGTAACGTGGACCGTGTCCGCAGTCGCTTCGAGTGTGCCACGCGCTGCATTAACGACGACGCCTGCCTCATCTTTGCCTTCCGGATCACCCCGGACGGTCCTGAATGCGCCTTGACCGACGCAATGGACATGGCCCACGCCGTCACTGGCGCCCCTAGCGGCGAGTGGGGGGACAACGACGTCAGTTGGTATCTCACGGATACATAAAATGCATAACCTGATCTAAGATCACGGCTTTAGTGTGATTAGTGGCATTTCTAGGTGTAAATAACTATTTAAAATTACTGCATGCTCGGTTATAACTTTAATTAAAGCATGTTACATATGCAAACATTTCTTCGATCCGCTCTTCTTCAGCCAATGTATTATTATTAAATACACTAGATAACTTAGCATTTTCGCTAAAGAGGATAATACGAAAGGTAGACAAGGACGCTTGTTCAGTGCCTGCCATACTTGAAATTAGTATACGGACCATTCCAAGTTTATTCCACGTAAGATTTATGTGTGCCACGCCGTCTATCAACACGTCAAGGATATATAAAGTTGCACATATCCATACGAATCTAAATCCATAGCTAGATATATATATATAAATCGGTTTAAAATAACGTTGTGTGCACTGTTGTCGAGAAAAAACAGTTACCTATAACGAGAATAGAAAGGAAAGGTCGATAATTGTTATTTTATGAAATAGCGGATTATTACACATGATTACACATGATTACACATGATTACACATGATTACACATGTTTACACATTATTACAAATTATTACACATTATTACACATTATTACGAGAAGCCAAAATATATAACATCGTAAACTGTCGTGCATGAGAAGTCTAACCTTCTTGTTAGACTACAGAAGGAAAGTTCGAAATATAACGCGTTTAATTCTAAGATTATTAATAAGATATATCCACGCAGAAAGGACCTGAGAAGATGGGGTAGATTTCTATTCGAACTATGTAATAAATGTGGCTGGATTGAAGATATGTGTCACATGATTTATAACTTTTTAATTTTGCGACGGTTTGGAAGCAAATATCGACTATTGTTAATACCATCATAGGTCTGTCAGAAATCGGCGTTGAAAACGCAGCTGTAAACTTCGCCATGTACGTAGTAACAATGTATCCTACCCACGGACTGGTCATCGCATACCCATGACTGTTAACCGTCAAGAGTTCGCTCATTAGTTTCTGGCTACGTGGTCTATACTCAGTTAGTTGTTAGGTTTAGATTTTATTATATGTTTCCTAAGAGAACTATATCTTAATCAGCGTGTTACAACGTATTTGGGAATGTATTTATGAATGTAACGCACAATTCGTGAAATATTGTCGATACGTGTAGCAAATATTGACAAAAGAAACAACAAGTAAATTATTCAAGACGCATTGTGGCCACTATGTATATAATAAGACTGCCAATGAAATGTTCTATCTGATGTCATTCAAATATACATATCACTGACATTCAACCCATATTTAACTAATGATACCGGAAAAAAGTCCAGTCCTGTAACATGCTCGTGTAGCTGGCAATAATGTATGGAAACACCCATGGCATGTAGCAATTTCTTTTTAATATAATTGTAGTTGCAATTGATATGACGATTTACTGGGATAATGTGATAGACGGATGAATGATTGGCTATTACACAGCTTCGCGTGCATATTGTGTAACCCCTGTGATAAAGCGATACTGTGGTGTATGTTGTTACTCTCCCACCAGATGTCGCTCGTCCCCCACATAGCAGTCCACATTGCGGCTTATATCGACGGTGATAGAGTCACCGACGATAATCAAAAAATGGCCTTGATCGAATTTTAGGGGGTTCTCTTTCATTTTCGTTTATAGCATTGCATGCGCTACAAAATTAATCACTACAGTAACTATTAATATTACTAAAATTGATTGAATTTCTATATTTTGCCTTTTTAGACATTTCGTCATTGTTGGAACACAATTTATGCGCCGAAATGTTTGATATCTAGGTAAGAGGGGGTCAAGCAAGCTTGCAATTGCGCTTCATGTAAAAATTATTCCGCAAAGAATATGGCTTAAAGATATATAATATGTCGTAGTATTGTATGTCAAATCTGCATTTATTATATATATTAAAGCGTATTCTGTTGTTGTAGACCAATGCAAAGAAGCTGGTGAATACCACCATGTGTGCATTTGATTCCAATGTCGACAATGTCGGAATTAATGCGAGAAGATTCATTCCCATTAACTCGGACAGCAAATTCTCTGTGTAGTGGCATCTGTATGAAACAGTATAGCCCGCTATGTATGTTTCTTTTTTTCTTTAACTGCAATATGTTGTAGATATTATCTATTGCTATTATATCGGCGTAGGCCAAGGCGGTTGGCTCCTTAGACACATTATCTTTTGTGTTTAATGAAATGCAATATTGGTGTTTGTGTGGAAGGTACACTTGGGTCAAGAAAGCTCCTGGGAAAATGAAATGTTATGTGAACTTGCCCCGCATGCAGATACCAGGGTTCATATCCACGACCCGTGTTAATCTGCCTACCGGCTTGCCATATGAGCTAGAAACGCTACCCGGCTCTAAATGAAATTCGTCGTGGCATTACGTCATCATGGCATCCAAGTGCAAGGGAAGATCCAGGAAGGGAGGGGGCGGGGGGGGGGGGGGGGGGGGGGTAAGGGGTCTGTTTGAGGAGGAATACCGTTTTTCAAGGCACAATTTAGGCCCTTTGATGTGTGGACCTCCCCCTTTTTGTGGAAGAACGCTATCTGAGGCGTCATGGGTCATAAGTTTCAGTGGATTCCCTCCCCTTTTCAAATTTCTGGATCCGCCCCTATAAGTGCACTCATGCGCCTCAGAAATCTACAGTGTTTCAAATGTATCGACCCAAAATCTAAATTCATTCCAAGCCATATAGGGTGTTGGCCAGTTGGCCGCTATGACCTTCATCTTCAAATGTAAGATGTTCGCGCATATATGACCTTGATTTGTAAGTTCAAAGATGTACCCGATATAACTATCGTTAAACTCTGTACACGCACCAATAGTAATTTGCATTACGTTTCCGCGCCACTGATACACATCCCGATCTGTTATCGCCGTTACGTTTAAGTTTCGGTTTTTTACTCTCGCGCGGCAAATAAATGAGTTATTGCAGGCGGTTGGGTGATGGTAGAAACGACGGTGCCCTTCACAATTTAAGAAGGTGATCACAATAGTAATGAATGTAATGGAATAGAGCCCATAACAAAGAGTTTAAGCAGTTTTGCTTAAAAGTGTTTTTATCTGTTTTAGTTATATTTATATATATTTTATGTTACTTTTTTCGCTCGGTTACTTCAGGACTAATTCTCTGATGGATTATGACACATAAGGAAATAACCATTTCTAGAAGAACTCCTTCTAGTGATGGTTGTTTCACTCATTTATTTTTGTATTCCATTATTTAAGTTACATTTATAAACTAAAATATTTAAAATAAAATAAAATATTTAAAGTTGAACCTTCTGTTCATAAAACTTACATGACAAATGTGAAACCATCGCAACATTACTTTCCATATAGGTTCTGACCGCTATTCAGGATATATTTCTAAATGTAGTGGTGAACATAAATTTCACCTGAATAAGTGAAAGTAAGACCAATTTCACCTGAATAAGTGAAAGTAAGACCAAAGCTACTCAAGTAACATTCGTTTTACAAAGTTTCCACCAAAAAATAGGGTGATGGGGTCTTGACCTGGAAGTGTGTTGCGCATGCAGTTTATATGAGGCCGCCTAAGAAAAAAGATGAAGATATTATTTGTTTTCATGTGTTTTTCGTGAAATAAATTGCAAATTAATATATATATATCTAAGCCTATATTGTAGTCTGTGTTTTGGCGACCTAAACGTGCCTTGGCTGCTGCGTTGCAGGATAAATTACCATAGCGCCTATGCTAGCAGTGCATGTTAGCAGTGCATGTTAACAGTGCATGTTAGTGCAGTCTGGTAAGCTTAATGCTTCCTTGTAAGGACAATGTTCATATGAAACTTGAGTTGCGGAAAGTCTAAATAACGCGCCATCGTCCCTTTGTCGCTCTTTCTATAGTATAGTCAGTCTTAGTCGCAGATATAAACACACGTGTACGTTTCAAACAACGCTGGTGGTCGGGCGTTATTGAATGGGCGGCATTGTGCACTGGGTGACTGTCCACTGACCAGACGAATGCCCCTGCAGACGACTGAAAAATATTACATTCAACAACTGTCTTTGTGTTTCCCTCTTTACAGACAGTCAATGCAATAGGATAAGCTTCCCTGAAGTATCCTCCCCCGATAAATGCAACAACTGAGACATGCATTCGTACAAACAAAAAATAATTAGGAAAATTCCCTTTGGTTATGATACATACGGGCAACCGTTAGAAAGACTATATTTATACGTTGTCCTCGCAAACGGATCCCGCAAACGTACTTATATATGTAAGTCAGGAAACACCCCGAGTTTTGATGACGTTTACGGGATACGTTCAATCGAAAACGTAATGAAATAACTCCCTCAAAACCATGTCGTTGTACAATTAGCTTTGAGAAACTCGTAATTAGGTGTTTGCATTAATCTGCCTTTGAAGATTTATTAGAACTATGTACCCCCGCCACCCCCCCCCCCCCCGTAAGAGGGATGCAATTGAAACACTGACAGCATATGACTAAAATTTTGAAGACGCTATTCAGCGTAACGTGATATGTTATATTCATGCATACTGAATTCAGACATAGGAAAAGCTATTTGACATCTGCCGATTCATGACGTCATCATGACGTCACTGTGACGTTATCATTGCCCGGTCGTTCTTCCCTTGAGGGGGGGGGGGTGGTCTGTTTAAGCGATTGTTCGATGCATGTGTATTTTTCATCCAGCTTACCATATTCTAGATAAAATGATAGACGGTTAGTCAAGCAGATGGTCACATTTCTATTTTGTCTGACTTACCTTGTCTGAGGACAAAAAGTGATGCTTACTTGATGAAATGTAAAAAAAGTGTATTTCTATTTACGGTTTTCACCAGGAGCATTGTAGCCATACATACATCTGTACGCTATGTCTAGCAACTGTAAATCTTGCTCTTAATAAACGTGTCCGTTCTGAAAGTGTAGTTTGCTTCCATTTCTTTCGCTTTTTTTTCAACCTGTTTATCCAAAACTTGCAAATTATGGTTCTATGGTTAGAACGTTTTGCACTGAACGGGTAATTTCAACAATATTCTTTGTGAGTGATGGATTTTTCCGAAACGTCCATTATGTCACTCCTAAAGGTCTGGAAAGATCCAGTGTCCAAAGTCGATTTTTCAATTTTTTTTCTTTTTTTTTTTAATATACCACTATTTGTAACCATGTCGCTTTTCCAGATCCTCAATATCGTAATTTGGAGATCAATCAATGTCGAGTGTCGATTTTTCAAATAGGCCCGTGTCGCGTGGCGCCATTTACCCCTTCCAAACCCCTACTCCAGGGTTGGAATAGAAAGGTTGACGTATGGTATTTATTATCACCAAACCAGTAATAATACAAATAAATGTAATAAATCATAAAGCATTCACCAGTGTCCAGAACTCACATAAGTGTCATATTGTTCATTATTACGAGTTGATGGTCGGGTTAACTAGTAAAATTAACTAGTAACATCAAATCTGAAGGCCGCTAAAATCGCGTAATCTGCCCCAAATCGCGCTGTGGCTCCTTCAATAGTCAATCGTTGCCATTGTAACATTGCGCAGATATGTATGACTGTATGACTTTTAGGAATAATTTTCAAAACGTATTGTACGATATTGTAAGTGCCGCCTCTTAAAGAAATGTGTGCGTTATAATCTTGAATGACTGAATCATCAATGTAAGTATATCCTGGAAAATTGAATTTATCGCTAGAAGACATATTTCAGAGAACACAGAATGTTTCTTTGAGATATTTGCGAACTGTGAATTTTAAAATTGGCCAATTATGAAAGTAATTGATATATATATGTTTCAAATACTGCTGGAATCATTTTTTTCTCAATCATTTACTACACGAAATGGTTGCAAATACATATATCACACAAATACAGAAAAGAAACAACTCTATATATTCGCCGCATTACCATCTATTATACTAATCGAAAGTATTGGTTAAAAATATATATATGAAAGATATTGACATATCACGTATTGACATAATATTCAAGAAAACGTGGTGAAAGCAAAACTTACTCGCGTTCGCCGCCGCGATATTGCGTCGACTTACGATCACCTGTCTGCGTACAGCAGCATCGAGTCTGTCATACTGAACATTATATGAACTGTAACACTCTGACGTACACTATAATTCTAGCCATTTATTCTATTAACAGTTAAAGTAATGACGACCTTGCTGCCGTTATCGAAGCCATATCCACGCAAAATAACGTTATCGTGACGTATAATTTCCGGCTTATAACATGGTATTTAGGTATAAGGCTCACATATATTTAATCATTGCAGATGTCTGAGTTGTTATTTTTTGTGTGTATATCCCGTAACGCGGTTGTGCTTTAACTTCCTGCCAAATTCCTTATTATCTGTTTGACCCATGCAAACAATCAAATGTGAAAAGCTTGGTTATTCCGATACGTACATGTTTTCCCGAGGTACACATGTCTAATAATTTAATAATAGCCCAGGGCACTTAATTATGGTAATAGCCAGGAGCCGTATTCATAATCGCCTCGTAAGTTACGCACGAAAAGTGCGTTTTCATCTTAACCTCAATAGCTCGTTGTGGTGGTGCTCATGATCACGAAATCGTCTTCAATAGAATTTTAGCGTTTTCTTAATTCAGAAAATCCACTTTTGGGTGACTACATATGTATTTGGAACCCGATAATCGCTCGACAAATCTTCCACTTAGCGCTAAGTCTAGTGGCGTAGCCTAAGTGGTGATTATGAATACGGCCCCAGAACAATAGCCAACGTGAATCGGAGACACCCCCCCCCTCGCCCTCCACCTTTTGTGGTACTGGCTTCCCCATTTTGTGAGCTCTGTTTAGTTAAGCACACATCCACTCTGGGTTGGTAACAATTTAAATAGACCCAACGCCCCCCCCCCCCCAAACCACCACCACCACAAGCTCGTTTTAAATTCCAGGGTCGTCGCCAGTTACGCAACTTTTTGTAATATAGTTCCAGGGAAAATGGGAGCATTGATAGAAAAGCAACTAGATATTGATATTAATCATAACAATTTCCAAATGGACCTTTCATCTAAAGGGTCATACGGTGACATCATATAGCATGTTCCGGGATACTGCACCGCTGTACGTGTACCATGTCTGCAGGACAGTGTGCCAGATACACCGTGATATGCAGGCCCATACATCCCTCTTAAAGTTGCTTACCGAGCTTTTCCAGCCACATCGGAGCCCAGGCGACATGACAACTTGGACCAAAACTCGATTGTTTCATTCAATATATTCAGAAATCTAATAAACATCGGCTATGCGGCTCTGATATGGCAAACGTGTCTATCCCGGGACACAGCGGAACTCTGTCGCGGCACTGCTATTTATTCCAAAGAATCTCGAAGCGCAGCAACTGATGACGTTTACCACTAAGTAGGCTTACAAAACCTCTGGTTAATTGATATCACGGGCAAGGCTAAGAGACAATTTGGCAGATGCCAATCTGCCAAATGCGTGGAATTTATAGCGAGCGTAAGCGAGCTCTTAAGGTAACATGCAGGCATATTCAAAGTTCATTTCAAGCATAGGCTTACGACTTCCATTTCGCGTAACAGCCGCCATGAGACGTTTTCCGATTCGGAGTAAATATCAGCTGTACATAAATATATTCAAGCAAAAGAGAGGTCGAAGCCTATTATGTCATGTCTTTAATAATTAAATCAGCTGCCCCACAAAATTAACGAATAAATTATTCAATGTTAACACTGGATGTAGGCTTCAAATTAAAGTTAATTTATAAGCGACGCGCTAAATGTCTGTTGCCAAGCAGAGCGCTCTTGGTGACAGCCCATCGGCTGCTGTCATAGTGAGTAGTTGTGACGTCAAAATGTTATAAACATGACGTCACAATGGGAGTTCCTAACACCCGAATTGAGATTAATTGTGAATATTAATCTAGATGTATCCCCTCGGAATAACTGATTTAATAAATATACGCTCGCATTTTTTATGTAGCACCTATCCATATTACAACAGAAATGATTCAAGGACTGATTCTTATTTGTATTTTGACCTCTTTAGTTTTGGCGGGAACAAGCTCAATAAATAACTTTAACTTAAACAGGTGACTAATATATCATATATATACATATATCCAACCAGGGTAGATTAGTACAAAGTGGAAACACGTATGACATATACGGCTCAGATTATATTGGATGCCATGATACTCGTAGGCCGCCATTGTGCTCACCGAGTCTATGTATGTTTTAGTGATCCCTTTGGAACTGAACAATTACGAAGATTAGAGTGACTGCACGACCCCCAGGCCTTCTCAACTTAGGAATCTGTCAGATACCACCTGACATCGTTGTTGCCCCACTCGCCGCTAGGGGCGCCCATGACGGCGTTGGCCATGTCCAGGGCGTCCGTCAAGGCGCATTCCGGACCGTCCGGAGTGATCCGGAAGGCAAAGATGAGGCAGGCGTCGTCGTTAACACAGCGCGTGGCGCACTCGAAGTGACTGCGGACACTGACCACGTGACCGATGGGAGGCTGGGATTTGGACGATGCGGCCGGGTCAAAGGTCGAAATTTGTGTCTCGCGGGTTGGACCTGAATATATACAGAGAAAGCTACTAAACCTACTTGAAACAACCTAAAATCAGTTATTTTATGCAGCAAAGCAGAACACGTTAATGGGAGCATGAACAAGTGAAAAAAAAGCGTTTTGGGCCACTTCGGACCATAACACGTATTTGCAATAATCGGCACCACTTTCAGCTTTCATTGTGACAATATTGAAGCATTTAATTTCAAAATTTCGATGTGGAATGTATTGGTTAAGAAAGCATGAGGCAAATGGTGTCCCATGTAAATACTGCCTGGAAGAAAATGGTCTACAGATAAAGCTAGACGGGTTGCATATTGTGGTCAAATTTACTTACCGTTAAGATCTAAGCATATATCTAGAAGATACCTCCAATATTGCAACCTTGTAGATTTTTGTCAGCCATTTAATGTCTTCAAATGATAAAGGAAAACTTCATAACCTAGCCCTATTTGTTAAATGTGCAATTCAACTGTATGAAGAAGCATATTTACCTCGAGAGATTTCACTTAATGGCTTTTGGGTTTTCTATTGTAAAATGTTGTGCTTTGTCGCAAATTAAATGTTTCTATTTTTGTACCATGGGCCTGGTGCCTACAGTTAGAAATAAACATTATTGTTATTATTATTATTATTATTATTAAAGCATTTACATTTATTCAGTTTGCTATATATGAGGGCACATTTTGTTTCCCCTGATTTTAATACTAGACTGAGATCAAAGTCGTGGAACGTCTTTACCTTTAACTCCTTTTTACTTGGAGATATTTTTGCTCGAATTGCGCAATAATCCTGATTGTAGGATGGCTCGTAGGATGGTTAATCGTAGGATTATCTAAGCCTCTACATGTCTTCTTTTTGTCTTTCATTTAAAAAACAGCTTTTGAGAACCGTTCGAATGTTTCAATCATTTAGCATTAATGTTGTTTACTATGAACTTATTTTCACATCGACATGATTCAAATTACTCACTAAATGGGCGTAAACACATTTGCATGGTGATTTAGAGTTCATCTGGTAACTACATGACTCAGTGACGAACTTTACCTCATTTTCTGAAGGACAATCAGAAGTGCCTAAATTCTCGCAAGCAAACATCTGTTGTTGGGTTGAAGCTCTGACGAATATCTCACGACTTACCATCACAATTAAGATCTTCAAAGGACAGTGATGCCAAGTGTGTGCCGTTGTGCTGTGGCGGATGCTGGCAGACCATGGAGGTCTGGTCTATACCGGTGCTGGCCGTCTTCAGCCACCTCAGGTGGCAGTCACACACGATGGGGTTGTCCGCCAGGGTGATCTGGGCATCCACAGAGGCCCACATCATGTTAGGCACGGTGGAAACGCGATTCGTATCCAGAGTGAGAGTCCACAACGAGGTGTCCAGATAAGTTAACACATACTTATCAAGAGTCTTAATCAGATTGTTTCTAAAGGAAATGGCGAAGGCTTTGTTTCCCTTCTGGAACGCTCTGAGGTCAGGCAATTTGTCAATGGTAGCGTTCATCAAATTCCACAACTCCAACTTGGGATATATCTCCAAGACCTCTCGTGGCGGCACGTCCATGAAGTTACCACCTAACCTCAAGTCGATGAGTTTCGCTCCGATCACCGGCAAAAACGGGAAGACTCCCAGCTGATTGGTACCCAGTACAAGATACAATAGACTCGATCCTCCGACGGGCGACATATCCGGAAATGACGTCAACCGCGCGTTTGCTACGCCCAAATGTTGAAGTCGAGTGAGAATTTGCAGTCGAACAGGATCAATGACCTCAATAGGATTATTGCTCAGGTAGAGCTCGGTCAGGGTATCGGCTACCGTGGCCAAATCGGGGAATACCGTCAGCAAGTTGTACCTCACGTCCAGATAAACGAGCAGCGAGAAATCGGGAAACGCATCCAAACTGCTTATTTGGTTTAGACAGAGATTGATGTCGCTTACTCTGGCCGGAATGTCGCTGAAGTCAACCGCTAGGAGTCCGACGTCGACCTTACTGTAAAGTACGGCGTGAGACACGTAGAACCGCGAGCCGATCAGATGGAGAACCAGTCGAATCACGTTGAGACGTTTCATCTTACCGATCGGACAGATTTGCTGAATATATATATATATATATATATCTCTCTCTCTCCCTCTCTCTTTCTCTGTCTCTGTCTCTCTCTCTCTCTCTCTCTCTCTCTCTCTCTATATATATATATATAAAGCAGAGTGGGCGATAATACACAGATACTTCTGTTCACACCCGTATACCGACAGGTCTAAAACAAATCGAGCTAATATTTGTGTCACTTTTGTAGCAAGTCTGAGGCGTGATGCGTCGGACTGGGTGGTCAAGATCAGCCAATCAGGAGCAGTCAACCAATCAGCCTTCATTAACACATGGCACAAATATGTTGTTTTAGGCACGCTCAAGAGCACCTGGATCACTGAATGACAGAGGGCGCATGGGGGTGAGGTGAGGGGGGGGGGGCGGGGGGCGGGGGTTGCTTTATGGATTGAACAAAACAAAACCCGAAATGTGATACCTGTGGTATCACATTTGGCGATGGAGAGCCCAGAGGTTTTGAAGTGATTTTTGGAAAGTGCACTCCCGCTTTATATCCAATATTGGGACATCAAACTTTCCTACCGTAATACCATGAGCGAAACCAAAGTCCATAAATCTGTGTCCAGCATTTTGTTTATATTATCTATATATAACATGAATATGCGACAACCTACCACCCCCTCCCGCCCCCGCACCCCCCCCCCCCCCGCCCCCTCCACGTCCACCTATGACAGCGCGTTCACACCCTGTGGCTTTAAAACTCCTTGATAAACTGGCATGAATGAAATACAAACTCTGCCGCACCATTGAAATTGCCATACAAAGGAATTGCATGGGGGGAGGGATTATAACGACCGGCAAAAAACACGAGGTGCGAGAGGATAAAGGCGGCTTGCTGGCAATATTTGTCAGCGAAGTGAAACTGTAATTTTATGTCAAACTATTTATCGACGTTGCCTAGGGACTAAGTGCCCCGTGGGCAACATTTCATTCAAAACAAATGTAAAAACAACTTTCCGTCGGCGCGTGGCGTTAACATGCATCACGTTCTCAGGACAACAGGCATTGTGTCACACTGAATGACGCCCTTTGAGAATCAACAGATTTTAATGCGAACAACGATGTTCTCGAAAAAAAGAGATTTTTATCTGGGCCTATGGCGATGCGTAGTTGGGATGGTGGTCAGGTGGTCACCTATACAAGTGACCGACCGGGGGGCACAAATGGGTATCGGCAGCCGTGCCCTCCGTGCAATGTATGAAAAGAAGCCTATGACTCAATGCCCGAATGACGTCAATGAAGGTCTTTTGTCTGTGAAACATCTCAAGCCTGTGATGTCATTATATCGACAGGTGCATGCAAAGAGTTTTTAAAAGATGGTGTCCTAACTTTATAGCTTCTCAATAGTACTGTCACATGCTTTCATCACGAAATGGGAAGGATGTGTTCTGTTTCCCGTATCGGTGTCATATATGGGCCAAGAAGTGGCTACAAAGAGGTTGATTAGATGTGTCCATCTCCTTGAAGAAGCCATGTTACGACTGCAATAGCGTTGAAACTATCAATACTTCAGAAAGCAATTATAATCGATTCTAAGATCCGGCGAATTGCCTACAGCCGTTGAAAGTAAATCTGAAGAAGGCCTAATATTTGTGATGATACTGAGACGGTTTAGTATGCAAGATGTCATCTATCTAGGCATGAACAATTACGGAACTTTAAATACAACCCTGCGTTTTTTACTGAAAGGTACTTAAGACGAGACTGTGGTTTTATCAAACCTGTAAAAGAAGTTTCTTGTAGAGACTGCAAGCATAGCGAAAACACTAATATATGGCATTACGTGCCACCTCTAATATCATGTGCTTAGGTTTTTTTTTATTTATTTATTATTATTATTTTAATTTCAATTTTATTATCACTTATCATTGTATTTTTATCATGGAAAACTGCATGTATTATGTATGATCATAGTAAATAAACGAATCTTATCAACAACAACAAATTATCTATGCATGAGCGCATTCGATCGGCCTCACACAGACAAATCATCTCCCTGTTATTGGAAACATAATGAATTTGTGCTTTTCGAGTTTCGCCTTTGCGGTTCTGGTGTCATTGTGCTATAACAGGGTACTATATTTTCATTCTGGCACCGCCTACACCCATTTGTAACCATTCCAGTCTTGGTGGCACCTTTACCACCCACGTACCTTGAACCCCATTCCAAGACCCCCTTTGTGCGGCTTTGTGGCGTGGGCGTGCTAAAATGGGTATATATCACTACATACCTTGTTCCGCTATTCGCCTCAAACGTTTGCTTGCTTTTTCCACGAATGCTAGAAATAGGTATTGGCGGCAT
Source organism: Arenicola marina (assembly GCA_964019135.1). Lineage (NCBI taxonomy): Eukaryota > Metazoa > Annelida > Polychaeta > Arenicolidae > Arenicola > Arenicola marina. The sequence continues at coordinate 3,638,498 of OZ025256.1, forward strand.
TAGCTTACTTGTTCTACGAAATGCTCGCTAGAAATATAACCTGAATGTGCCGTTAAGCCCAAATCACGGATGCTCATTATGCAAGCCCTTTAACCTGCATGCCTTCCCCACCGATCAAAACACTTTTCCCGACATGCATTGCGACGACAATCCACCAAGATGTGAAGTACAAGAAAAGTTTTTTTAATCCAGATAATACTTGGGGGAAGCCATGCGCAAGCTGATACCGTAATAAATTGCTGCACATCACGCACGATCTCCATCCCACTATACGTCGCCATATGTTACGCTTTCTATCACGTAATTGCCTCTCCCTTGATAATTGTACTACGGCGGCAGTACAACGCTGCCCCCCCCCCCCCCCCCCGCCCCCAACATACTTCTAACTCTATTACTCCCAAGCATGCTCTAGTGATGTCGTGATAGGCGGCAACATGTTTTTACTCGCCTCCATAAACCGGTGTACCGCCTATATAAAGTTTAAGACAAAATTCCGAACCGACAGCTGCTGGACAATTTGTAACACACCAAACTGCAAGACCACACCGCCGAGAAGTCATTTGATCATCTTTGGTGACAATAACTTGCATAGTATAATCATTTCTATGCAGCGGATATTTGAGAGCGCGGAACAATCTGGTTGAGTGGCTTCAGCACGGCTACAATACTTAAACATCCCTTGGACTTTAGTTTGTCCAACGGGGTTTGTTTTGACTCCTAGCGTGAGCACTTTTTGTCGGGCCAGAGCGCGTCATCAATTTGCGTCATCAAGTGACGTCATCGAGTTGAACTTGTAAGCTGTTTGGGCGTCTACGATGCCTCGTCAAGATCCGCGAAGGGGAACCACGAGATTCATACTGTGTCTTCTCATTCTATCCGCGAGAGGTAATAAGTATGCTTGCGAAGTGCCATGGCCGCTTGGAATCATCCCTTTCCACGATATTCCAAACGATACTTTAACACTGAAATGCGCTTACTGGGAACTGACCGCGATAGAAAGATTCCCTGTATTTCCAGCGCTGACAACGTTGTCTGTGTCACATAATTGGCTGACAGAATTCCCATATCTAATTAACTCCAGTTTGTCTCTTGAAATATTGGTACTTAGCCACAACAAACTGACGCACGTGTCAGCAGCGCGACTTCACATTCTCTCCCATTTGGTAAAGCTTAATTTGGCATATAATGCGATACACGTACCTATCCCGGACATGGATTCCACAAATCTACAGGAGCTGACCTTGACTGGCAATCAGCTCACATCAGTTCCCATCTTGCCAAATATAGCAAAAACACTGACGAAATTATCGTTTGGCGGCAACTTCATCCGAGGATTTGTAGATCCGGTCGAGCTAAACCGCTATCAGGACATTACCTTCCTCGGGTTCGCAAACATTTCCTTGACAACAATGCCTGACTTACGCGGTTTTGCATTAGGACACACTGATGTGACAATCAGGCTTGCCATGAACATGATAGAAAAACTTCACGTTCCAAGCATGGCGTATTTTAAAGACCCGACCTGGAGCGTTGAGCTGGATAGCAACTACATCACCAGGTTACCTAACATGCTGCACTTGGATGTGAAGGCTCGAGTGACATTCGGCGACAATCCAATCGTTTGTGACTGCGGTATGCGGTGGCTAAAGCTGGCGCAAAACGTGACGGGCATCGATAGTGAAAGCCTGGTCTGTGCCAGCCCGCCTCATCTGAACCAAACGGCATTCAGTGACGTCATCTACAGCCAGCTCCTGTGTGACGGTAGGTGAACAGTGGCGGGTAACTATGGCGGGCCATCCTAACATTGATATAAATTATTCGATTCTTGATATCAACAATTCCATTCTTGATATCAATAATTATTCATATTAACAATTTAATTATTCATACCAACAATTCAATTATTGATACTAACAATTCATTTCTTGAAATCAAAATGCGATTCTTGAGTTCAAAAATTTAATTCTTGATATCACAAGTTCAAATCTTGATATCACAAGTTCAAATCTTGATATCACAATTTCAATACTTTGTATCCACAAAATCAATTCTTTGTATCCACATCTCAATCTTCATATACATAATTCAATCTTCATATACATAATTCAATCTCGATATCGACAATTGAATCTCGATCTCTTCAAATCAATTCTTGACATCAACATTTCAAGTATTTGTATCCACAAATACAATTTACAGCTTGTAAATCTGGGCATTCCGAATTATTTCGTTGCTTAGATTTCGTGTACGAACAAGCGGCGCGTGACTCCGCTTCAGCCATATTGGAAAAAAAACGGCGAACTGTCTGTTTCGTGCACGAATATTTGTTCTTTGTGATAATATGTGTTTGCTGTATGGCTGCAACCCCCCCCCCCCCCATGGCGAGATTTATGGCAACGGCATAAAAAAAAGTAAGGTTGGGCCCTGCAGTCCGAAGGACAAGCCAGATGCACGTCTCGAGCTGTATCGCCCCAGGATTTTTTCCTGCATTTTATCGTGCTTATGTAACCGCCGTGGTGGAATAGGCACTCGCGTCTAAGTCTAGCTCTGTGTTAACGTTAAACTTTGTGAAATGCATAGGCCTACACTGCTACAGTCCCGCGTCTTTAGGAAACATAGATCTAGGCCTATATGAATTTGAATCGGCTTTAGGAATGCGCCCACTCATTCACTGCAAAGCTCTGTTTGCTCATCTCTAAGATATGGACAATGTAGCCTTTGTATAAGGAAATATTTGCAGAACAATTCTTAATGTTAACAATTCTATGACTATGTCACTATTATTAGGCAAAGCACATTTGCAAAAGGCGATCTGGCGTGTCTCTCGCATGACGAATTTGTTTGAGAATGTGTTGGACTTTACTTGGGAATGGTTGTGAAACGCTCCGCCGGTAAATTTCTTACGGAGCAATTTTCTTTCGCTCGAGCAGAAATAAATTCTTCCTTATAACAAATGCTTGTGAACCCGGGCCCAGTTCTTTTGAACCGATTCACTGTAAATATAGAGATTTTCAAACGTCGACCCCCGCACCTACCTATACCCCCCACCCCGGCCTACCCCTTGCAAATTGCTGCAAACTTCCTAGTTTTATTATAATTAAATGGTAATAAATCAGTTGTCATCAGTGATGCTCAGCGTGGATGGATCACAAGATAGCCTGGTGTAAACAATTTACCGCGCCCACTCCAGTCACCATGATTCAACGCCGAGCTTGTGAATTAGTCCGTCCGGCCCGCTGCACTGCAGCGTGAGTGGCAAGAATTAATTGTCCTGCACATTATCAACTAAGCGGAAGGCGATGCCGTCTCATGCAGGGTCGTTACTCTTAGCTCTCTGTTTAGCCAGACGACCTGCCATTGGGGGAACAAAGCACAGTGGATGTCGCAGATCCCCCGATCGCGTTCCCATAGCAGAGCCATGCCGCAAGGCGTGGACGCGTTACATGCAAACGGCCAATGAACTTCCCGTCAAAATGCACCCATCTCGGGGCTCCCTCCCCCCACCCCCCCCCCCCCCCCCCCGTCTAGTTGACACGCCTTGGAGAATTGTGTATCGACCCTGGTTGTCTGGCTTTCAGCCCTTAAAACATCGGCCTAGATGGTAATATAACGTCTGCATGCCACGAGGACGAATAACGAGAATGCGGGACATCATCAGTCTCGGATGGCTATATAAGCCATTGTATAGCTATAGACAACACGACTGTTGTTATCACCTCCACTGGGACGTGTAATCCACCCAAACAGATTGCTGCCAGATCAGAATGTATAACTTCGAGCTTGTATGAAGTCAGTACGGACGGTCTTCGTCTACGGTCTACGGTTTACGGTCTACGCCTTCTTACGCATACACATCCGTAATAGTTTCTCCGAACCAAATTTGAGAGCAGTTCGTATTGGCCCCGAGGCTCGGTACATTTCTTGGGGCAACATCGTCAATTAGTGCATTTCAATTTGCCGCCGATTCGTTGGTACGATGCGTCATCAAGGTCTGCATCGGGAGACCATGAGAAGTGGATTCATACTGTTCCTTCTCGCTGTATCCACGAGAGGAAGTAGCTATACATGTAATGCGCCAATCCCGCTTGGAAGCATCCCTTTCCATGATATTTCAGGGGGTATTTCATCACTGAAATGTGATAAGTGGGAGTTGACAGCGATAGATACATTCCCCGTATTCACGTCGTTAAGCAAACTGAGCTTGACGCATAATAATCTCACAGAATTCCCAGATTTAAGCAACATCAGTTTGTGCCTGCAGACGTTGTTACTCGCCAACAACAAACTAACGCACGTTTCACCAGCACGACTTCAAATACTCTCCCATTTAGTAAAGCTCCATTTGGGATATAATGCGATACACGTACCTATCCCAGACATGGATTCCACGATAGGTACAAACATCCAAGAGCTTATCTTGACTGCCAATCAGCTCACATCAGTTCCCATCTTGCCAAATATGGCAAAAACACTGACCAAATTATCGTTTGGCGGCAACTTCATCCGAGGATTTGTAGATCCGGTCGAGCTAAACCGCTATCAGGACATTACCTTCCTCGGGTTCGCAAACATTTCCTTGACAACAATGCCTGACTTACGCGGTTTTGCATTAGGACACACTGATGTGACAATCAGGCTTGATATGAACATGATAGAAAAACTTCACGTTCCAAGCATGGCGTATTTCAAAGACCCGACCTGGAGCGTTGAGCTGGATAGCAACCACATCGCCAGGTTACCTAACATGCTGCACTTGGATGTGAAGGCTCGAGTGACATTCGGCGACAATCCAATCGTTTGTGACTGCGGTATGCGGTGGCTAAAGCTGGCGCAAAACGTGACGGGCATCGATAGTGAAAGCCTGGTCTGTGCCAGCCCGCCTCATCTGAACCAAACGGCATTCAGTGACGTCATCTACAGCCAGCTCCTGTGTGACGGTAGGTGACCTATGAGCACGCCGGGTCTTCTTCCTCCAGCCCTGGCACTGCCATACTGCTTTCTGTTTTCTTTCTTCTGTTGAGGGGAAAATCCGTATCATTGACCATAATCACAGAAGGAATAGGTCCCCTGCCCAGTTGGACCGTGGTTGCGAAGCTGTTGAAACGATGCCCATTTACCTTGATTAAAATAAAATAAAAATTAAATTCTCAAAATGGCTCCAACAGAAACGCAAATTATGTTGTAATCAAATGAAAGCCCAATACAACAAACTAGTATGCATATGACACGTCTCTGTTTCTTGTAATCATGACATGAAACTGTTTTTTCGAAATACCCGTGAAAACTATGAATAAATGAGAAATGAAATAATTTAAATATATATTGTTAACACAATGCATAGGAGTTCTAGCTGCATTGGTGATAAAAGAACGGAAATTTTGACCGTGATGGCTGTCCATACTTGTCACCCGATCACTTCAGATAAGTGTAAACATTGGCGAATCATCTAGCTATTGTACGCCAAGTTTACTGATCGTGGCCAATATGATGGAAAATTACATGTTTAAAGTGTCATCTGCCTACATATCGATACGAGAAAGTTAACAGTTCTTTGTTTAAGACGCACGAAAGACGAATTGCGACCCACCCCTGCCTTGCCTCGCCGGCCGCGCAGCTTGCCTGGTTCCACGTCTTATGCCGTAACTAGTATGGAAGCCATCGGCGCGCGGTATCCATTGTTACGCAGGGAGCGAGTCAGACTGCGCACTGAACAAAAAAACTGCCCTATTACTAGCTGATGGTCGTGTATAATTATAGTACAATAGCATCAAATATGAAGGCAGCTACAAGCGTGTAATCTGACCCATGAAACACCATGAAAAGTATGTCATTGCGTAGTCTTCTATGATGTCCTTTCAATATAACTTCCTTTCAAGTTTGTTCTACTGCAATATAGCAATAGCGCGAGTTAGCGGGGCGTTAGGCAATATCATTGGTGCGACATCAACCTATAGCAACCCCCGCCAAGTGGGAGGATTATGCATACGAAGGACTGCTGCAGGCTGATGATTGGTCACAAAATGTCTAAAGCCATGCAAAACTCACGCTATTACTATTATTACGTGTTGAATATAAATTCCATTTTTGTCCTCACATAGATCTATGTGCTGTGTTCTTGCTTCTTTGCTCAACTTTTGCATACAGAGTTCGAAGTAAAATGTTTAGTGCTTATCCTGTTAGCCACGCGCCTCCTTTACACCATATCAGTCCGTCTATATGTATCAGTAAATCGTAACCAAGAAACGGCTTGCGCAGCTAGGCAACTAGGCGTCTAGGCGGGCCGTTTAAAGATATAACCACAATTATTTTGTGCTGGACGCCATGTTTCATTGTTTTACACAAGGTAATTATGGCAATTATTGATTATTGAAGAGGTCACAGGGCGGTTTGGATCAGGTACATAGATAGATAAACAGATGATTTGTCCCCTGTTGGTAGTTTTGGGAAATCGCTCATTTGTCCCAGGACATCCCTGTAAGTTTATTTCTAAATATGCAAACTTACTACATTTACAAAAAAAACAAATCTCGTCTCCTACTTTCCCAGTACTTCAAAAACGACATTTGAGTGCCATGTTTTCTAGTTTTGCCAGTATCTAGGTCAGCTATATTCGAAAAACGCCGTTTCTGTTTCAATTGGTAAAATTCTACACCGTAGCTCTGCCAGTAGGGACCGTTGTGACCTACCCAGGTAGCAAAATAATATTCTCCGTATGTTACGGGAATATTACCAAAATATAAAACTAATATTACGGGAATGTTTTTCGGCAAAGTTTTCCTAATATTCAGGGAATGCTTTTTGGTAATAGTCCCGTAACATTGGCGGAATATTCGGAGAATATTCGACGAATATTCCGCCAATGTTACGGGAATATTACCGAAAAACATTCCCTGAATAGTAAGAAAACTTTCCTGAACAACATTCCAGGAATATTTTTTGGTAAAATTCGGAGAATATTCGAAGAATATTCGGAGAATGTTTTTTTAATATTACGAGCGAACCTTCCCAGAACGTTAAACGAACATGATGGTGCACTCACAGAAATGAAGCAGACAAGTGCTTAACATTGTTAACGTCTTTATTATTACATTACCGTCTGGTTGACAGGCCATTACGCCAATACAAACCGTATAACAGGCTTAACGCAGTCGTTATAATTACATTACCGCTTGGTTAACAGGCCATGGCACCAATACAAACTGTGTAACAACTTTAACGCGGTCCTTATAATTACATTACCGCGTGGTTGACAAGCCATTGCAACAATACATACCGTATAACAAGTGTTACTCGTCCTTATACTGACGTTACCGCGTGGTTGACAGGCCATTACGTCAATACAAACCGTGTAACAAGTGTAACGTAGATTTTATACTGACGTTACCGCGTGGTCGACAGGCCATTGCGCTAATACAAACTGTATGACAAGTTTAACGTAGTCTTTATAATGACGTTAACGCGTGGTTGACAGGCCATTGCGACGATACAAACTGTATAACTAGTTTAACGCGGTCTTTATAATTACATTACCGCGTGGTTTACAAGCCAATACAAACTGTATAACAAGTGTTACTAGTCTTTATACTGACGTTACGGCGTGATTCACAGGCCATTGCGCTACTAGAGAGAGAGAAGAGCCCTTTTAGTTTGAAGGAAGAACAACAGTTTTTGGGGAGGGTAGACCCTCTAAGTTAGGGAAGGGGAGACACCCCAATTTGCGGATGGGAGACATGCTAAGTTGGGGGTGGTACACAAACTTTGGGGTAGTACCGCAAGATTGAGGTGGTACCCCAAGGTTAGGGTGGTACCACAAGTTATGGGGGGAAAGAGACCCTAAGTTAGGGGAGGAGAGACACCCAAAGTTTGGGGAGGGGATACACCCCAACTTAGGGGAGGGGAGACACCCCAAGTTTTGGGAAGGGGAGCGATCCCAAGTTGTGATCGTAACCAAGTTTGAGGTGGTACCCCACTTTTGGGGACGAGAAAGACTCCCAAGCTCGGCAGAGGAGACACCCAAGTTAGGGGAGAGGGGACACCTAAGTTAAAGGAGGGAAGAAACCCCAAGTGAGGGGAGGGGAGGCCCCTCAAATTTGGGGAGGGGAGACACTAGAGGGAAGAATTAGGCTTTTCATCACCATTCTTCTGTATTACAAGCTTTTCGTCAACTTCAGCTTCAACATCAACTTCAACTCTCATTCAGCTTCAGGATTCTCCATCGACGGCACCTATTAAAGAAAGACAAGCAGTGGTCAGTTGCAGTTAGTGGCATATATGTGAGCTATCATTAAATCCTTTATTCACAAGCACACATTTAAGGGTATAATTTCTGCAGCATGTGAACTCACAATGATTGTAAATCATTGCACTTGGTAAGCAGCTTCAATTACCTCCATTTTTTTACTCCCTGTCTGGGGCAAACCGCATCATCTCTGCCCGTAGCTCATTGACACAGCGCATATCATTCTGTTTGCAATTTGACATATATTGCTTCTGCAAAGATAGATTGACCATGAATTAGCATCCTACCTGAAGACACTATTAGAAAAAGAAAATGGGAATCGAGTTAACCGATAAATGATTTGTAGGTGCAAGTACACAGCTCAGGATTTAACATGCTACAGAAACCGCTGATAAACAAGAAAAACATACAGAATTTGATGATTGAAGCATGGCCACTAGACATGTACACCAGTAAAGTGTTACTTTATGTGTCATACTGAGACTGGGTAGCCCTGAAACATGCCTCGCTGACCTTGAACCATGCAGAGACTAGAGAGAACCATGAAGTGAATGTCAGTTGCTCACCTTGATTTAAAATCTTTGGAACTATAAAGGTATGAAGAACAACTTGAACGGATTGACAAGGTGCATTTTTGTGCATACATTCTGCAATCGACATATACACAGAGTACTAATTTTTTAATTAAAGCAGCGTACTCACATGCGCCATCTTATGTTATTTACATTTTAAAATCAAAACTAAAAGTTGCCGCAAGTACCCCCATGCAAGCCCGCTTCTTGAAGGGCACAACAGTGTCAATGTTAAAATCCTTAGACGTTAGTAGGGAATCAACTGTAGGTTTTATTATAATGTGTGCGCAAACAATTATAGTGTTTACGTATTCTATATACCTTGTTCCATCATCTAACACCAAGAAACTGTGTCGACACCAGGTTGTTTAGGTTATATTTTTGAGAAGAAATATTAGAGCACACAACTTTTCCCGACCAACCGTCTATTACATTTGTTTCGGGCAGATCCCGATAGCTGTAAATGCGACTTGGTTCCTCCTCTCCATTAGCATATGACTCTCCGCTAGAGGGCCTTGTCAGTCGCTCACTTTGAACTTTAAGACAAAAGCAGCGGCCTCTGTTACAGGGAATTGACTGTTACGAAGTTTAGAACCCGGGCTACAAATGGTTCAAATGATGATGGAACTCGAAGGTGGCGCTGCATTCGCATGGCAGTTGGTCGGGAAAGTCGCGGAAATATGACTAAAACAATCTAGCGTTGACACTTTCAGAAGATAGTGTCAGAAGATTGTACCCGTCCACATTCTAAAAAAAGCTACAGCCGATTCCCGTCTAACGTCTAAGGATTTCACCATTGACATCGTTGTGCCCTTAAAGAAGTGGCCTTGCCTGTGGGCACTTGCGCCAAGACTAAAAGTATCTCAAAATTATGATGCATATATATTTGATATCTCCTTAAATCTGTAAAATAACAATTTTAACATAAAACTTGCAGACTAGTTCGCTTGTGGACGTCCGAGCGAGCGGGTGATGATATCACACAGGATACCGAAAAGGCGCGCAGGGATATAAAGCCGGCTACCAACTTCTGCTTAAGTGAACAAATTTGCTTCTCTCCGGATAGCCCACAGGCTTTCAGGATTTAAATTTAACACGGAATATACTTATTTGATACAGAGAAGAGATTGGTAACATAAAAATTACAGAACATATTGCCTTAACGCTCCATGTCAATATTTAGCTCATGGCCCTCCAGCCCACTCCAAGAGAGAGAAAAGCCCGGGGGGGGGGGCATGCAACAGGTCTAGGGTCTGGGTCCAATGCTAGCTCTGACATCAAAACTGCCGCCAGTGGCCTGCCTGGTGGCAGTGGCCAGTGCACCAGTGCCAGTGCGCCAGTGCCGTGGAGTCATGCACAGAACAGTATTAGATCTAAGCTTACATGTTCACAGCGTCAAGGACCTGATAGACTACAAAAGTTACACATCTCTTATCTTGCCTACTTCATAAGCCACTGATCATATTATTTAAAATGTGATCGTATCGCTGATGTGTGTATATTCTAACTTACCTTCAGTTTTAAGTTTCTGCGAATTGCGGCTCTCTTCGAAGAAAACCCATGCGTTCAACTTCCGCCGGCTTCAACTTCCACTCTCGGGCAGAGGGCGCTCGCTAGGGCTTTGAATGAGTTGCGCGAGCTCCCTCTGTTGGGAGTGCAGTCAATCAGCCGCCAAGGCCGGTGGGGGGAGGTACTTAATACATTGCTGGGTTGGGGGGAATGGGAGGGGGGGGGGGGGTCCGCGGTAAAGCCCCCTCCCTCTTTCACCGCCAAAATCCGCTCGGAAGTGTTTTTTTTCTGTACGTTGACCCGCTCTATTTCGCAGTTCCGTGCAGACACCCGCTCGGTTTTTTTTATCGGCAAACCCGCTCTATGATGAAATTTTACGAAACATTGGTGAACTCGGTCGCAATTTTGTTCAGAGCCCCTCCCCCCCCCCCCAACGCCCCCAGGTGGCAATTAGCTTTTAATGGACCCCCCCCCGCGCCTTTTCAAATTCCTGTATCCGCCCCTAGCTGCAACCCCATAGGAATACTTCAAAGTTTGCTGAATAAGTGTTGCAACATATATATATATTTCGTAACAAAAAATAGTTTCGTGCAAGCGTAACATTCGCACATCATTCTCGTAATTCGTTCGTAACCTAACCCGGAAATCACACTGAGCGAATATATCAGGAATGTTCGTTCGTAACATTCTGCGAATATTACGGGAATTTTCGCCCGTAACATAAAACGGAAATCACACTGAGCGAATATTAGAGGAATGTTTGTCCATAACATTCTGCGAAGATTACGGGAATGTTCGTCCTAAACATAATACGGAAATAACATTCTCCGAATATTACGTGATTGTTCGTCCGGAACATTCTGCGAATATTACGGGAATGTTCTTCCGTAACATAACACGGAAATAGCATTCCGCGAATATTACGGGAATGTTCGTCCGTAACATAACACAGAAATAACATTGAGCGAATATTACGCGAATGTTCTGTGTTTGCTGAGTAGTTAAATAATATCAAAGGTATGGTTCCGTACCAAATTTGTTTTTGAATTTAACAAACGGCCGTGATTTTGGTTTGGACGCCACTTCGTACCACCACTCGGTGTTTTGCGCCTCAGTTAACAGGCTGGCACATATTCCTACATTACAAATAACCCTATTTGCAAACACAGAAGACATTTTTCCACGTATCACAGGTGAGGTTGTAATCTTAGTTAAATACCCTTTTCGGCAATCGATGATTATCCAGCTTAATTAGATCGTTTCTTAGCTTTAACAAGGATAATAACCTTTTGTATTTAGGTAGCATCCAACCCATATCTCCTGTTGTAGCATCCAACCCATATCTCCTGTTGTAGCATCCAACCCATATCTCCTGTTATGGCTGGCAGTGGAACAAATATATGCACCACAAAAACACTGGATAGTTTTTGTTTTGAATGTGACTTAGGATGACGACCATATCCCCAGACCCCCGCGCAATAATCCATAATAGGAACTACCCCTGCCTCATACAATGCTGTAAATGTGTCATGACCGACACTTCGGAGAGTTTTAAAACGTGCTATGATGGAACCTAGGGCTCTTCCATGAGATTCTGCCAATACTTCAGAACAATCTACAAAATCCAAATGTTCCTCCAATCTAATCACTTGCATTTGGAAGCGGTTAAAATTCGCTGTAAATCATCTTCACTTTCTGCAAGTAGCACAATATCACCCGCATATAATAAGATTGACACAACCTGATCCATTATCTTAACCCCATGCCCCCCGCCCCCCCCCCCCCCCATCTAGCGACTTCAAATAAAGCGCAAGATCATGATCTCCAAGGCTAAAACGCATGGGTGACAAGCTATCACTTTGACTTACTGATGATAATGACAATATTCAGCTGAATTGTAGCAAAATTACATATTTGTAGTATGTGTCAAGTGTTGGTCATTTTGTAAAATGAGGGTAAACTTGTAACATAAACAATATTTAACGTAGGGTAAAATGTCATTAAAATTCACCAGGGGGTGTGCAATTCGATATACTTTTATGAAATAATCACTGATAAAGAGTTATTTTACCTTGCTATGACGGGGTGCTTACTTTAAAAGAAAATACAGGGGTCTGCAATGTGATATAAAAGTAAAACTCTGTTGGTATAAGATCTATTTGCCGTCAATCGTTTTGTTTAAAAAGAGAAAATCGCGCATCAACATTATAAAATACTGATTTTCGCCCATCAAGCAGGTGTTGGCATGTTTAGAACACTTGACCAGAGCTAGCCAATCACACGCTAAGCCTTGACATCACCGGCGAAACAAATCTTCGGAACAAATTGTCGGCCTGACACCTCTCATGAATAGTGACAAGCTAAAATTTATTTATAGCTGTGAAACATGGATGCATGTATAACAAAATGGTCTACTGTTCAGCTGTTGGCTGTAACAATTCAGGTACAAAAAGGGACAGCAAACCGCTATCCACTACTGCACTAGGCGACCGGCAGCTTTTGCGGAAAATGGCTACACACGATTGCTCGTGTGAATTTTAAATCCCCCAAACATTTAAGAGCATGTTCCGACCACTTTGAGGAAAATTGCTTTGAGGAAGATCTGTATGCTAAGTACGTAGGCAGGGGACCAAACGAACCCCATCGCCCTCCCCTGTCTCCACCCCCCTGCTGCACATTATGCGCATGGCCCGCAAATCGACCCGGCTGCTAGCTTCACGCCCCTCTCATCCCATCGCCCTCGCCCCCCCCCCCCGATGTCTCCACCCCACTGCTGCAGAGTATGCGTATGGCCCGCCAATCGACCAGGCTGCTACCTTCACGCCCCTCTCATCCCTCCACATCTCCCCACCACCCCACCCACCATAACCCATAGGGCCTTTCTGGTAGTACGGCCGTCCTGTCCATAAACCCTTCAGCTACAGTGAGTTTCTTAGCAGCTGTATCAAGTTACACCATCGACAAGTTACTCCGCTTCCCGAACCATAGGCCACCACTCTACGAGTCAAGTCCAAATTGGTCACCCTGCCAACGACGGTGGACTATGGACCCCCGACTCCACTCCCACTCCCCCCCCCCCCATCCCAACCTTTAATGCAACACGGCTTCACTGACCACTTTATGCGTCAACGACCTGTATAAACAATGCCGAATCCACCTCATTCCTTACAGGTTCAAATTGGTACACGATAACATCATCAGTTGGTGTAAATTCGGGTTTTACTTCAACTTCTTCGTCCGACTCAACACAAGTTCGTTCTTGCTCCGCCATATTTTAAACATCCGGAAGTACCATCCGCGTTAGAACGCGATGTAAATAGGTAATTAAACCGCTTCGATCTTACAGCTTCCAGCGGTAGTAGTCGTCTAAACTTACTGGTCGCTTCATCGTCGGTGAGGTCACCATCAGTGTACTGAGGAAGGTGCCCATGGCAATTTAGGTGATCGTGCAAAAGTGCTTAGCACTTCATGACCGTATTATTTTTAAAAAAATGTAATGTTTAGTTAATTCCCTATAGTTTAACTGGAACTGCAAATAATATGGGCCCGGCATTTCCCTTAATTAGGCTACTCTGGGTTTTCCCTCGCGCGACTGCAATCGCAGCACCATTTTGGCGGTCACTGCTCGCAGACTCGCTCCATTATTATCCGGTAATGTCGTGTTCCTCGGGCCTTAACTTACACATCTCTATTTTGTTTTGGACTGCAGCAATTTCCAGGTCAAGCTAGTAACGAGGATACTGGAACTCTTTTCTCAGCTTCTGGCTAATCCCACTTTCCAGATTGCTGATTCGTTGTTCTAGAGATTGTTGCAGCTCCGATTGTTCATTCTTTAACTTCACGAGAAGGTCTTTGAGTTGTTCAAAGTCCCCTTTTGGTGGCATGTTGCGCGGGGGATTTCGGCGGCTCTCCAAGCTGTTCGTGAGCATTCAGGTAGCTTTTAATGACGGCCTGCTTGAAATCCCCTATTCGTCCGACAGTTGCACTTTTAGAGCATTTGAGCGTTTTTGCAGTGATGACTGTATCGAAATCTTGTCAGCTACACGGTCCACAGCAAATTTCGGTTACAGGCAACATCATACATTTCTACATGACGTTACTACCATGTAATTATAGCAATGGTGGTTATCTTGTTTTCACAATAGCAGCCTCGTAACTTTGTTGCACGGTGTAGAACATTTGTCACGGCCGTTGCACAGTCAGTTTCAAGCAAATGACGAATAAAATATTCAACTGACGCTACCTTCCGCCATCTTTAGTTGACCGTAACTGCAGTTACGGACCGCCGGCGTACAGTGGTTCGTATGCAAAAGTTAAACCAACGAAGCGAGGAGACGTGTTAAAGCCCACCACATGTGTTAAGCAACCTTGAATTTAAACTCAACTAGTAAAAGCGCCAGTTTTGCATGGCGTTAGGAATTTATTGGCATTTCATCAAGCTGCAGCAGCCCTTCAGTTTGAGCTTTTATGCCGCCATTCTCTTAGCCGCTTTGACCCTGCATCTCACGTAGCTCCCTTCCACTCCAGGTTTCATGACAGGATTCCCTCTTCCGCCTTGACTCTTCATACCACGATACCATCTTCCGTTTGACAATTTATCCAACATTTCTCTCTTCGGCTTTAACCCTTGATTTTACGATTTGATCTTCCGCTTTGCCTCCTTACACCACGATTTTCTTATCCGCTTTGACCTTTTATGCCACGATTCTTCCCCACCGAAACCCAGAGTACATGAGTCCTTTGGGCAAAACAATTAAATATCAATCACTCGGGTAGTAACGCAAGGGAGCTAGGATGTAAGCCGTGATTCTCTGAATCACTTCCGACTGGTTCCCCGGAGTTACTCCCATCTTGTTCCTTGAAGCCCCTCTTAACATGCCTCTGTATCCATTGATGCCATTGTGTTTGCCTCCCGTCGATTTTGGCATTGCTCAAAGGAACCATTTATTAGATCCGTCTCCATGAATCAGAAAACGTTCTTTAAAAGTCAATTATACGTCAGCTTTCTAAAGACGTAAAACAACTTCAATACCGCAACATTGCGTTGAACTACTATTGTGTCTTTCTGACTGTCTACGGATAATCCCTTCTGTGGGAAAGGATGAGTGATGGGGCAAAAATGATCCAAGCTCGTTTTATGCTGCGAAAGCCGAGACAATATAGCCTTCAATATATGGATTATGATATCGACACCCTGCCCACTTCTTCCTTTGCTCCTCACCTTTTTAATGTGCCCGTCATGGTTTAACGGTGACGCGGATGTCGACTAAACGTTTCTTTTCGTCCTCCACATATTAATCTTGGACGAAGAAAATATAAGTGCTTTCACATTTAAAGCACACGTTATATGCCAGACATTCAGAGTTCCGTCCGCAGACGCCATCCGTACACATCGTAATACACCGAGCCTTTATATACCTTGGCCTTAAAGCGACAACAAATGTCGAATTTAATTATATATTTGGCGCTCAGCTATTTTGCAGCGGTCAGTAGCAGCTGCACACTTACTGAAATACCGTTTTCAAACATATTGTGGAGCACGACAGAAATTAGCTACAATGATTGCAAAATAACCGCTGTGGATTATTTTCCGCCGTATCCCGATCTCCTGATAGTAAGTCTCTCTGAAAACTTACTCACGGAGTTTCCCGACCTATGCAATGTCAGTGAGACTCTCGAAATCCTCAACCTCGGGAAAAACGCATTGTCCAACATCGAGACGGCCCGGTTGCAATGCCTGAATAAGCTGCGCGAGTTGGACTTGCGCAGTAACCTTCTGACGTCATGTCCGGACATGTCGGCAGTGTTGGGTTCCAGTCTGACCACGATTGTTCTCGGTGTCAATCCATTGGTAACGGAATGGCCACCGTTTGCGGTCATCAGCCGCACGTTGCTGACGCTGAACTTGGGGAGAACCTCTGTTGGCAATCCTACCAGGGATCAGCTGAGCCTGTATCAAAGCGTGAATGACTTTTCCATTACCAACTGCGGTATAGATCTATTGCCAGACTTCCGTGCTATCGGCAAGAAAAACCAGTCGGTGGAAGTAAAACTGAAGAAGAACGCCATCACCAGGATGGATCCCGAAATTCTGGCTCATTTTGATAACCCGTTATGGAGCCTGGGGTTGACTAGTAACCTCATCTCGAGGATCCCGAACATGATGTGGGCCTCTGTGGCTGCCGGAGTCGCCCTGGATGACAACCCCATCGTGTGTGACTGCCACCTGAGGTGGTTGAAGACGGCCAGCACCGGCATAGACCTGACCACCATGTCGTGCGAAAGTCCCATGCCACATAGCGGCGCCTTCGTCGAGGACATAGCTTATGGCGATCTGCAATGCAGTGGTAAGTCGTTTATCTCTTCTTGCCTTAAGGTAATTATCTGTATCAGTATCGGTTTACAAGTTGTGTTACTAGACATCGTTTTGTGACCACCCTGCACGTCTCATCCCATATGCCTGGAAAATGCAACAACTGAAACACATATTTCGCGTTTTCAGTGCTATACTTTTCGGACAAATTTGTCACATTTTCTACACATGCGATATTCAATGTTGAAACAAAAGTCAGACCAACATTAGCCCAAATGTTCTATGATGCAGCTGCATGAACATCAATTTGCGGTTGTGACCGAATTTCCGATTTAATTAATTTCAAAAGTAGCATTTCAGAAAATACTGGTTAACGACGGACTATCGAGCCAAATGATCATTGCGTTTGGTGTAATAGCTTCAGTGAAACTAAAAAAAACATCTTTTGTGGGAATGTATATTGGAATGTAAATATTCGCAACGGTCCTGGTCTGATTTCAGTGGGTTTTTGCGATACCAGAATATGGAGGTAAAAAGACGGTATGTTTTGGGACAAAACGGCTTCCGTAGTAAAGTCGTAACGTTAGCCAAGCAATATGTACAGTCAGTCTGGTTGCTTGGTATTACTCACAAATTGCTCACCTAACTAGTCTCCAGCTCCATGAAAGTCATTGTGTTTGCCTCTCGTCCGTTCTGGCATTGCACTAAAGAGGCATTTATTTGATCCGTCTCCATGACTCCTTAAACATTCTTTAAAAGTCAAGACGTAAAATACGTTTATAAAAAAATTCAATCCCGTAACATTGTATTGAACCACCATTGTGTCTTTCTGTATACGGATAATCCCTTCCGTGGGAAAGGATGAGAGAGAACACAATGATGGGGACCAAATCGTCCAAGCTCGTTCCATTCTGCCAAAGACGAGACAATATAGACTTCAATATATGGATTATTTAAAAGCAAGTGGGGGCATGGTTGATCCATGCAAGGAGTGATTCCCACGAACTGCACATAAAAACGCACATCTGATCCAAATTTAAGTTCCACTGCTGGTGAACCGGCCGCAATGATATCGATCCCCGACCCTCTTACGCACCTCTGAAATGTGCGCGTCAATGCTTGACGGTTACGAGGATGTTGACTAAACGTTTTTGTTTGTCGTCTTCCCCATATAAATCTTTGACGGAGAAAATATAGAAGCTGACTCGCGTTTAAGACACAAGTTATACGAGAGACATCCAGACATCGTATGAGGACGCCGCCATTATATACCGTGCATTTATATACTTTGGCATTAAGGCGAAAAATGGAATGTCGGTTTTAATTGTATATTTGGTATTTAGCTGTCTCGCAGACTACTGTAGCGGCTGCACACTTACCGAAATACCGTTTTCAATCATATCATGGGACACAACGAAAATTAACAACGCTGGCTGCCAAATAACCGCCGTGGATTATTTCCCGCCGTATCCTAATCTCCTGGAAGTAAATCTCGTTAGCAACTTACTCACGGAGTTTCCCCAACTATGTAACGTCAGTGAGACTCTCGAAATCCTCAACCTCGGAAAAAACGCATTGTCCAACATCGAGACGGCCCGGTTGCAATGCCTGATTAAGCTGCGCGAATTGGACCTGCGCAGTAACCTTCTGACGTCATGTCCTGACATGTCGGCAGAATTGGGTTCCAGTCTGACCACGATTGTTCTCGGTGTCAATCCATTGGGAACGGAATGGCCACCGTTTGAGGTCATCAGCCGCACGTTGCTGACGCTGAACTTGGGGAGAACCTCTGTTGGCAATCCTACCAGGGATCAACTGAGCCTGTATCAAAGCGTGAATGACTTTTCCATTACCAACTGCGGTATTGATCTACTGCCGGACTTCCGTGTTATCAGCAAGAAAAATCAGTCGGTGGTGGTTGCACTCAAGAACAATGCCATCACCAGGGTGGATCCCGAAATTCTGGCCCATTTTGATAACCCGTTATGGAGCCTGGGGTTGACTAGTAACCTCATCTCGAAGATCCCGAACATGATGTGGGCCTCTGTGGCTGCCGGGGTCGCCCTGGATGACAACCCCATCGTATGTGACTGCCACCTGAGGTGGCTGAAGACGGCCAGCACCGGCATAGACCTGACCACCATGTCGTGCGACAGTCCCATGCCACATAGCGGCGCCTTCGTCGAGGACATAGCCTATGACGATCTGCAATGCAGTGGTAAGTAGGGGAAGCCGTTTATCTCTTCTTGCGTTAAGGTAATTATCGCTATCATTATCGGTTTAGAAGTTGTTTCGTTACCAGACATCGTTTTGTGACCACACTGCAAGTCGCATCCTAGAGGCCTGGAAACTACAACAATAGACCGTTCCAGGGGAAACGCTGGCAGGCGCGTGTTTCGGGTAGCTCTAGCTCGCCATGTGCTGCATAACATGCAAAAAGCGAGTACAGACTTATAGTTGCATAATTTTCACAGTTTATCTTAGGTCAACAAAAAAACAAAAACCCACTTTGTACAGATAAATATCTTGGCTATCAAATAATACCATTTTAAGAACGAGATGGAGGCATAAAAGCAGAGAAAACAGTCGATATAAATGCCAACCGGCGAACGTAATGACTGTCACAACGCTGCGCGTGGCAGGAAAGCGACCATATTCTCGGTTTAGTGCTGCTCCTCGGAGCGGAAATAATGATCGTTCAAATCATCGTTACAAATCTGATTCAGGGATATATGTTGTATAGAATACATAACTTGTTTCCAAATGTGTACCGATTATAACTCGTTATAAAGCGCTTATATGGCCTCCCCCCTCCACTGATTTACTGTGCCTGGGCTATTAGCCGATTAATAGCTATAATTATACTAATATGGCCATTAAAATAACATTAACATTGGTTAAATCACTTGTATCGATTATATTTAACAAATTTGACACGCTATCCTCACGTATTTCTCTTACGAAGGTCAAGCGATGATTGAAAGTTTACCTTACCAAACCATTTATTAATATATATATAATTATATATATATATCCCATTATATCTCATGAATATTTTCGTCAATTGACATTTATGTCTTCTAGTGTTATACTTATTTATGTCAGCATTTCTTATAGAAAAATCTGTTATGATAAGAAACTGCAATCCAGTGTAGTGCTTAAACATAAATGATTAAATGCTCAACTTGTATAATGATGTGAGCGGAAAAATCTCATTCGTTACGAATAACGGCGCAGAGTGGGCCCATGTAATAACTCCAGACAATATGCGAACTGATTTTTTGGGGATCATGATAAGATGGGTTGACAAGTTTTACACGTGGCTCCCTATAGTATGCCTAATTCCAAGTAAGTGCGCACACCGACATCATCAAGTCCGGTGAACGTATGGGCAATGGGGTCAGCCTGGTCAATCAGCCGCTATTTTCCCTACTCTTCCGCGTGGCTTTGAGCGGCATACATTCGGCATGTCGATTGAATGCGCGCGCACCCAACCCGTGCGAAAGAAGTGTCTGGAGGTACGCCGATGGCGATGCTCGACGTGCGTATTTGGTTTACCCCAGGGATATACCGGGCTACCACATAAATGCGCCTATGCTGGCAGCGCAGGGGAATGCGGTATCCAATCCCGTCGTGGTTTATGCCGCTTTGGGGGCACCCAAGGACTTAACTGGACCAAGAAAGCTCCAGAGACGATTAATGATGAATTAATTAAACACGTCCCAGCGTAGTGCCTGGCCCAGATCCCACCTCACGACCTTTTGATCTGCAGTCCATTACTCCATGAAGGCCCAAACTAAACTACATTTAGTTATTCTCATGGTGAATATGTTGTGACCAAGAAAACTATATGATGCGAGTGAAGATAAAAAAAACAGGAACGTAATTTTGATTTTGGTCTGCATTTCAATTAGACATTTTTGAGATTTCTTCAAGCCCTTCAAGGACGATGCGGTTTAAGCCCAATACAAAACATAATGGGTGTGGCTTATTGTGGCCTCATGACATCACCACGCTCCTGAAACAGTCGCATTGAAGTACGATCGACTTGACTGACTCCATGCATTTACTGCCGGGTTTCATGTCCGTGCTTGGATTTTTTATTAACCTCTTTCTTGTAGTGGCTCCTTTGTTTCTGACCCTCTTTCCAAGCCTCTTTTTCGTGTGTGATGTGCGGATCTATCGTTTCCTTGGTGTCATCGCAGCAGCTTTGCTTGGGACAATGGTTGGCTAATAATGGGCTGGCTTTTTGTTCCTGGGTAGCATCTTTCAGATATAACAAGCAGCTTACACATCGGGTGAATGTTTTATATAAGACGAGTATGTATGGCCTATCGACCGGTCGCCCATCCTTCATAACGCCCCTCGCCCCACCCAACGACAATGCCGCCCACTCGATCCTCGTTGTGTGTCTGTCACCAACGGTTCCCGAGATAGCCTTATATATTTTCCCTTCCATGAAACCCCATTAAAGAAACGCCATCTATTGGGCAGTGGGAAAGGGTTCAGATTATGAGTGACCGGAAACAAGCTGCACGTCGGAGGGCGGACGCGTAAGATAACCTGGTTCCCTGTCTGTTTTTCACCTTCTGTGTGTAAGGAAATGACAACCGACAAACTTAATAGTGTGTGGGTCGCCAACGGCTTCAGACGATAGTTTTAGACTTGATATGTTACTGTTGTCGATGAAGCGCCATCAAAGACACGCCATCTACCGGGATATCGGAAAAGGTTCAGATGATGCGTCAGAGGCAACAAACTGCACGTCGAGTGAACGCGTACGATATACTGGTTCGATGTCAGTTTTTCACCCATTGTCTGTAAAAAAACCCAAGTATACGCTTTGTCAAGTGCACTTAGCATTATCACTTAACACTGCAGATCCATCTCCAAGTAATATAGAAAAACTTGGGGTGTTGTGCTGCACGTGCCTGTACCCGAGGTCTGTACGTCATAAGCTAGGAAATACAATTTTATTTCTGCCCACAACATAAAAAAAAGGTTCGTTATAAGATACTAGACACTGTAACGTCTTCACCGTTAAGGGGACTGGAGATTAAGAACGGAAAGTTCGCATTGATGTTCTTGAGGCATAGAAGTCCCAAAACGTGTTTGCACCCCAAATGTATGGCGAGATGCGAATTTACAATCGGATGACGGTAACCGATATGATAAAGATCTCATTTCATTCTTCGCAAAGAATATTGGGCCACCCCCAGGGACATGGCTCCGCTCCCCCCTGCCTTCTCCCATTGGCCCGATATGACCAGAATTGGTTAACGCGTCCTGGAAATACAACCAACCAACGATAACCGATATGATAAACATCCCATGTCCTTCTTCGCAAAGAGTAGGGGGATACCCCGGGGACATGGCTCCATTCTTTTCTCCCTTCTCCCGTCGACGCCATATGACCAGAATTGGTTAATGCGTCCTGAATGTACAACAAACCAACGGTAACCGCTATAAAATCGGCTGTGGTGGTAGTTATGCGACAAACGGGCCTTTCATCCTATTATTTCTGATATTTTCCTGTCCGGTTTTATCCTGTATGTGCACAATGATTTCATAAAGCTCCGATTCCTCCAGCAGGCCAGCCATCTTTTTGTAGGGTAGCATCGTTGACTGCGTGCCCCACGTATATGTGAATGGCGAATAATTATCTTGAGAACTGCGGCTCACCAGGTGATCATGACCATGAAAAATACTGCCCAACGGTTGGTTGTTGACTTCTATAGAGGCGGGTGAACGGTTGCGGCTGAAGGTACGTGATTGGAGGTTGGCCATGGGTAATACAGATGGCTGGATGTCTTTCATCTGTAAACATGGCTGACTGACTGGTGCCAATCCTCTGTTGTCTATTGGGCCAATTTGCGTCTTTTTATGAATCGAGAAACATTGTAAAAATGAAAACAGGTGAATTTAACCGTTCTCATGAAATATGCATGGCAGCTTGTTGCTTCCTGTGCGCTTTGCGTAATGTCTGTGAGATTTTGCGTAATGTTGGGGCTGTTTGACGTAATGTCGGAACGGTTTTAGATAATGCCTGTGCGGTTTTATGTCGGAGCGTGTTTACTTAACGTGAGTAGCGGTTTTACTGCCAGCAACTATCTATCGGTTAACGTTCTTTCTCCATCCCCAGAGCCCTGTAGTATTTCTAGGGCTCTTCCATGATACTCCCCACGCAATCCCGGCTGGGCTCTTCCACTTGCGCGACAAAACGTCTAACTTGTGCAATGCCTTTTGCAATGGCTCGGAATGTGGACGTTGCGTTTTGCCGCTTTGGCTTTATGCCAGCATCGTCATACACTCCAAGGCCATAACTCCGCAAAAAAAATGAAAAAAGAAATTCCGTGTAGATAATAAATGTCTTTACCGAGAATGTTCAAAACTAACATCAACAGAATCACAATGAAACCTGGGGAAAGGTTAGTCAGTGTGAGATCGGAGCAGGTGCGAAAACAAGCCTCTTGTGCTGTAAGCTCTGTCAATCTGCCAATCTCTACCTCTAACACTGTACCGTACCGCTACTTCGCTTCCAAAGCCATGGGTCTTGGGTCTCTGGAGGCGAGTCAAGGAACCAGCTATCGACAAACGACAGGTATTGTGCTATAAGTGTTGTGAGGTGGTTGCCTTGATTTAGTTTCGTTTCCATCCCTGATCGATTCCGTGCTACAAACACCTTCGATCGATATATGGATGGCTTCCTGCGTCACGTGACCTTCAGCTGGCGGTTGAAGGTCGCCGGGGAATCAGGCTCGCTGGGTAAAGTGGTTGTCAATATATATACTATGTTTTCAATTTGGGGCAACCAATATTCATATAGTATGCCTTGCCCTAAGCAATAGGTCAGGGGAAAAAAGATGTTAAGTAAACAATGAATGTCCAATAATATGTACTAGAGTTGGGTCATTCACTAGAACTAGTAGGCTGCAAAACAAAACAAACTTATTTGACGTAAGAAGAGCTTAACGCTGAATCTTTGTTGTGTTGAACGCATGATGTGTTGCCCGCTTGATGTGTTTGAACGTATCAAGCGTTCAACGTTAGATGTGTTGAACGTTGGGTGTGTTGAACGTTGGGTGTGTTCAACGTTTGATGTGTTCAACGTTGGGTGTGTAGAACGTTGGGTGTGTTGAACGTTGGGTGTGTTGAGGGCTTCCCGTTTGATGTCTTCAACGTTGAACGTTGGATGTGCTGACTAACGAATTGTTAGTATGTCATCGTTACATATATTTAATTTGACAACTGTCAACATTGCATGGGAGTTTTGAAGATGTAAAATGAGATTAGCTAACTTTTTTAGAGTTACAACTTGTGTAATTGGGTAAGATTCGTTGTGAATGAATAATTCTGCATGCCCGCACTAATCAACCCCCCGTGCTCACGCCCTCCCCCCCCCCCCCCCGTTTCCCCCACTCCATTCTATCCGGATCGCGCCGAACCACGCACAGCTTTATATCCTTGGTCTTTGTCCCACTTATCAGGGGGAGGGGGCGGGAGGGGGGGTGTGGCTAGGTGTGTTGATCGGGGCATCGACCAAAGCAGATATTGATCACTGGTATCGATCACTAGTGGCCAACAGTCGGTGAGGGTGGTGGGTGGATCCTGACTCCTGCCACACCCCCCCCCCCACCTCCCCCCCCACCACGCCTCTCCCCCTTCTCACCTCACCCTTAGATGGAGCCGTGACCGGTAAACATCACAGCGTATTTTCCATCTCCGTGAAAATATTGACGGGAAGCGGATATTGTTGTCTGACAAACAATCACATTCGACATAAATATTAGCTGAGGTATCAGGGTCGTTGTAAATAGCAGCGAAGGACGGTTCTGGCCAACGGAGGGTGGATCTCTGAACATGGCAAAAAAGAGCCCCTGGGGGAGAATATTTCACAAAATTCGTGAAAATTGGCGGGGCTTTGGTTTAAAAAAGTGAGAACTGCTACTCACAATACAGATGTATTAAATGGTCTGGAGAAGTGAGGTGACCTGGGGATCATTTCATTACGAGTTCGTAACCGTATCGTTTACACGCTAATTTAACGACAGATCCGAATTTTGCGAGCAACGGAAATGAGCGTTATACTGCGATTACTGGGGGGCAGCCGTCTTCGTGAAATTTATTTTCAGCCAATATTGTTCAAAAACGTGTTTTCCATATATTGATGATAAATAAAACGTTTTTGATTTATCTTCGGGTGGGCTATACAATTTTTACATTTTATGAGCAAAAATTACGAGATCTTAGTGAAATGACACCCTGGTCAAATTTTGCCTCGAAACGCGGAAATTAAAAATCAATCCAATCACGTTAATATTAGTACCAGATTATTGGTAATCGATCGAGTTCGGAAGCGTGAAGCGCCCGTGAATGAATATATATTCGTAGTTTTGTAGCCGATTTTTTCATATTGGCCCAGTATTTCAATGATAAACGTATAGTTAAATAAGTTCATTTATATGTATTTTATTCTCAAGTTCTTAATCAATAACTGCAGCAAAGAGGTGTGTTTCCAATTGCAATCGGCTTCTTGACCTACACACATGTCAGCCTCTATATGTGATGTGTGGAAGGAGTGACCTCTCCCGGGAGAGTGGCCGACCACGTGGAATGTGACACGTGACTCTTGCTGGCTTCGTTTCAGCTTCTGTACCTACTCGCTGCCTTCTACTCACTCCGCTAGGGCTCCATTATGTCTCCTACTGCCTCAATAAATTCGCATTCTCTCTCTCGCAGGGCGGCGCTGCGCAAATTGATAGGACAAATACGCCGCGCATTTGCACAATTAGTGTCTAGGACCCAGCCTAAGCCTAATAACAGACGATATCAGGTGATGAAACGAAAGATGTCACTCTCCATTAGAACTTTGCCCCTTTGAAATTTGCCCCTGCCGACAGCAGCGGTATAATTGGAGCTTGCGGAGCGCCACCTAGCGAATGGCAGCTTGCTTCTGCCAACTGTTTATCTCTGAGAAAGACCCGCTATATCTTGATGAGAGCGGTGAAAACTTGGTGAGAGCCATTTTTAAGACACGGGTCGTTCGTTTGTGGGCCAGGCGGCTGCCCGCTATTGCGCCATAGGGTCGCTTGCAGGTTTTCTCTCGTGGACGACCAAGCGGATGTCAGTCAAATTTTTATAAGCTGTGCTTACGCATATTGTTGCATCATCAGGGAGGCTGTCTACTCCGTCCCCCTCCCCCCCCCCCCCCGCTGCCCCACCCCCATCTCCTTCCGGCACCTATAGCCTCCGACCACTCTCCTTTCAAGACAAGATTCATGCCTCATCGGTTCTCCTTGCAGAGGACTAGCGTGGCATGGAGAGGTTAAAGGTTTTTGTTAGAGGGTGGTGAACCCCATGCGCCTGAAATGCGGCAAAACCATTGACGCCAATGACAAGTTGATCATTTCATCACCTGACCATCAAGCATTAGGCCTTACGTTCAGGTCTTCGAATCCAATCCCATGACAATGTTTTCGTCCTCTCGCTGTGATTTTGTGATGACTCCAAATGCACTTGGCCGACACATAACGCTACTCCGAAAGTCGGATATGGCGTCAGACCGCGTTGACCGCCAAATTGCACACAACACAGGGACTTATCCTGCGAGTCCTCTTTGAACCCTCTCAGCCAATCCCGACCGGAACTACTTTTTCAGCGGAGGTATTTAGCGGTCGGTGTAGCGTCCCCTCTCACCATCGCGTGTCGCCCTCCATGCAGTGAATGGTGTCGTATCTCTGTCGTTTTGTCCCGTCTCTCGTCTGAAGGTCCCTGGACATGCGAAGCGAGACTGGACGGACAACACCATTGTCGGCGTCTTGGAAATCAATTGCGAGTTGATCGATTGTCGTATGCCTGATCCCCGCGCATCATAGGGAGCCACGTGAGCGTGCGAGTTGGTGCCTCGCTCCGCAGATCACTGCGGACTGTCATGTCGGTAGGCACAATGGCTGACGTGTTGCGCTGCTTCTTCCCAGTTCTCGGGATGTTAATCTCTCTGAATAACTTCACGGCCGCCGCGGTGGAAATAGATTTAACCTTCCAAAATTTGACCGATGTTTCCTTTACCGCCGTCCCTGCCGATGTCACCGAATTACTTCTATCGGATAACTATATCGAAGAAATCGAGACATTCTTCAATTTTCCGCAATTAGCTGAAATCGATTTCAAAAATAATTTCATGATGGTATTTCCAAATCTGTGCGACGTCGGAAATCACTTATCAATATTGGGCCTCATGAACAATCAATTACAGACTATCCCGTCAGTTCGTCTGGATTGTCTGACGGCGCTAACCGTTCTGGATCTTAGGGTCAACCAATTGACCTCTATCCCTGATGTCCCTGGGCCCGGAAATACGCTAGTCGATCTGATTCTCACGAGGAACTTATTGACGTCATTCCCAACTTTAGAACTCATGGGCCGCAATATCGATAACCTCAAAATGGGCGGATGTTTTGTCAACCGAATCACCGCGGAACAGTTGTCCACAACACCGAAATTGACGTTAGTCGGGCTACAAAACAACAGCATGGACGTTCTGCCGGACTTGAGCGCATTCCCCCGAAATCCTGGAGTTCTGGTCAAATGGAAGATGGCGCAAAACCGGGTGACCAGACTTCCGGCGGAGTTTATGAAGAACTTAGAGCTTCCGGACTGGGATATAGACCTTACGGAGAATAATATAACTGGCATATCATCTGTGGGGCTGGTCCATGACGTCCTGGCCAGCATTGATGTGCAGGATAATCCCTTCCTGTGTGATTGCCATATGATGTGGTTAAAACTGCAACCAAGCTCCTCGGGGCTGGACATGAGCAACGTGCTGTGCTCCCTGCCGCCGGCCTTGACCGGAACTCCCTTTGCTTCACTTACGATCGACGACCTTCGTTGCACAGGTACTTCTGTGGCTATTTTTTATTGCATTTTCATGAGCGGGGTGGGTGGTTGTGGGTGGAAAGGAATAGGGCCTCAGATTGGGGGGTGGGTAGCCATGTCGCATGTCGATTTAAAGAAAAAGTCCATCTCGCATGTAACTTTTGAGAAAAAGTCCATATCGCATGTCGATTTTAAGAAGAGATCCATCTCGTGTCGCTAAGTCGTATGTTGAATGTCGATTTTAAGGCAGCCCCAATGTCGCGTTGTCGAATTTTAAAATCGCCGTGTCGAAAAAGTTCTTACGGGGCCCTGTGTGGACTGTGTGGGGGTCGTACTATGTCCAGTCCATACGCACAGTTCACAGTTCATGGAACTTAAGGCAATGTGTCCAGTCCATACACACAGTGGGGGAGAAAGGTCATGGATCTTAAGGCAATATGTTCAGTTCATACACAGTGGGGTAGAAAAGTCATGAAACTTAAGGCAATATGTCCAGTCCATACACAGTGGGGGAGAAAAGTCATGAAACTTAGGTCAATGTGTCCAGTCCATACACACAGTGGGGAGACAGGTCATGGAACTTAAGGCAACGTGTCCAGTCCATACACAGTGGGGGACAAAAGTCATGAAACCTAAGGCAATATGTTCATTCCATACACAGTGAGGAAGAAAAGTCATGAAACTTAGGGCAATATGTCCAGTCCATAAACAGTGGGGGAGAAAAGTCATGAAACTTAGGGCCATATGCCCAGTCCGTACACAATGGGGGAGACAAGTCATGAAACTTAGGGCGATATGTTCAGTCCAAACACAGTGGGGGAGAAAAGTCATGGAACTTAAGGCAATATGTCCAGTCCATACACAGTGGGGGAGAAAAGTCATGAAACTTAGGGTAATATGTTCACTCCATACACAGTTGGGGAGACAAGTCATGAAACTTAAGGCAATATATCCAGTCCATACACAATGGGGGAGAAAAGTCATGAAACTTAGGGCAATATATTCAGTCCATACACAGTGGTGGAGAAAAGTCATGAAACTTAGGGCAATATGCTCAGCCCATACACAGTGGGGGAGAAAAGTCATGAAACTTAGGGCAATATGTCCAGTCCATACACAGTGGGGGCGAAAAGTCATGAAACTTAGGTCAATGCGTCCAGTCCATACACACAGTGGGATGACAGGTCATGGAACTTCCCAAAGGCAATATACAAATAAAGCTCACAAGGCGTCATAACAATCCGCGATGGTGCAAGTATCATTACGGCCTTAACTACTTGCCGATGTCTCGTGCATTTATCTGTTCGCCTATATAGTTGTGGGAGGGCTCTTGGCCTTATTGTTCACAGCGATCGCCATTTTTGCTAACACTATTATATTATGTCTTCTCTCATACGTATGTCAGCGTGGCGGTTGTTAAGGGTTGCAAAATCAAACACCGCCTAGAAACGAATCGGCCTGACAGAGGCGACACAGGAAGGCAACGCTACTAAGGGAAGGGGGGTGGGGCGGGGGGTCGTGTTCCAAGATCATGTCACGATGAATTAAAAGCATAACTTTCCGCATGCAATGGAAGGGCGGATACAAGATACTAAATTGACGATTTCCCTATTCACGGTTATTTAATATTAAAATTCCCAGTTCATGATTATTGAAAATCCTTGATCACAGCTAATACCCGGTTCTCGGTTCACGAAGAATATTTTCTTCATTACTAGTTCACGGTGAAATGAAAAGCCCAATCCCCAGGAACGCAAGTACCCCTGCCCCCCCCCCCCCCCCCCGCCACTAACTGACCTAGAATTTTAAGAGTCGATAGTATTTCCCTACTTAGGAAATATCGTGGGATAAATGAGAGATAAATATGGCGTAAAACATTGAACAACTTCAAGTCTGAATACTGATGGTCAGTTCAATGTGTTTAAGTCAGTTGCCGCTAAATGTCAAATTAAAAGTCTTCGCGTTTTGTTTTGTTTTTGCGCGCGCTTGAAAACTGTCACTGTCTGTGACGAAATACGTGGTCAAACCCGACCCCCGTTCGCCTGTGTATCAAAACACAGGCGCTTATGCATGTATAATACACGTTTTTCCTACATTTTCACATCATTTGAAGAGCATTATTTATTGCGCTCAAAAATGAAAAAGAAAATATATGGAATCAAAAATCCCGTTGACACACATGCCAAGAATGCGACGACAACTGATAAGGGACATGCTTTAGTTCTTTAACGAGCATGGTGACGTATAGTTGTTTTTCATTAAATGATGTCAACATCTAGGCAAATAAGTAAAAGAAACACTTTCATTCATCCCTAATGCACACATCTATTGTTTCCGGAATATTTTTCCGGGAAGGACCTGCTGCGCATTGTTGAGTGGGAAGTCCTACTTTTCTCGGAGTGGATCATCGTTTTACCGTAGTGGATCACTTTAGTTCCGTCACAATTGTAGCGTCGTATCTGATTGTTCTCAGTACACCAACGCTACAATGGGCAAGACACGAACATTAATGTTTTGTACGCTTTTGAACACATAAGGGTTCAACTGGCCACAGGGCAAGAATGAATGAATGAAACATGCCACATATAGGGTGTCCGGTTCTGTATTGGCACACAACACTTTTCTATGACGCCCCCTACACTGGACGCGCCGCGCCGCCTTGCAGCGCGGCATGGCGCGGCATGAGAAGTAGTGAGAAATAGACCAACTTCGTCGTCTGCTGTGGGCATTGACCCTCCTTTCAACTGCAGCATGGATGCCAATCCATTGTCTTGATAGCAACAATATAAGTATATGGCCAGCCCCTGTTCTAGACACTAGTTGCTTCTCAGTGGTCGTTTTTTGTATATGTTTGTGGCCTGACTGTCAAATAAAAGTATTGACCGAATCGCTCATCACCATTCGCAAGCACCTGGATCAAGCGAGGGTAGCCCCCCCGCCCTCCCCGTTCCTGGATCAAGCGAGAATAGCCCCCCCCCCCACCCCACCCCCAACGCTAGCCGCCTCTGTTTTGTCGGATGGACCGAACAACGTCTTCTGAAGCAGCTAACACAAGGATGTCCTCATTGCCCATCCACTTTTGAGGTTTGTGGTTACTGTATTATCGTCTGGTGAAATAAAGGTCAAGGTCGTGGCGCGCAGCACGCATCGCGGGCGCTGGCGCGGGGGGCGCTGGCGCTGGCGCGGGCGCGTCCATTATGTTACGGCCCCAGAGAGGACTGTCGAACTGTTCTTAATCTTGTGAACTGTAAGCTGTGATTCCATCATATAATATAGTACTTACAGGAAAGTTAATAGAGACATCTTAACTGCTTGTTCTGCGGATAACAATGCCATAGTGACCAACCTAACCCTGACAAAAAAAACGTTGAAGCCGGGCACTTGAACCAACTCCATAGGCATGCATGGTAAACGCATGCGAGAATCGGTTTTCTAACGCGAAACACGCAGTGTATATTTTTGACGATAGATGTCGCCTGGGGTATCTGGAACGGTCTATTGGGGCGAGCTATCATTGAAACATGGCTCACGGGCGACTCACGCCTATTTTTTCTTTATTAATTCAGCTCGTGCGCTCCAACATGGAATTCATACTTTTGTGATCAATTTCGTCTGTCAAGTTATTTGTTGTTGGCATCCGTCAGTCTGCGAATAACGATAGATTTTGCAGCTTTGTTTAATCAAAGATTGTCTAGACTCACTATAGACAATCTTTGGTTTGATTTCATGTGATGTGATTTGCGTCGCGGCATTTGCGCCTATGACTGAATAAGCCTATCTGTGACCGACAGAGCTTCCCGCAGACGTCGCATCGATGACCTGTCGATAGGTCTTGATTTGTTCCAAAGAACTTGTATGAGTTCTATAAATTCTTTGTTTTCACTAGGTGCCTAGATTTGCGGTCAAGTAAACATTACAGAGAAACAATGTGTTGAGACAACAATGGAGTGACGTCGCCGGTGGATTTTACGTCACAG
This sequence comes from Arenicola marina, assembly GCA_964019135.1. Classification (NCBI taxonomy): domain Eukaryota; kingdom Metazoa; phylum Annelida; class Polychaeta; family Arenicolidae; genus Arenicola; species Arenicola marina. Next base: position 3,669,986 of record OZ025256.1, read on the forward strand.
TGAGCTGTTGAAGTGCTCCTTGAGTTCAATGGTTTCTCCTGAACAACGCACGTTCTCTCACTCTTCGCGTTTCTATGTAAAACGAGCTGGAATGCATTCGCCGAAATAAAGCACGAGACGCGATAGGTCTTGTAGTTTATTTGGGGAAACCACGACAGCGAGATCTTTAACGTACTTTTAGTGGTTAATTTTCCATGTTTGGACACAGGAAATTGACTATGGTATCAATTGCACTGCCCGACTAATACGTAAGCGAGCTTTACGGAAACAACGGTTAGTCATTGTAAAGCCCAATGGGGGAGGGAAGGGGTAGGAAGGCGTGGAGGAAGTAGACATTTTGTCACCACACAAGGTCCAGAGTCAAGTCATTGCGTCTAACTTTTGTGAAAACATTGACCTCTGAAAAGCGATATGGGGGATCTAACTCTTCTGCTTTAACATAAGTCATCCATGCACGTCATGTAATATTTATCCTGCACCATCAAACACATATGTGACACCTGTTGTAGCAATGACATGACATGACAATGTCAGACAATCCCCCATTTATAGACGGCATGAAAAATATATGCACTCGATAACTGTCAAATTTCCATATACTTAGAGCTTGCTGATCTAACCCCCCGCCCCGTTCGACTCATGCATTCCATTGTTTGTCTTGAAATTGACAAGTTCTGACAACATCTGCTAGCTCGCCTTCGCTCAGCTCAGCTCGACTGATTACACCGTAACACTTAGCGGTTTTAATATTAACAACAACTGTTCATTATCAAGATAATGCACATTTTTTTCCGCTCATTATTAAAATAAAGCACTGTTTCGTCATTCTTTATTTAAAATAATCCACACTTACGTCAATCAAACACGATTAGGTCTGTTTTCCGATGCATTCTTCTAGATAATGAACACTTCAGACAAAGGCGTGACGTTAAACATTTTTTTAATTCAAGTTCATGTTGAAAATTCTACTTGCAGGACCAACGCGTGAAACCTCGATTTCGACTTTTAACCGTGCAGCGGCGCCCAATCCGCTGCCCCCCATCGGTCACGTGGTCCGTGTCCGCAGTCGCTTCGAGTGCGCCACGCGCTGCGTTAACGACGACGCCTGCCTCATCTTCGCGTACCGGATCACTCCGGACGGTCCGGAATGTGCCTTGACGGACGCCCTGGACATGGCTAACGCCGTCATTGGCGCCCCTAGCGGTGAGTGGGGGAACAACGACGTCAGCTGGCATCTCACGGATACATAGGTCTCTGAGAACACGTACATTGATTATTATAGTAACACTTAAAAGCGCATGATCCCTAATACAGTTATTGACAATATAGTTATAAGGTATATAATTATAACTTATTAAAGCTGAACATACCGCAAGTGTTAATCTACATTGTGATTTAAATATTGCTGTATAAGTCACTTTAAATCAGCCTTGGGTGAAGGGTTCATTTGAATGCGGCCATGTGTACAGGCTGCCATAGAAAGGCCGAATGGATGCGACATTGCGATTAAAGTCAAACCATATTAAGAGATATATAGTGGAGTAATATTAAGACATAGGCTATGTTGGTAACATACATAATATGGAAGCAACATCGCGATTGCGAAAGTTTAGTTGAGAAATTAAACGAGATGCCGTTGTCTGGTGTATATATATATATAGGCTAAACTATGCCAAGCAATGCCAAGAGACAATGACCAGGGTTTGATGATGAATGTTAAAGCCCACGAGATGTGTTACTGTAGGACAGGCGTGAGTAATATGTGATAAATGCGGAAACAATGGTTGGCCCAAACATGGAGGAACGAGCTGTTGGTTGCGAAACACCCCATGTCATATGAAAAGCAATATATATGCGGTATTAACTGCACGTCCTAGTTACAGTGTTCCAGATATTATTAAATATTTTTATTATCTAAATATTGGCTTATGGCTGAAAATCCAACTTGATGGTCACGGTCATCACATGGACGTCCTGTTAGATGTTAACAGGATGGTAATGGTAATTAAGCACATACAAATACACATACAAGATGGGGGATTCTGAGCAAATTGAGAGAGTATTTTACATGTTTTCCGGGTTGTATGCTTTAAGTAACAGTTGATATATATTTATATAGTATATGTTAATATTGATATGGAAGGCCGCTGACGTGCATAACGTTAGTAATTGATTTATCAAATGCAAAAGGTGTGGTTCATAGTGATGTTGTATGGCAATTTTATTTTCTAATGCAAGTGTAGTATTCATACCCCAAATAGAAGTATTGCTTATAGTTGCTATATTTTCATAAAGATATCACTTGAAAAGTCCTCTCTGAAGTAATGTCAGCCATCATAGTAGGCAAGTCTAATTTTGTTCCATGTTCCATGCTAGCCAACTTTCTGGAGAAGATGTGTTATACGAAAAGCGTAACGAGCACGAGAAAAGGTCAAACTGGTCAATGCAACATGGCATTTAAAGAGTCATCAGTGACAAAATTCGGTGATATGTATTTTAATGGCGTATCAGAAATTATCTATATCCTGAATATTATTATATAAATATCGTAAAAACAACACGCTGTGTACATAGGTATAAATGTCCTATATAGACTGTTACTTTAGCCAAGACGATTTCGTTCCCAACGTGAAACACTGGGAGGCCCATAAGCATATACATATCCGTTTTTACATATTATGTTATGCATTTCGTAGCAAAACATGCAACAGTAACTGAAATGACACAATCTATTCTGTGTATTCAGACGAAGAAAATGAAATTATTTGTTTCGAATATCACTACCTCGATTTTGTGGTGTTTCTGACGATGCACACGGAGTGAATGAGTTTATTGCAGAGAACGGCCGCCGGCCAAAGTGCATACATAGTGATATTCTGTTGTGTGTGCTCATTGTGCGTAGGCTATAAGACATATATAATATAAACAAAGTTCAGTTATCTTCCCTGAATTTAAACATATTATACACAGAAGCATCCAGTTAACAGATTAAATTCTCGTCGACATAATTCGAACAAAGGAAAAACTTAAATCGCACGCTCTAACAGTTTGAAAATATAAAGGTAAATACTATGAACGCAAAACTGAATTATGAGGGCCTTCTAACAGGACAAGAATTTCGTTTTCTACAACCCCTGAATTACAGCGAGTACAGATCCTAGCGTCATATGGTATGCTGTTGTGCAGGCCTGTCTCAACAAGTAAGCAAATGGCTAGAGCAACGGAAACGTGCAAGTGCGACTTTATTTTGAGTTTGCAACAATCACTAATTCTTTGTCGAAATTGTCTAATAAATAAGTTATTGTCTCCTACACTTTGGTTCATCCATACGATTCCGAACCCATGTTTCGTCAACAGTTCTCTCACATAACTGGCCCAGGTTCTTTTCCCCCTCTCATCTAATGACTTAACGATATTGTAGCACGCCCGCGGATATATTTATGACGACATAGCTATCAGTCTCAACCAGTATTTGACAAGTCGGATGTAATACTGTACAGCTAATGGGTAGCGCCCACATTCCCCAAGAACTGCTGCTCCATTTGTAGCCTTTTTCACCCCTAATAAAGCTCTAGAGAACCTCACATTGTACATGTTCTATATCATGTGAAACTTCATTCCCCCATATTTCTGACGATGCACACACGGATTTGTATCCCATGTTGTGCTAGTGTAGGTGATGGATGAGGAGTGGACATGTACGGCTCACATGATGGGTCAGAACCTATTCATATATGAATGCATTTATTGCCATTGTACTAAAGGGGCCGCAGGCCCATTGTACAAAGAAATCAACAGAGTACACATACATCAGGTGAAATTACTTCTCAGTTTGAATATATTATAAATATAACAACCCAAATTATCTAGCGTTTGAGTGTTGTTTGTAGCCATTAAAGATAGGAACTTATCAAATCTAGCAGATGAACATGAACCTGGTAAGTAACGTCTAGGTAAGTCACTATACAGTAAGCACTCCATAATAACATGAAACTCATCTTCGATGATAATCTTGCTTGACTGCTTACAGAACTTACAAATGCGCAGTTCTCGAGCTATTTTTCTGGGTCAGAACCTTTTGTCCAATGACATAGTACAGTAGATCCTCCTGGTAAACTAGTGTAGTATTGTATAGTCGTTTTCATGCCGTGAATGAACCTTAATCAATGAAATGAATTGGTGTTTTGGGGTAGATTTTGTGCATTCAAGGCCTCAAAAGAATCATCCCGAAACGACGAAGGAATAATGGATGATCGATGCATGCCCGAAATTTGATGCCCGAGCCAGGATTCGAACCCATGACCTATTGGTCTGCGGTTTAGTGCGATATACTTTTTTTTCAGATTTTAACTGAATATATATCTATTTAATCTGATTGCCATGATCATATTGTCCCCGCGATCATGTCGCGGAAATAATGAGTTACTGACTTTTAATTGGAATTATGGTGATACTAGGAGACATAGGTTATGTGCCATTGACGTCAGTCATTGTGTGATAAACACGTAGCAGTTATTGTGATATCAGCCCTTCGTAAACATTCGTTATGATATTATTTTAATAGGTAAGTTAGTTTTTAGAATATTGACTCCAGATGTTTATTGGGATATCAACCTTACATGCGTATGCCCATTCTAATATTGTTTAGTTGTAGGGATATCAGTTTTATTCAATGTTTGGAATATTAATAAAATATCTTATACGACTAAGGCTTATTTCTATCATGTTGCCAACGGTTCTTGGTTTTCTTGCAATTCATTGAAATATATGTAAATATAGTACTAACATTCTTATACTGGGTGGACATGGCCCGGTATGCCGTTTTCTACTGGACAATTGACAACAACTAAAACGTAATGTCAACATTATCAAGAATTTGGAATGAACAAACATATTAGCCTAAGAATGTTATTCATAAAACGTATACTTGTCAACTAATGCGTATACTATCGATAACAGTGTTCCAAGCGTGAGACTTGAGACATTGGTGGCAAGACACCACCATAACCAGGCAGTATGAGTACGAAGTCATTTGCACCTGTTGAAAACCTGTGCCTACAGCTCGAGTTATCATGATAAATCTATATACGGCGTTGGTTCGAGATGGGTCTATCTCAACAGCCGTATATTGTTGCCATATCTGAACGTATGGGCGATGGTAGGATAGGAGATTTACACTGAGATAATAAACCCCTCTGGCATAAGAAGCATTTATGTCTCACCAATGTGAGCATTAGCGTTATTGGCTGCGCCAAAGATATTGGTACTGATATCTTTGATTGTACTTCTTAATTAGGATCTGCCCGTTATATATTCACCCAACCTTATACATGATTTCTAGTTATTTTCCTTTTATATGGGGACCCATTTAGGGACTGTACCCTTCAAATGGAGAATATTAATTAAGAAGCAGAACATGTAGTTGAAATTTAAGTTGTATCGATTGATATACCTGCCATCTGATTAATGAATGCAGCAAACAAACGTCTTCAGTTCTAATCGGTCACACCGCCTAAGCCTCTGGCCTCAGGTATGACCTGGAATTTGTCATGCCAAGATAAAACAATTGCCCGACTCGGTCAGCAACTGGTTGTTGGCAGAACGGAAAGTTCACAGGCGAGCCTGAAAAAAGTGTATCAATAGCAGATCAAACACAACTGTCCACCTCGGATGACATGAACCCTATAATTTGCCCGGTCATGCATGTGTTTTTCACCATCCCGCCATCCAGACTGTCTGAATCACGATTTGTGGATACAAGTCACGGCGGGGCAGTTTTACCTACAACGTCGAGAATCGACAATCGAATCGTGTTCACCAACAAACACATCTTGTCTCGTGAATGAAGACCCACCCGTCAACTTGTTTTGTCTTCATGCTATATTGATCACGTGACGTAGCTACTTCCGCTCGATGTAATGATTCTCTCCCGTGCAACAGGATCATCTGCAAACCGTATCGAGTTGCAGCTTACATCCGGCAGCTACATTGGAAGTCCTCTATGTTTTCTAATATTGTGATAATATTGCTTAAATCTTAGTTTAATATATATAAAACTTGATAAATAATTATACATATTTTTCTCGTTTGAATTTATGCACGCTATACATATTGTACTTAAATGCAAATGCATGCACCATAATTAAAATGACAAGTTTCGAAATGCCCTTGTTTGTCAGATCGGCTTATCATTATAAGGACATTATAAGGATTAAGGATAAAATAATGCCTACTTTTCTCAAAGTGATGAATCTACTAATATCAGACCATACAATCTCCAAGACAATATTTTGCAGATAGAAAACTGTTTCATCAGCAACTTTCATTTGGGATGTTGAAACTTTGTCACAAATCGATGTGTAGACTTTTGGCCGTCTACTCACGGAAACTTTGCATCGCTCTCATTTGACATTTTACTAACTTTTAAGACCGAGCTTTGCAATCAATTAAAGAATCGAAATACATATGAAATGCGCGAACCGAAAAGCAACGCGGACGAAAACAATATACTGAACCTCAACGGTAGGGGGAGCTTGGAAAGAGACGATATATAACGGAGAAAATGGTGTCAGAGTAACTCGGAAAGACCATGCAAACTAAAAGTACTTGCAACATATTTATCTTCTGGGACTTTGAGAAATCCTGTGATGCCGTCAATATAACATTTACTTTGCCAACGGTGAGTTGAACACAATTTAATAAATATATTAATTCATATGGTTTGATATACTTAGTCGAATACAATTGTTTTGCCAAATACAATTGTTTTGCAAACAAAATCCGTGTCATGACAAATCATTGCATCGGAAAACATTTACGACTTACCGCATCTTGGCAGAGTGACAGCTTGGCAGCTCCAATGGACGTGCAGAGAGGAGAGATCGAAAGAGCTCCAACGGATATGTAGAGGGTGGAACTCGAAACAGCCAGGCGTCAAGCGTGCAGAGGGTGGTGGTTCTAAGAGCCCTGACGGAAGACAATGTCAAGAATGTGCAGAAGACAGAACTGACTTTAGTACCACGACTTCACGACTACGCACTTTGGATTCTGCAAACATAACAATTACGATTAAATCAGTCAACAAAATAGGTGAGGTTGGAAAACGGTAAACTATTTTTATCAAGATAACGACGTCTCTAGCGATGACTTTTAGCCAAGACTCTCACATACTCACGGAACTTTGGCTCTGCGTTATGACGTTACATAGCCTTATGACACGTCACGGCCGTGGATCTTTTGAATTACAAGGTTTCTTATGATGGACCTGGGTAATAGGAACCTAATATCGTCTACTTAATGACACATATCGCCATGTATAGGCCTACAACAATAGGAACCTATTGCCGTGTCCTTAACCAAACATATCGCCATGTATAGATCTTCAACAATAGGAACATCATAACGTGTCCTTAATCACACATATCGCCATGTATAGTTCTACAACAATAGGAACCTCATCACGTGTCCTTAATCACACATATCGCCATGTATAGTTCTACAACAATAGGAACCTCATCACGTGTCCTTAATCACACATATCGCCATGTATAGATCTACAACAATAGGAACCTCATCACGTGTCCTTAATCACACATATCGCCATGTATAGGCCTACAACAATAGGAACCTATTGCCGTGTCCTTAACCAAACATATCGCCATGTATAGATCTTCAACAATAGGAACATCATAACGTGTCCTTAATCACACATATCGCCATGTATAGTTCTACAACAATAGGAACCTCATCACGTGTCCTTAATCACACATATCGCCATGTATAGTTCTACAACAATAGGAACCTCATCACGTGTCCTTAATCACACATATCGCCATGTATAGATCTACAACAATAGGAACCTCATCACGTGTCCTTAATCACACATATCGCCATGTATAGATCTACAACAATAGGAACCTCATCACGTGTCCTTAATCACACATATCGCCATGTATAGATCTACAACAATAGGAACCTCATCACGTGTCCTTAATCACACATATCGCCATGTATAGTTCTACAACAATAGGAACCTCATCACGTGTCCTTAATCACACATATCGCCATGTATAGATCTACAACAATAGGAACCTCATCACGTGTCCTTAATCACACATATCGCCATGTATAGATCTACAACAATAGGAACCTCATCACGTGTCCTTAATCACACATATCGCCATGTATAGATCTACAACAATAGGAACCTCATCACGTGTCCTTAATCACACATATCGCCATGTATAGGTCTACAACAATAGGAACCTCATCACGTGTCCTTAATCACACATGTCGCCATGTATAGGTCTACAACAATAGGAACATAATAACGTGTCCTTAATCACACATATCGCCATGTATAAGTCTACAACAATAGGAACATCATAACGTGTCCTTAATCACACATGTCGCCATGTATAGATCTACAACAATAGGAACCTCATCACGTGTCCTTAATCACACATATCGCCATGTATAGATCTTCAACAATAGGAACCTATTGCCGTGTCCTTAACCAAACATATCGCCATGTATAGATCTTCAACAATAGGAACATCATAACGTGTCCTTAATCACACATATCGCCATGTATAGTTCTACAACAATAGGAACCTCATCACGTGTCCTTAATCACACATATCGCCATGTATAGATCTACAACAATAGGAACCTCATCACGTGTCCTTAATCACACATATCGCCATGTATAGGTCTACAACAATAGGAACCTCATCACGTGTCCTTAATCACACATGTCGCCATGTATAGGTCTACAACAATAGGAACATAATAACGTGTCCTTAATCACACATATCGCCATGTATAAGTCTACAACAATAGGAACATCATAAAGTGTCCTTAATCACACATGTCGCCATGTATAGATCTACAACAATAGGAACCTCATCACGTGTCCTTACTCACACATATCGCCATTGACATCTGGAACTAAACGGTTCATATAGTTTACCTATGTATTAATGGATTTAGTTATTGTCACTTTCATTCCGTTATTAATATTGTCAGTTTCATTGCGTTATTGTTATTGTCGGTATGATCATGATATTATCTGCATCAAGTTTGTGTTTATTTCCATAAAAGTTCAGTGCTTAGACTTTTGTAGCGTCTGATATTTTATGTAAATCTTGATCATTGTCTGTCTCTGATTATTCCGTTTGGAAAGCCGCTTGACAAAAATTGACATTCGACATTGACCCCCATATTCCGACACTAAGGAGCTGAAAAACGATATCGACAAAGATTTTTAAAGAAAACGACATAGACCCAGATTTTTGAGAAAAAACACGACATCGACCCAGATTTTTGAAAATCACAACACAGAACTTATCGAAAAGGCGACGCGGCACGTTGTGAAAAATCGACATCCGACACTTTTTTAAAGAAATTGTTAAAAATCGACTCAGGACACTAGATTTGTCGCCTATTTGCTGGGTGGCGTTTTATGTCCCCATCCCAACCTCTGTTTTCATATATACAGGTAATATCTGCAGAAAAATAACACATAATACTAAGGACTGTAGGTCAACTCCCGCGACCACTCCCCGCCCCCAAACACCCCTCTTAATTGATGGTAATTAAGCTCAGTGGGCCAGAGCGCTCGCCTTGAGTGCTCAGGCCCCCGGAGAGCCTAACGGCACGTGGATCGGTGGTGCGAGTCCCGTGGTGATAACGATCACCACGGGGACACGGCAGGGGCGGATCCAGGAATATGAAAGAAGGGGGGGGGGGGGGGGGGGAAGTGGGCGGCCGGGGCTGCAAACAAAATTGCTACCCGGGAGTCCACTACATTTTGACGACCGGGGGACTGGGGGCCACGTCGCCTGAGATAACGTTCTTTCTCAAAACGGGCAGGAGAGTCCACGCCTTAGATGGCCTACATTTTGCATTGAAAACGGTATTCTTCCTTAAAAAGGAGGGTCCGGACCCCCTGGACGCAACCCCCCCCCCCCCCGCCCCCGTGGATCCGCGCCTGCACGGCTCCGCTCTTCCCATTGACGCGATATGACCAGAAGTAAAGGTTAAAGCGTCCTGAATATAAAACCAACCAATTTACGCTTAGTCACACTTCAAAAGCATGCAAGCTAAAAGCTTAAAACGTTGAAGGTGCGTCCAAAAACAATCTAAATGATGCATCCAATGGCGAATATATTGTAGTGCAACTAATACTATATCCTGACAAAGAGTTGCGCGATAACCCAAACTTAAGCCCGCCCTTTGCCTCTCTCTCTCTGTTCACACAATGGGGGCAGGGACTCCTGAACCTCAAGGGCCTCCCCACGTAACCAGGTCACGGATGCGACGGTCCACAGAGCCTGGGGTTCTGTATGTACACCCGCGCATTTGTGCCGTCTAATCCACCGATTGATGACGGTGGGAGGTCTGGGGGGATGGTGGAGTAAACATTGCGCTCATTGTTGATTGTGGATATATATATATATATATATATATATTATACTAGCCGCCCCCCACTCGCGACGCGTTCGCGGCACCAGGCACCCACCCAGTGACATTATTGACACATCCAAGGCGGCTGTTGGTGTATGTAATGGTGTAACGGTTTAATTATATTTGTATATTTATATGTTATACAGATATACCAATACATTCCGCGACGTTATGAAGGCGGGGAGCCATATCCTAAATTGATACAGTTGATACAGCATTCACCCCAGTTGTGTCATCACCACATACATACATATAATTTATTTGTGTAGAGATTGATTTTGCCACGTCAGCCATGGAATACGACGAGGTGTTTGATTACATCGGGGGCCTGGGGCTCTACCAGGTCATGATGTACATGATGCTGGGTCTGACCAGCCTAATCAGCGGCGTCCACAACCTGGCAGCCAACTTCTACGGAGCGCCTCAGGATCACTGGTGCCGGGTGCCCCAGCTGGAGAAATTCCCCTTCGACACCCAGAAGACTGTGGCCATTCCGATGACGGAGGGGGAGTATGACTCCTGTAACATGTACGATCTCGATTACGACAACTTCACGGATGAGGACATCGTGAACTGGAATCAGACGGATCCGCTTACCCCCACGATACCCTGCCAGGGATGGGTGTTTGATCAGTCCGAGTTCGTGTCCACCATTAATTCAGAGGTAAGGAACCTATCATATATCACATCAGGTAGGGGTCTGGAAGAGGTAGCGGTCCAGTATCCGGAGCCCAGTGTCGCACGTACTTCTCAGTGTCGCATGTCGCTTTTTCAAAATTATCGGTGTCGAACGTCGAATATTTTTCTTTCAACATCTTATCAGATTCAATATCTCGTCAGATTCAATATCTTGTCACATTCAGTATCTAGTTACATTCAGTATTTTGTCGTAATCAGTACCTTGTCAGATTCAGTATATCGTCAGATCCAGTATCTTGTCAGATTCAATATCTTATCAGATTCAATATCTTATCAGATTCAATATCTTGTCAGATTCAATATCCTGACAGATTCAATATCTTGTCAGATTCAATATCTAGTCAGATTCAGTATCTCGTCAATTCAAGTATTTCGTCAGATTCAATATCTTGTCACATTCAGTATCTTGTCACATTCTGTATCTTGTCAGATTCAGTACCTCGTCAGATTCAGTATATTTTCAGATTCAATATCTTGTCTGATTCAGTATCTTGTCAGATTTAACATCTTGTCAGAAGCGGTATCTCGTCAGATTCAGTGTTTTGACAGATTTAGGAGACCCGTATAATCCTGCTGCCGATAACATGTTGACAGCCAAGCATTGTGGTCGTTACCCTGTTTGCGCTGCAGTACTTGCTGGTGTGTGAGGACTCCATGTTAACTGGTTTTCGCTGCAGTACTTGCTGGTGTGTGATGACTCCATGTTAACTTGTTTTCGCTGCAGTACTTGCTGGTGTGTGAGGACTCCATGTTAACTTGTTTTCGCTGCAGTACTTGCTGGTGTGTGAGGACTCCATGTTAACTTGTTTTCGCTGCAGTACTTGCTGGTGTGTGAGGACTCCATGTTAACTTGTTTGCGCTGCAGTACTTGCTGGTGTGTGAGGACTCCATGTTAACTTGTTTTCGCTGCAGTACTTGCTGGTGTGTGAGGACTCCATGTTAACTTGTTTTCGCTGCAGTACTTGCGGGTGTGTGAGGACTCCATGTTAACTTGTTTGCGCTGCAGTACTTGCTGGTGTGTGAGGACTCCATGTTAACTTGTTTGCGCTGCAGTACTTGCTGGTGTGTGAGGACTCCATGTTAACTTGTTTTCGCTGCAGTACTTGCTGGTGTGTGAGGACTCCATGTTAACTTGTTTTCGCTGCAGTACTTGCGGGTGTGTGAGGACTCCATGTTAACTTGTTTTCGCTGCAGTACTTGCTGGTGTGTGAGGACTCTATGTTAACTTGTTTTCGCTGCAGTACTTGCTGGTGTGTGAGGACTCCATGTTAATTTATTTTTGCTGCAGTACTTGCTGGTGTGTGAGGACTCCATGTTAACTTCTTTTCGCTGCAGTACTTGCTGGTGTGTGAGGACTCCATGTTAACTCGTTTTCGCTGCAGTACTTGCTGGTGTGTGAGGATTCCATGTTGACTTGTTTTCGCTGCAGTACTTGCTGGTGTGTGAGGACTCTATGTTAACTTGTTTTCGCTGCAGTACTTGCTGGAGTGTGGGGACTCTATGTTAACTTGTTTTCGCTGCAGTACTTGCTGGTGTGTGAGGACTCCATGTTAACTTGTTTGCGCTGCAGTACTTGCTGGTGTGTGAGGACTCCATGTTAACTTGTTTTCGCTGCAGTACTTGCTGGTGTGTGAGGACTCCATGTTAACTTGTTTTCGCTGCAGTACTTGCGGGTGTGTGAGGACTCCATGTTAACTTGTTTTCGCTGCAGTACTTGCTGGTGTGTGAGGACTCCATGTTAACTTGTTTGCGCTGCAGTACTTGCTGGTGTGTGAGGACTCCATGTTAACTTGTTTTCGCTGCAGTACTTGCTGGTGTGTGAGGACTCCATGTTAACTTGTTTTCGCTGCAGTACTTGCGGGTGTGTGAGGACTCCATGTTAACTTGTTTTCGCTGCAGTACTTGCTGGTGTGTGAGGACTCTATGTTAACTTGTTTTCGCTGCAGTACTTGCTGGTGTGTGAGGACTCCATGTTAATTTATTTTCGCTGCAGTACTTGCTGGTGTGTGAGGACTCCATGTTAACTTCTTTTCGCTGCAGTACTTGCTGGTGTGTGAGGACTCCATGTTAACTCGTTTTCGCTGCAGTACTTGCTGGTGTGTGAGGATTCCATGTTGACTTGTTTTCGCTGCGGTACTTGCTGGTGTTTGATGACTCCATGTTAACTTGTTTTCGCTGCAGTACTTGCTGGTGTGTGAGGACTCTATGTTAACTTGTTTTCGCTGCAGTACTTGCTGGAGTGTGGGGACTCTATGTTAATTTGTTTTCGCTGCAGTACTTGCTGGAGTGTGGGGACTCTATGTTAATTTGTTTTCGCTGCAGTACTTGCTGGTGTGTGAGGACTCCATGTTAACTTTTTTTCGCTGCAGTACTTGCTGATGTGTGAGGACTCTATGTTAACTTGTTTTCACTGCAGTACTTGCTGGTGTGTGAGGATTCCATGTTGGCTTGTTTTCGCTGCAGTACTTGCTGGTGTTTGATGACTCCATGTTAACTTGTTTTCGCTGCAGTACTTGCTGGTGTGTGAGGACTCCATGTTAACTTGTTTTCGCTGCAGTACTTGTTGGTGTGTGATGACTCCATGTTAACTTGTTTTCGCTGCAGTACTTGCTGGTGTGTGAGGACTCCATGTTGACTTGTTTTCGCTGCAGTACGTGCTGGTGTGCGATGACTCACTGTTCTCCGCCCTGACCAGCACCCTCTTTATGATAGGGGTCCTCATCGGATCTCTCTTCTCCGGAGTCCTCTCAGACAAGTACGCTTCACAGAACCATATTTCCATCCTAATCAATATATATATATATATACCTGTGTTATGATGAATCACATGACACTGGCAATCTAATGCCCAGGAACCAGATTATCCGATATGTTACGCTTTTATTTATCGTATCATTCAAATAATGTCGCGATATTGGCCTATAAATGTAGATAAATGTAGATATATATGTATATAGATATATATTCTTATTGATTGGCATCCGTTTATCTGAGTAAGGCGACGGATCTATAAGTTGTTGAAATATATAATAATATTGTTATTATATATTGTATAAATATATAGATATAGCTTGTCATGTTTTCATAACATTAATATGTATATAAACATGTAGACACATATTAAAGGACCGACGATATACAGTAACTTATAACTATCTAGATTGCACAGGCTATATATATGGACTTTCATTGGATACTAAACATCAGCGTTTAGTTTTCTCGTATTTCTTCTTTTTTGCCTTATAACGAAAGTTCGTTTTATTTTCTTCCTCTTTTTGCGTTTTTGTGAAGCCAGTGTGCGACTCGATTACGGACAGCTGGACGGGGAGAGATCTTTGTGTCGTTTTTATTTGAACATTTAAACAAGACACATAAAGTTATAAAATCATCAGAGCTTCACTGAACATGTTGTATGGGACCAAATGCCTTCGTTCACGGACGTATTTTGTCACAAATCGCCCGGTAGCACACGGTCAAAATCAAGACCAAGACACCCCTTTCTCGCCAGAAGAAAGCGCATATACATCAACCCCCTTAAGTGCCCTGTGGTATCGATAAGTGTCCTACTCCACCATAACAATAGGTAAACCCACCCGTGTCATTCAGTTGGAGAGATCGAACAAACCTCCGTAAGGTGCTGCCACCGGGTGACACATAATAACGCTAATTTGAGAAGAGCAGACCACATAAATGAAAGTCAAAGTTACTAAAATTCAATACAGCCATTACTGTAACACATACAGTAAAGTGCAATCGGGCATGATGAAATAAGGCAATTCATCTTGAAGCTTCGTCCTTCGTGCCCAAGTAAATCAGAATCCTTAAATCTATTCGAGCATTTGCTTCCCGCCAAAATCATGCCGGGATCTAATATTATAAGGCCTAATTAGTGGCAGAATTATTTATTCTGATCACTTAGTGATTACTAAAATTTAGTGTTTGGAGTCTGCTCAGCGTCCCTAAAATTTTGCAATAAAACGGTGAACTACACACAAATTTGTGAGGTAGTTTTAGCAGAGTCCACTTACGGGTTGCTGTCAATTATAAAATGCCTTTTCAGCTAGATTAAAAATTACATTTTTAAGCCAATGTTACAGTTTTGTTAAAAATGAATGTTAATCTTTCATTTCGGTGTTCTATGCAGATTTTTTTTTTAAATTGGCGGGAAAAACTATTTCAAATAGTTTAAAGTTACTATTACAACAAAAAGTAAACATTCATTGTGATCCAAATCTGGCGGAGAAAAAACGTGTGTACAGTGACGTTAATGTGCTGGTGACGTAACACGCATGAAGTAATCTCCGCCAGGGCGAGCGCCAACGACTAACTTTCCGGAAGTCACTGGTACCAACCATATATATACTAGACGTTATTGGCCAGGATTCGCGACTGGCAGCGCCTCCTTGAGGCAGAGTGTTATACAGTGTTTACAGCTGTTCCAACAGCCGCGGCGCCTCACGTGATCTGACGGAACACCCCCGCCGCAAAATTTGTTGAAATAGTAACTTTAACTTAAAGTTGCATATCGAGCTCTTTCCAGCCAAAACTAAGCCACAACAAAACAAAACTAAGCGACATAATTATATACCATAAACGTGTCTATCCCGGGACATCGCAGAACCCTGTCGCGGCATTGGTACTTATACCATAGCATCGCAAAGCACAAATACTGATGACGTTTAAATTGGTAAATTGACATCACGGGCAAGGCTAAGAGACTCCATTTGGCAGTGTGGCATGGGTGGAATATAGACAAACGACATTTTGGATGATTCACAGACTGAGTCTTAATTGTATTTTGACCTCTTGAGTTTTTTGGGGAAAGCTCGATATGCATATGTGATATGCGAGACTAAATCCTGGCCGTCCTTCCTGCATTACTTTTCGTTCCAGGTTTGGCCGTATCCCAGTGTTGGTGGGCAGCGTAGTGGCTACCTTAGGGGTGTCATTGGGCATTGGCTTCTCCCCTAACTACCCGACGTTTGCAGTCCTTAGACTCCTACAAGGCGTCTTCAACAACAGCCAGTTCATGTGTGCCTTCGTCATGGGTAAGACACGCGAAAAACTAACACAACAAAGACATTTTGGCAGAGTTGGTTGGTTATTCAAGACCATTTTTGGTCATATCGCGTCAATGGGAGAAGGAAGGGAGAGTGGAGCCATGTCACCGGGGGTAACCCTCTACTCTTTACGAAGAAAGACATGGGATCTTTATCCTGCGACCACACAGACATGGCCACCACATTGCTCAAACCACCGATCCACGTGCCGTTAGGCTCTCAGGTGGTCAGAGCCCTCAATGCGAGCGCTCTAACCCACTGAGCTACCGGGCTAGCCCCTTTTGACCTATTGAGTAAATAGGGCATAGTTTTGAAAACATATATCGGTGCAATTTTTTGCGATTTAAGGTTTACCATATTCTTTTATAGAGTCATCCGGTTGCAGATTTCAGTTAGTAGTTTATATCATTTATATTATATTGTTACTTTTGATCATTTATATTATATTATCATCTATTATCATTTATATTATATTATTATTTATTATCATTTATATTATCCTATTAGTTATTATCATTTATATTGTATTATTATTTATATTATACTATTATTTATTATCATTTACCTTCTTATGTATCTATTCTGTTCTTATTTAAGTTACATTTTATGAATATTAATTATTGGTATTTTCTCTCCTCTGGCAGTGATGGAGCTTGTGGGGCCAGCCTACCGTGTGCCTCTAGGCGTCACGTACCAGACCTTCTTCTCGGTGGGATTCATGCTGGCGCCTGGCATCTCATACGCCATTAGGGTCTGGGACACCTTCATGCTGGTCACTGCCATCCCAGTCATCGTCCTGCTGCCATACATCTGGTGAGTTATCTCACAGTGATCATACATCTGGTGAGTTATCTCACAGTGATCATACATCTGGCGAGTTATTTACCAGTGATCATACATCTGGTGAGTTATTCCACAATCATCATACATCTGGTGAGTTATCTCACAGTCATCATCCTCCGGCCATACATCTGGCGAGTTATCTACCAGTGATCATACATCTGGTGAGTTGTCTCACAGTGATCATACATCTGGCAAGTTATCTCACATTGATCATACATCTGGCAAGTTTTCTCCAGTGATCGTCTTGCTGCCATACATCTGGTGAGTTATCTCACAGTGACTATACACCCGGTGAGTTATCTCACAGTGATCATATATCTGGTGAGTTATCTCACAGTGATCATACATCTGGTGAGTGATCATCCTCCGGCCATACAACTGGCGAGTTATCTACCAGTGATCATACATCTGGTGAGTTGTCTCACACTGATCATACATCTGGCAAGTTATCTCACATTGATCATACATCTGGCGAGTTATCTCCTAATCATCCTCCTTCTGTCATACATCAGGTGAGTTATCTCACAGTCGTCATACATCTGGTGAACTTTCTCACAGTGATCATACATCTGGTGAGTTATCTCACAGTGATCATACATCTGGTGAATTATCCCAGTGATCATACATCTGGTGAGTTATCTCACAGTGATCATACATCTGGTGAGTTATCTCATAGTGCTGCTAGGCCAGCTCAAACAGCCGGTGCGTCGTTCAAATCCTACCCGTGCAAACAAAATAAATATCCCGTTACTTACGTAGCACCTGTTACCTCAATGATTCCAATGTATACACCCGTATATGTGGAAATCCGAGCACATTTTGCGCAACCTGAATCGGCCTGTCAGTAAATGCAAGGCCATGCGAATCATTTTCGTGGGAAAGCGTGCAAGAGTAGCGTTATACACCAAACTACGCCCTTTCAGGGCTGAGATGCTAAAACTGTCAAATTGAGACCCAAAACCTTGATTCGCCTCTACATATGAAGCTAGCGGAAGTATAGTTCGTGGTACCTACATCACAGCTGATACTACGCTCGGCCCAGGTACTCTATAGTTTACCGAAACATCAATCATGTAATGTCAGGCTATTGACAGGATTATTGGTTTAGTGGAGGTGGACGCACGACAGCACACGGTGTACGTTTACACGACGTGTAAGTCTCGCACTCGATAGATAAGGTAGACAGATAAGGAGGGTTATAGGCGTCAAGTTTGAAAAAATCCATGTCTACAGATTCAGCCATGACAAATCCTCTTGTGTCTGTCATCGTGATTATATATATATATATGGAGGACATATCGTGTATGTACACACTGATAGCAGAGACACGCTTCTATGCCTTGTAAGCGAGGATGAATCTGACGATGATATGGGTGAATGGAAAATACGGGATGCATGCTAAGAGGTTGGGCAAACTGTTCCTCCTCCTAAAAAATATAGTGTGTCTGTAAGGGTCGCCCCGTGGCCTGGTAGGTAATGCCTTAGGCTATTATCAAGCCTTATTCTGGGCCAGCACAAGCGGCCGGAGCGTGGTTCGACCTGACCCGTGCAAGTGTTTGTGTACGATAAAGACCCCATATCTTGCTTCCTAAAGAATAAGGGGTTACTCCTATCTACCCCGATCCTTCCCATTAGTGGCGGATACAGGATTTTGCCAAATGGGGGAGGGGTGGGGGGGGTCGCCAATCTGAAAAAAATAGGCGCAAATTGGAAAATGGGGGTGCACGCGTCAATGGATGAAATTGTCTTTTTGACGCCGGGCATAGTGGGGTGGGGGCACAGGTGGCACGTGTCCCCCCCCCCCCACCGGATCGGCTGAGCGCTTTCCACTTGCTACGCCACGTAGTGACCCCAGGAATGACGATGGTTGGGGTTAACTTGTTTAATTAAAGCGAGGAGATCATGAAATCCCGGAAGCTTGGCTCCAGGGATCCGTTGATCCCGTACTGACGGGCGGTCGTCTCCTGCAGGATTGTTCCGGAGTCCCCGCGGTGGCTGGTTGCCAAGGGCAAAACCAAGAAAGCCGAGAAGATCCTGCGACACGCAGCGGCCGTCAACCAGCGCACTCTGCCGGACGGCATCAAGTGGACAGTGGTCAGTGGGATTAGTCTTATCCAACTCCTTGCTTAACTTTGTTTTATTATTGTTACCAGCCTTATTATATTTATTATTATCAATGTCCTTATCCTTATTATATTGTATTATTGTTATCAATGTCCTTATCCTTATTATATTGTATTATTGTTATCAATGTCCTTATCCTTATTATATTGTATTATTGTTATCAATGTCCTTATCCTTATTATATTGTATTATTGTTATCAATGTCCTTATCCTTATTATATTGTATTATTGTTATCAATGTCCTTATCCTTATTATATTGTATTATTGTTATCAATGTCCTTATCCTTATTATATTGTATTATTGTTATCAATGTCCTTATCCTTATTATATTGTATTATTATTATCAATGTCATTATCATTATCATCATCTTTATTATTGATCATTACCCAATCATTAGGATTAGCATTATTGTTATTATTCTTATTGTCATGACCATCATTATTATTCTTATTAGTATTATCAACATCGTTCCTATTGTTATTATAACAGCCTTCAGTACCAATTGAAGCAGTACAAATAGTGCACAGTGTATGAATCAGATAGATGTATTGACGAACTGAGTGGTAATAACTACCCATTTGCATAGGTGCCCATAATTTCCCCACAATATTTTATAGTATTTATTACACAACTTGGAAACGTTTCCTGCGAGTCTGTGATTCGTCTGGTCGTTAATTGACCACTTGGTCCAAAGACAGAAACGATCCATGTATGTTTGTGGCATAAACAATCGGACTATAACTCTTCCAGTATGCGTGCATCTGGGTTTTTTATGAGTGCATCGCATAATGAAGTAAAATTTGCATATATCGCGTAGACCTACTGATGTAACAATACACTTGAAACCTGAAACCTTTCTTAAAGGGCGGTGGGGGAGACGACGCCAAATCTGCAGGCAGGTTCAGTGACCTCTGCAAATCTTCTGTCCTCTGCAAGGAACTGTGGATAATGTACTTCATATGGTGCGTAGGAAACTCCCTGATCATCCGCTATGTTATGATATTGCCATCAGAGGTGGATAGTTAGTCTATTAACGACTTACAATTAGTCCCGTTTGCCGTAAAAACTTATGTGTAATTACACTCCGTTTATGTATGACCCTTTCTTTAAATAACATGAAGAAAATTTAAGTAATATGATGACAATATGATGATGCCCTGATGACAATTCCATATGCTACCTGAGCAAAAGTTACACAAATTTGACTAAAGTTTTCTGTAATGATTATAGTCGAGAGCTTCAACGAAATATTCACAACAGTAGTTTGGCGATAGACCGATCCAGGCTGTCAATCATTCATTGACGTCACTGTTGCTTTTATCTAAACATGTGGCGTTCAGCGTTATGTCCGACAAAGAAGTCGAGCAAACAAAACCGTATGTCACACTCTTGTTAGTTTCAGAGACGAGTAGGCCTACTTCTCATTTGTACCTACTACCAGCTATGATTGTCGATTTCATACTCACGATTAACGAAAAAGGACTCATGGGCGGGGCTTAGCAGGGAGTGTTTTCCTGCTTTATGTTACAGCGTAATCTTCCCCATAGGTGGGCTCACTCTCTTCTATCGGGAAATATCAGGCTTGAGACTACGCTGCTTGACACATATTCACCATAATGTCGTTATATAAGTTAAAAGCTGATCACTTTCGAGACCATGATATTCAGAATCGCACGAACAGTCCACTAACAATTTGTCATCTTCCTAATTATCACAAGCCTTGGCTTCTTGGAGATTTGCAAGTTCGAGGGGTGAGTGGGTACGTGTCATAAAATTCCCATGCTATATATGCGACTGTATGTCTATATTTAGGCTCTTCAGACAAAGACTATTTACGTCGGCTCATTTCCCAGAATAAGCATTCCAGGAATCCACTTTTTAATTACCACGAAATTTCACTTATATTTATTATTAACCTATATGTTTACCCCGTGTGATATATATTACGAGTTACGACTACGAACACCTCTCGCAGACCTATATTTCACAAATTCAAATCTTACCCTGTATAGGGGGTTCATCTTCCATGTATGAACCCACGAAATGTATTATTGGAGTAAACGTTAGGCGTGAGTAATACGTGAGCTATGCTTAAACAATGGTTCGCCCTTACATGGAAGAATGATCGTATCGTGGCCAGATTCGTTCTTTGCCTTTACCCGTTTTAGATCACGTGGTCTAGAACACCAATCCATTCATCTGTTCCAGGTTTACCACGTCACTGGTATACTACGGTCTGTCTCTTAACGCGGGTTCCTTTGGGGACATCTACCTCAACACGTTTTTGTCGGGACTCATCGAAGTTCCCGCCAATATCATCTGTGTCGTCTGCTTACAATATGGCGGCCGTCGCGTCTCCAACGCCATGTCCCTCATCCTGGCCGGGCTGTTCTGCCTTCTGCTCATCCCCGTCCTCTTGGTTAATCCAGGTAAGGTAGACGACAGGGGCGGATCCAGATATGCTGAATAGAAAGGGGGGGGGAGGGGGGGGGGGTCGAGAGATGACCTGGCTTTTGGTATGTGTTAAATCCTACACTGCAGTGCCGTATACATTTCGACCTTAAAAGGCGGGGAGGGGGGTGGGGCTGCGCCGGGTCGGGACGGCCCCTCCCTGGATCCGCCTTTGGACGGTGCTAGAGTAGCTTTTGTTTCGTACTATACTATAGTATTCATTATTATATCACATGAAGCGAAATTCATTAATCTATTTGCGGGGGAAGGTGGTTGGGTATTTGGGGAATGTACACGATATCATGACACCCCCGCCCCCCCCCCTCCCGCGCCTATTCACATCTCTTCAGGAGAGTGTATAAATCTACCAACGCTCACTAAAACCAAGATGGCGGGGTAGATAATTACGATGTTATATCGGGGAAACAAATTGCGCTTGCACACTGAATAAGCATATATTAATATGGATGATTACATTTTATGGCATCGACTTCCAGATCACCCCAACAAATTGACGGCTGAATATTTAATCAACCTTAAATTTATAATTTAATTGTGACGTTGGCTTCCCTTCAGATATGACCGCGGCGCTCACCGCCTTGTCCACCATTGGGAAGGGCGCCATCACCTTCACGTTCTCCGGTATATACGTCTACACTGCGGAACTGTTCCCGACGTCCAGCCGCCAGCTCGCCGTGGGCACTGCCTCCGTGTTCGCCCGCATAGGGAGCATGGCCTCGCCATTTATAGGCCCGCCCCTGGTGAGAGAATGATTTCACCCTTGATATTTACCTATATTTAACCTCCCGCATTCTCGACTTGGAGCATGGCCTGGCCATTTATAGGCCCGCCCCTGGTGAGAGAATGTTTCCATCGGTGATATGTAAATCCTTATCATGTTACACTCCACTATTTAC
Organism: Arenicola marina; assembly: GCA_964019135.1. Taxonomy (NCBI): domain Eukaryota; kingdom Metazoa; phylum Annelida; class Polychaeta; family Arenicolidae; genus Arenicola; species Arenicola marina. The sequence continues at coordinate 3,692,550 of OZ025256.1, forward strand.
ACTCCCGCCGTCTCGACCGTCTCTCCATTTATAGACCCTCCCCTGGCGAGAGAATGCTTATATATCCTTGCTATATACATCTTTAGCATTTTAACCTCTTATGTGTAGCCATCTGCCATCTCGAGTTATATACGTCTCGTTGTATTGGGCCTGTTGAGTTAAAGATGTCACCGTTGATATGCAGGCGCGGATCCAGGAGAGCGTAGCCCCCCCCCCCCCCCCGCCGCCTCCCCATCCTGGATCTTCGGCTGGTGTCCTTCTGCTGTCTCGATCGATATACGTTAATTAATTTAAAAGGATAGATTCTTTCATTTCAAATTGGGGCTATTAATTTGATGGGCATAGGGACGAATACTGCCTGTGCTCCATGTAAGGCCCCCATTTTATGTTTCCCACACGCTGTGTCAGCTCCCTTTGCCGTTGGGCAAAATGGCGGCGTCCAATGGCAGCGCACCTATCACGTGACCTCGATTTGACGTGGCCATCATAGCTCACCCCTGGAAGGTTTCCCGTCTGTTCCGACCTGGAATGGTACTCATAAGCCACACTTAGCTAACGCATGGTATACAGTCACTGACGTCGTGACCAGACACTGGTATATCTAATTGGATAAGTCAATCACGTATCTGATCTTACCCTTCACGTCTCTCAGGAAGAGATCTGGAAGCCCCTTCCATCCGTCATATTTGGCGCCCTGGCCACGTTGGCTGGTGCCCTGTGCTGTATATATAGGTATTACTCTTCTCGTTTTCCGTACTCAGGAAGAGATCTGGCAGCCTCTTCCCTCCGTTATATTCGGCGCTCTGGCCACGTTGGCTGGTGCCCTGTGCTTCCTGCTCCCAGAGACCAAGGGTACCACCATGCCAGACACAACGGAGGAAGCCATCGCCATCGGCCTCGGAAAGTAAGCATCACCTGTTATTTTAAAGGGGGCCTTGTGATGGGGGTGTGTGATGTATCGTACAAATCTGGTTGGGGGGAGGGGGGGTTCTGGGGCCGTAATTATAATCGCCACTTAGGCTACGCCACTAGACGTAGCGCTAAGTGGAAGATCTGGTTATCTGGTTCAAAATACATAAGTAGTCACCCAAGAAGTGGATTTTCTTAAATTAAGAAAGCGCTAAAAATATATTGAAGAGGATTTCTTAAACATGAGGACCACCACAAAGAGCTGGTGAGGCTAAGACGCAAATGCACTTTTCGTGCGTAACTTACGAGAGGGTTATGCATACGGCCCTGGACGGGACGGGGCCGGCACGATAGCTCAGTACGCTAGAGCGCTCGCATAGAGTTCTCTGGTCACCTGAGAACCTAACGGCACTTGGACCGATGATTCGAGCCCTGCCCTGAGAGATCAGGGCTGCGATTTACAGATGAACTGCGGCAGTTCCAAGTCGCGCAGTAGCGCAAAACTTAGTCTTTCATGGAAAAGTACCGTACAAACAAATTGATACACGTCTTGCGACGATCAACTCCGCTATTTATATTAGCGATTTTATCACGCGCTCTTGTTTTGCTCACACAATAGGCGCAATTTCCGGTTTGCATAAATTAGAGTATCGCCTCCTGATTGGTCAATCGCGGACACACCTCCAAAAAGGGCTGCCGCCTAGGTAGGCGGTGAAATCGAGCAATTTTATTGTGAGCTACAGATAGAGCGAAAATATCTGTAATTTGGAGGATAGACAATTGGGTATGATATGAATCGGTAAAGCAGCGTTAGAGGCCAGGCTGGCGGTTCCCTTTAAACGAAGCAACATCCCAACGGTCAATTCACAGTATCGTTCAACGCAAAGAGATTGTAATATTTCTTTGCAAAAGATAAAACTTGGCGATCTGACTTGTTCTTGCATCTGTTCCTTTCCAAGTCAAAGTGGCACGTTGTTTCTCAATATACATCGATATATATATATATTATTGCATATTCCTAATATTGTACAGCTGATAAATTAGCTGTACAAGATATTATTCTCGCCTAAAAGACGCGACTCAATATTAGCAGCTAATAAATCACGCATAGAATTTAACTAGTTAGGTAAGTACAAAGAAACGGTGCATGACCGAAACATTAATTCCCGTTCCCCACGTGTGCTCCAAGCAAATACATGTAGGCTCCAAACCTAACAGCTGAACAAATCTGTCTGAGAAGAACTGGTTAGTTTATTATGAATCTAATTCGAATTTGATCTTTGCTCTGACTGTTATCAGAATTTCTTGACGTTGAATATGAAATAATCACTGTCTGCAGTCTGCAGCGCAGGAAGACTTTAGTGGTGTGAGATGTGAGTCACACCGTTCAAATTACAAGGTGACAAAATCGAACCTGTCGGTTCGATTATGGGTCGTACTTCTGGTTTCTTGGTTGAACCCTTATTTGAATTATGGGACAGCTATATAACCATGAGATATAACCATATAACCATACTTTTTCTGCCATATAACCATACAGTATATCCATATAACGATGTGTTACAATGTGTGACCTTGACCTTGACAACAGGAAACCCGGTGACGTCAGCTGGCAGACGGACCCCAAACAGTCGAGCAAGGAACCCTGGGCCGAGGACAATCAGGGCCGCTATTCCTGGAGCGGGGGCCCGCATGAAAACGAGGCTTTCGATGATAACGATGGGCAGGCGAACGGGGTGCACGTGATTAAAGTGGTCGGCGACAAAGGGAAGGAACATTCTGACTTAACTGGGAGTTACTTATAGACGTCGGCATGGCTTAACTACTGAAACAGAGCCATAGAGATAGCATCGACATAGAGGACAGGGTTGTAGCGTGAAAATCGCGGGGCGTTGAGAATTAGTACCCAATCGGACCCGCATTTTTCACATAGTTTGTATTTGACCCTATGAAAAGTTATGAGCATGGCGGCTGGGTAAAATATATTTCGGGTGACTCCTATACTTTGCCGTTGCAATGCAACGGATTCTAAGCTGCGAATTTCTGTTAGCAGAAAACGGAAATGGAGAGAGTGACACCTGCCGTGCCGCGTATCATGCTATTAAAAACACAGAACCTCTATATACCCTATTCAGCTTATTAAAATATGATCAACAGTGCATCTACAGTTGAATTTACAGCACAAAAACAAAAATAAAAGCATGAGCCTGCGCGGGTTACCACGCGTTGAGGGTACGGTGTTTTCACAGCAGGAATAGCGTGAAATCTACGGAACCAAGCTTACGCCTGCCACCAGTGGCTCGAAGTTACGAAACCCAGCATTTCAATTTGGGTCTACACAAATGAGAAATATAGCTCAGATCATATTTTATTTCAACATTATTGGAAATAAAAGGGCAGAACATGACCTGACCTAATTAGTCAAAACCTTTGGTCACGCTGTATTCTTACGCATTCACTCACTCGCCGAAATTTAGATGTTTTGTCGTATGGCAACCTTACTCGGCTTTTCTCGGCAGAATGTAACTTGCCCTAATATGATTGACAGGAAAGACGGCAGTTGTTTCTGAACCCATACACACTTAAAGCCTCTTAAAGAGGTTACCTTTCCGACAACACATCAGAATATATAAGCGATTATAACCAGGTAAGATTCTAGACTGCCATCGGTGCGTAATCATGCTGAATTATAGAAATGCATGTCAAAACTCTTGCTAAACAGTACCGGCCCCCATTATCGCCCACCCCAAAGCACTTGTCAACAACTACAATCCTGCTAACCCTGATCGATCCAAGTCATTTCAGCTGCATTGCTTCTCAGAAGCATGTCTTAAACATTAGAAACATTGTATTCGTTTTAATATAGTGCAAATGGATCAAATATATGCAAAGTAACATAGGACATAAAACATGGACTTTAATGGTGAGATCGCGAATATCAAGGAATTCGCAGACTGCCATAACCGATCGCGGTAAATAAAGAAAGGGTCTTCGCGTTGAACCAGGAATTGTAGGGATAACAATCCCAAAAATTTGCCAACAGCTCATCGCAAAGCTTCAAGAATTCATGAATGCTAATCGCGTAGATCGAAAAGGGTACCCCCCCCCCCTCGACTTACATAGAAAATTGGCTAAATCTGCTTTGAAAAAAACCACTAAGACTTTACTTTATCAGAGCGTTAGTTTAATTTCTGAGATCATTTTCCTCATCGGGAAAGTGGAGGCTCAAGTTTACTTGCCCTGACCCAAAATACGCTTGCCTCGTTTTCTTATTAGAACATGCGAGAAAAATAGGTGTTAACATTTTTTATTTTGTGATGTCTCATTCGTGATTTAAAACGCTTTTTGACAAATCAGCGGAAAAAAAGTTTATCACTCAATAAACTACTTCTGAAAACCTTAAAATCCTTAAAAACTAGGTTTTTCGATCGATATCACGCGGATATGGTTAAAATTAGCCCGAAAGCCGAGTTTATCGAATAACTAAGATCATCCATCGATAGGCCTTTTTATTGCGAAACCCCCGGTTTTTCGGTCGATAAATTTAATAAAAATAATACATATCACAGGCCAGCGCGAGCGCCGCGATATTCACAGCGGGTCCCATCCCGTCTCTTTATCCACCTTCCTCCCTACCCCCCCATCACCCCTCCATCGAGGCCATGCTTTCTGTATGTATAAGGAATACAGGGTGGCGGTACTGGTCGACCTTGTTGCATTAGGCAGGAACCAAGTCCGTTCTGCGAGGCATCTGTCTGTATGGTGACTGGCTTAGCAACGTCATAATATTGCAGAACATTGTCTTTTGTAAGCTCACTTTTTAATCTTACTAGGGCTTCATCTTGCTCATGTTCCCAGCTCCACTCCGAATCTTGTTTCAACAGTTGTCTTAGAGGCGCAGTGATTGACGATTCATTGGGAATGTACTGGGCAAAATATCTTATCATCCCTAGCAGACGCATGAGATCCGGCTTATTCTGTGGCTTTGGCATGCTTACTATGGCTTCAACCTTCGACGGATCCGGCTTCAAGCCTGATGCTGTGACGATGTTACCCATGTAGATGACTTCATTTACCTTGAGTTAAATCTTGTCCTTGTTAACTTCGCCTTTCGCTCGCGCGCTCTCTGCACCACCTTGTGTAGAATTACGTCATGTTCAGCGTCATCTGTAGCGGCTATAATGAGGTCATTTGCAATAATACTCACTCCTTCGATATCAGCAAATGTTTCATTGTTCCGCTTTTGCAATACTTCGCTAGCCGAACTGGTACCAAAGGGCATGCGTAAGAAACGCTTCCGTCCCCAAGGCGTGTGAAAAGTGCCCAAGTAGGACGATTCCTCTGATAACGTGACGTGCCAGAAACCATCTTTCATATCAAGCACCGTGAAAATCTTCTTACCGTTCAGCTGGTTCTGCACATCAGCTGGTGTTGGCATTTCGTACCGCTCTCTCTTGATGGCTTGATTCAGTGGCGTAGGGTCCAGACAAACCCTAAGTTGGCCATTACGCTTTTCGGTGATTACCAAGTTGTTCATCCAGTCTGTTGGCTTATCGACACTGGCAATTACACCATCCTTCTCCAACTTCTCCAGTGTGTCCTTGACTCTGTCATACATGGCATAAGGTATTTTCCGAGCACGCTGAATGACAGGAGGAACAGAAGTGTCAATTTCAATATGATAATCCTCATCGAACTCGCCGAGCCCATTGAATAAGTCATTATACTCTCTGACACACGATTCTTCTGTGAGAGTTGAACTGACTTTGTCCACCTTTACGCGTCGCACTAGATTCATCTTTTGGCCTGCTTGTCTGCCGAGAATAACTTGATCTAATCCCCCGGGGACGTAGAAAGTTAATCCCCTCGTAAGTTACGCACGAAAAATTCATTTTCGTCTTAGGCTCATCAGCCCGTTGTGGTGGTGTTCATGATTAAAAAAGCTTCTTCATTATAATTTTAGCACATTCTTAATTCAGAAAATCCACTTTTTGGGTGACTACTTATGTATTTTGAACCCGATAATCGCTCGACAAATCTTCCACTTAGCACTAAGTCTAGTGGCGTAGCCTAAGTGACGATTATGAATACGGCCCCAGGACACGTCACTGTTAATTTAGTCTTACCTTTTGGTAAAATCTGGTGGTTTCCAAAAGCGGTCAAGATTGTATGTGTCTCTATCAATGGCCTCCGCGGCCTCAGACGGTCGAACACAGACAGCGGCAGAATGTTAGTATCAGCACCTGTATCTGTATCTTAACTCTCGAAAAAGCTTTGGATATTTGCCACGCCGCAGAAACTACCAAGCAGCAGCTCAGCGTGATGTCTACTCACAGTCATCAGGTTAATACCGTAAAACCAGCTCCACACGTGAGTAACTCAAGAAAAGCTCAAGCCGGCGCCAACGACTCACATGTTAAGCATCGTTCACACTGTAGATATTGTGGTCAAACTTACCCGCCTCGGAAATGTCCGGCATATGGACCAAGATGTAGAAAATGCAATGTGCTAAATCATTTCGCAACTGTGTGTAGAGGAGGTGGACGCAGAACACACCAGGTAAAGTCAGTCTATGCTATGCAAGAAGATTCAGAAGATAGTGGTGATGTTGGACGGGATGAGGACTGGTTGGTTAAACTGCAGATACAGGAACAGCCGGCAGTGTTCAAATTAGATACAGGGGTGTTTGGGTATTCAAGAAGCGCCATGTAAAGATCTCACCCATCTTCATGTTCCTTCTTTAATTTATTTCATAGCACGTGAGTGGAGCTGGGAACATGAGCAAGATGAAGCCCTAGTAAGATTAAAAAGTGAGCTTACAAAAGACAATGTTCGTTCGAGGTTCACAATAAGCTTTGAATTTAGCTAATACAGTCTTTCAATTGTCTTTGTCCTCACCTTGACCATACTCAAATGTCTTGTGTATTTCTTGTGCTTCCGGGCCGGCTGTGTGAAGCAAAATGGCGACCTGTGTCTTCTTCTCCTTCGTTTCCAGCTCACGTGCTATGAAATAAATTTTGAATTGTCGCTGCCAACGTCTCCAGTTGTAAGCAACATTGCCGCACACGAAATTAACTTGCTCATGAGGCTTCAGTGAATCCATTTCTGAATTCTATCGTTTCACGTCTGACACCATGTAGTTGCTATGCTTTAAGTGATAACGCGACTATTGCGTTCGGTGTCTAGGCCCAAATGAGTCTGTGTTTATTCCAAAATTGCCAAGTCATAATTGTAACAGATGACGAGACGAGTTTCCGGCATGGTGACAGACAACGAGGCTACATGATAGTTTCCGGTGTCGTGTCCATTCGCCAGGGGCGCCACAATCATTACATTAATGTGCAACTGCGACAGAGACGAATATAGGTGGGAGTAGAACAGTGGGAGCTCGGGGCTGGTAAAACAACTAGGTCAAGCTAAGTCTGTTGCACTGGTGGACAACGGCAGTCATTTTACTCGATATATATACATATATATATATATTACTGTAAGCGTTGTAACGCCGCGTATGTCAATTCCGTAGTTGACAGTAGGTATGGTTATCTTGTCAAACAGGCCTGTGTTGCAACATTTACTTACTGTAGCTTGTTATATACTCGCAAAATGAAAACTGCTGTTTCTCTGTTCTTCTAAGGTTCTGATGGTCCAAGATATTTATGGTACGTAGTCTTAAAGCGGGTGTCCAACCTAATCTCATCACGAGCTGTACCGAACTTTAAATCTGCAAAATAGGAAAAAACGTTAGTTTCTCAGCCGTGTTGTTCCATCGTAACAATGAATGAACAATATGTCATCCATCCGTTTTGGGCAGCTATATTTGTTAAATTTTCTTAATCATATCGCTAGGCCTTCCGCAATGGACCCAACCTTCGGCGCCTGGCTCTTGCGCAAGTAGTCTGGTTCCCAGTCTCTCTCTTTGCTTAACATACACGTCACGCCTACGTCACAGATAGTCAGGCTACCAGTGTGCGCAGAGATTCTAAACTCGTTCCGAACACGTCCTTAGTTTGTTAGTCACCAAAATGAGTTAACCGTAAGTCTAGGCGAACGAGACTACATAGCCCTATAAGCCTCTAGCGTCTCTCATTTTGCTTAACATACACGTCACGCCTACGTCACAGATAGTCAGGCTACCAGTGTGCGCAGAGATTCTAAACTCGTTCCGAACACGTGCTTAGTTTGTTAGTCACCAATTAGTTAACTGGAAGTCACGGCGAACGAGACTTTATAGCCCTATAAGCCTCTAGCGCTAATCGTTGTGGTGCAACTAACAATATAGCCGGACAAAGAGTTGCGAAATAACGATAACTTCGAAATCGATTACATGAAGACAATGAGAGCGAGTGTCATGACCTGAGTGGCCCATCCGAGTTACTTACACCCGCCCTTTGCCTCTCTCTCTCTGCTCGCACAGCGTGGGAAAGGCCAATAGGGGTCTGCACGTCAAGGACCGTCCCACTTAATCGGGTAACGGATGCGACAGTCCACAGAGGCTGGGGGGTCTGTTTTTACATCCACGCATTTTTTGTTCCGTCTAATCCACCGATTGTTCACAGTCGGATATATATATATACCAAGCACCCAGTGACATTGTTGACACATCAAAGGCGGCTGGTGGGGCATGTAGCGGTGTGGGACAGACAGATGAACAACAATTTTATCAGTATAGATATATCAACAAATTACTCGATGCTATGAAAGCTGGGAGCCATATCCTAAATTGATACAGTTGATATCGTATTCACTCCAGTTGTGTCATCACCACATACGTACAAATTAGTTTTGTACGGGATTGATTTTGCCACGTCAGCCATGGAATACGACGAGGTGTTTGATTACATCGGTGGCCTGGGGCTCTACCAGGTCATGATATACATCATGCTGGGTCTGACCAACTTAATCAGTGCCGTCCACAACCTGGCAGCCAACTTCTACGGAGCGCCTCAGGATCACTGGTGCCGAGTGTCCCAGCTGGAGAAATTCCCCTTCAATATCCAGAAGAATGTGGCCATTCCGGTAACGGAGGAGGGGGAGTATGACTCCTGTAACATGTACGATCTCTATTACGACAACTTCACGGATGAGGACATCTTGAACTGGAATCGGACGTTGTTGGATCCGGACACCCCCACGATACCCTGCCAGGGTTGGGTGTTTGATCAGTCCGAGTTCGTGTCCACCATTAACTCAGAGGTAAGGAACGTGTCAGCAATCATATCAGGTAGGGGTCTGGAAGAGATAGGGGTCCAGTGTCCAGTGTCGATTTTTCCCAACTCTCAGTGTCGAATGTTGATTGTTCAAGGCGTCGTTTTTGTTCTAAAATGAAACATGCGATGTCGATGTCGCTTTTTTGGATCTTCATTGTCGGAATTTCGAGATCAATGTCGAATGTCGATTTGTCAAATACGCCTGTGTCGTGTGTCGGTACCGCTTCTAGACCCCTGTCATGGAAAGGCGCATCGACAGGTCAATCAGCAATCATCAGGTACATGTGTGACCTCAAATCCTATTTTGTGCATAAACTGTTTATTTTTCTCATTGTTTCCTATTTTTTTGATAGCAAATATTTTTTTATTAATGCATACATTTCAATCCAGCCGCTGTTTAGCTTAGCATTCAGTTTAGTAACAATTCAGCTTTTATCCGGTGACTTAATGGTCGTTAGCCTGGAATTAAGGCACCGCAAAAGGACAAAGTGTAAAAAACAAACAAGTAAATTGCTGTCCAAGGTGCCAAGCAAGGACAACAATATGTGTTCTGAAACATTTAGTACAAAATTGGGTCAGCTCTGTCCACAATCAACAGGGCAGATAATATGGCTTAATTTGTTGGTGCTCCTTTGTACAGAGGGCATATATCTGAAGACCTAGTGTCGAGTGCTGGTAATAGTTACATAATAGTTGGAACTTGGACCTGATATATACGCATGGCGCATGTGAAACATTCCATGCACTTAGAAGCTACCTTGATAAAGGAGAGTCGCATATCCATTCAGTATACCATAGTTTTGTAAGAATATTATTGGTTTCAGTACAAAGTTAAGTTCAATATATGTTTTCTGGAAGTGTGACACAAGACACTGCCATTTTTAATGATCGACACCAAAATTCCAATACCAGAAATGTCCAAAACCGACAGAGACGTAGATGCAAAAGTGATTCTCATAAATCCGACAGCGACACCGTTATTCGAACAATAAGCACTGCCCCCCTCCCCGACACTGACCCCCCCGCCCCCCCACCCACAACACCCCCCCACCTTCCAGATCCCCAAACGTGACAAGCATTCATATGCATTAGAGCCATATATGCAAAGTACTTGTACCGTGATAACGTCAGATTCAGTATCTTGTCAGATTCAGTATCTTGTCAGATTGAGGATCTCGTCAGATTCAGCATCTCGTCAGATTCAGTATCTTGTCAGATTCAGTATCTTGTCAGATTGAGGATCTCGTCAGATTCAGCATCTCGTCAGATTCAGCATCTCGTCAGATTCAGTATCTTGTCAGATTCAATATCTTGTCAGACTCAGTATCTCGTCAGATTCAGTATCGTGACAGATTTAGTAGAGCCGTATAGTTCTGCTGTCGATATACCGCGCAGGATGACATGTTGACAGCCAAGCATTGAGTGTGAGGACTCCATGTTAACTTGTTTTCGCTGCAGTACTTGCTGGTGTATGAGGACTCCATGTTAACTTGTTTTCGCTGCAGTATTTGTTGGTGTGTGCAGACTCCATGTTAACTTGTTTTCGCTGCAGTACTTGCTGGTGTGTGAGGACTCCATGTTGACTTGTTGTCGCTGCAGTATTTGTTGGTGTATGATGACTCCATGTTGACTTGTTGTCGCTGCAGTATTTGTTGGTGTATGATGACTCCATGTTGACTTGTTTTCGCTGCAGTACTTGCTGGTGTGTGAGGACTCACTGTTTTCCGCTCTGACCAGCACCCTCTTTATGATAGGGATCCTCATCGGATCACTCTTCTCTGGACTCCTCTCAGACAAGTACGCTCCACAGAACCATATATAAATATATATACATATATTATGATCAAGCACATGACACTGGAAGTATCATGCAAGCAAACTAGATTATACGATGTTACACATTTAAACATTCATCCCACCATTCAAATAATGTCGCGATATTGGCCTATAAATGTAGATAAAGATATATATGTATATAGATATTCTCATTGATTGGCATCCGTTTGTCTGCGTCAGTCTATATGTTGTTACTATATTTTGTTAATATATTGTTAATATACATTATATAAAAATATATAAGTGTATTTTGTCATGTTTTCATAACATTAATATGTATAAAACATGTAAAAATCTGAAAGGACCGACTATATACAATAACATATAAATATCATGATTACACCGGCTACATATATGGACTTTCATTAAATACTAAACATCAGCGTTTTGTTTTTATCGTATTTCTTCTTTGTATACTTAATAACAAAAGCTCGTTTTTTTGTGTTTTTTTTCCGTTTTGCGTTTTTGGAGAAACCAGTGTGCGACTCCATTACGGACAGTTCGAGGGGGAGAGGTCTCTGTGTCATTTTTACTTGAATATTTAAACAAGACACATAAAGAGATAGCAACATTAGACCTCAGTGAACATGTTGTATGGGATCAAATGCATTCGTTCACGGACTTATATTTCCCTGTCACAAATCGTTATTTAACTGCACCGTAGCGCACGGTGGAAATCAAGACAAAAACACCTCTTTCACACCAGAAGAAAGCACATATCAACCCTCTTAAGTGCCCTGTGGTATCGATAAGTGTTCTGCTCTACCATAACAAAAGGTAAACCCAGCGGTGTCATTTAGTTGGAGCGAGCGAACAGAAACTTTCAGCAGCACTGACTACTTAGCGAGGCGAGATGCACAACACATGTGCGTACCAATAGCAAACCACCATAAGGTGCTGCCACCGTGGGACACAGAATAACGCTAAACTGAGGAGAGCAGACCACATAAATGAAAGGCAAAGTTATCAAAATGCAATCAAACCACGGCTGTAACACACACAGTGAAGTCCAATCCGTCATGATGAAATTAAGCAATTCGACTTGAAACTTCGTTATAATCAACACAGGATATCGATTTGCTGACTGTGGTCTTGGTCTACAACTTGCCTTGCTTCGTCCTTCGTCCCCAAGTACCTCAGAATCCTTAAAGCTGTTCGAGCATTTGTTTCCCTCCAAAATCATGCCAGGGTCTAATATTATAAGGTCTAATTAGTGGAAGAATGATTTATTCTCATCACTTACTAATGTATTTTTAATACCTGGCGTCTGCTCAGCATCCTTAAAATGGGGCAAGAAAACGGTGAACTACACACAAATCTGTGACATTTTTGAACCAATGTTACAGTTTTGTTAAATGTGAATGGTTATCTTTCATTTCGATGTTTATGCCGGTTTTTTTATGGCGGGAAAGACCTTTTCAAATAGTTTAACTTAAGTAAATCTTGGCTGTCCTTCTTGTATTACTTTTCGTTCAAGGTTTGGCCGTATGCCAGTGTTGGTGGGCAGCATAGTGGCTGGCCTAGGGGTGTGTTTGGGCATCAGCTTCTCCCCTAACTACCCAACATTTGCGGTGCTGCGACTCCTGCAAGGCGTCCTCAACAGCAGCCTGTTCATGTGTGCCTTCGTCATGGGTAAGACACGCGAAAAGGAAACACAACAAAGACATTTTGACAGGGTAAATAGGGCATAGTTTTAAAAACATATATCGGTGCAATTTATTGCCATTTTACATTTACCATATTCTAATTATTCGGCTGCAGACTTCCTCGACAGTGGGTGTTCAACCCGTAATTAAAACGTTAAACGTAAACCTTATTTATGTCTTAATATTATTTATTACCAAATTAGTAGTTGCTCTCATTCATATTATCTTAGTAGTTAATATCATTTATATCATATTATTATTTATCATCATTTATAACATATTATTATTTAATATCATTTATATTATATTATCATTTCTTATCATTTATATTATGTTATTATTTATGTACCACTTCTGGTACCTACCTCTGGCAGTGATGGAGCTCGTGGGGCCAACCTACCGTGTGCCTCTAGGAATCACCTACCAGATCTTCTTCTCGGTGGGATTCATGCTTGTCCCGGGCATCTCCTATGCCATCAGGGTCTGGGACACCTTCCTGCTGGTCACCGCCATCCCAGTCATCGTCCTGCTGCCATACATCTGGTGAGTGATCTCACAGTGATCATACATCTGGTGAGCTATCTTACAGTGATCATACATCTGGTGAGTTATCTCACAGTGATCATACATATGGTGAGTTATCTCACAGTAATCATACATCTGGTATATTATCTCACAGTGGTCTTATATATGGTGAGTTATCTCACAGTGATCATACATCTGGTGAGTTATCTCACAGTGATCATACATCTGGTGAGTCATCTCACAGTGATCATACATCTGGTGAGTCATCTCACAGTGATCATACATCTGGTGAGTCATCTCACAGTGATCATACATCTGGTGAGTTATCTCACAGGGATCATACATCTGGTGAGTTATCTCACAGTGATCATACATCTGGTGAGTTATTTCACAGTGATCATACATCTGGTGAGTTATCTCACAGTGCTGCTATGCCAGCTCAACGGCCGGTGCGCCGTTCGAATCCTACCCGTGCAAATAGGATAAATATCCCATGGCTTTTTTTCGCAAAGAATAGGAGGGTTCTCCCTGAGACATGGCTCTTTACCTTTGACCCGGCCCATTGTCTTGACGACATGACATACATAGGTTAAAGCGTGGTACTTAAACCAACAATCGTATTACTCCTTATGTATTATGCGGCATCTTGTACCTCAATGATACCAATGTATACATCCGTATATGTGGAAATACGACACATTTTGTGCAACCTGAATCGGCCTGTCCGTAAATGCCAGGCATGCAAATCAGTTTCGTTGAAAAGAGTAACGTTATTCACCAAACTATGCCCTTTCAGGGCTGGGATGCTAAAACTGTCAACATACAAACCCAAAACCTCGATTCGCCTCTACATATGAAGCTAGTGGAGGTATAGTTCGTGGTACCTACATCACAGCTGGTACTACGCTCGGCTCAGGTACTCTATAGTTTACCGAAACATCAATCATGTCATGTCAGGCTATTGACACAATTAGATAAGATAGACAGATAAGGAGGGTTATATGCGTCAAGTTTGAAAAACTCTATGTCTATAGATTCAGCCATGACATATCCTCTTGTGTCTGTCATAATGATCATATATATATATGGAGGACATATTTTGTATGTACACGCTGATAGCATATAAACACGCTTTATGTGTTGTAAGCAGCGATGAATTTGACGATGATATGGGTCAATGGAAAATATGCGATGCATGCATGTGTGTCTTACCGGTCATCCCGTGACTATTTTAGTGCGTTGTACTATTGTCTCGACTACAACGGTACAAGACTACAAGAGTAGGGGGTCACCCATATCTAACTCAATCTTTCCCATTGTGGCCGAACCCGCTTCCCACTCGGCCACGGGGTGAGCTCCGTATTGATAACGAGGCCATATGATGCTGCATTGTTTTGTATGTCTCATTGCTGAACTAGATAATAAATATATAACGAGGCCAGCCTCCCTGGATGGTTGGATGAACTTCTTTACCACGTGAAGTTCATGCAATCCCGGAAGCTTGGCTCCAGGGATCCGTTGATCCCGTACTGACGGGCGGTCGTCTCCTGCAGGATTGTTCCGGAGTCCCCGCGGTGGTTGGTTGCCAAGGGCAAAACCAAGAAAGCGGAGAAGATCCTGCGACACGCAGCGGCCGTCAACCAGCGCACTCTGCCGGACGGCATCAAGTGGACAGTGGTCAGTGGCATTAGTCTTATCCAACGCCTTGCTTAACTTTGTTTTATTATTATTATTATTATCCTGATTATGTTTTCATAATATTATCAATGTCATTATCATCATTATTATTATGATCATCATTATCATCATTACCATTATTATCATTATTAATGTTATTATGATCATCATTATCATCATTACCATTATTATCATTATTAATGTTATTATTATCATCATTATCATCATTACCATTATTATCATTATTAACGTTATTATTATCATCATTATTAATGTTATCATTATCAATGTCGTTATCCTTATCATGTCATTATTATTATTGTTATTCTTAATAATAATTATTATATTAATAATATCATTATTAATACAAATACTGGACAGTGAATTAGCCAGATATTTACGAACTGAGCTGATTGGAAATAACGGCTTATTCACATAGGAGCCTAGTTTCCCTGCAAGATTTTATATTATTTATTACACAACTTGGAAACGTTTCCTGCGAGTCTGTGATTCGTCTGGTCGTTAATTGACCACTTGGTCTCAAGACAGGAAGATCCTTGCATTTATGTAGCCTAAAAAAAAATTAATGCTATGTCCAGTATGTGCGCATCTTGTTTTCTTGATGTGTGCATCACATAATGAAGTAAATGTTGTAGATAAAAAGTTTGCCGTAGGCATATGTCGCATAGACCTACTGCAATACACATGAAACTTTGCTTTTCTTAAAGGGCGGTGGGGGAGATAACGCCAAATCTGCAAGCAGTTTCAGTGACCTCTGCAAATCTTCTGTCCTCTGCAAGGAACTGTGGATAATGTACTTCATATGGTGCGTAGGAAACTCCCTGATCATCGTTGTACAAGTTATGGGCTCCAAGATCCCGCTATGTTATGATATCGCCATCAGAGGTGTATAATTAGTCTATTAACGACTTACAAATAGTCCCGTTTGCCGTAAAAGCCTATTTGTAAGTGCACTCCGTTTGTGTATTACCCTTTCTTTAAATAATAATAAAGAGCATTTAAGAAATATTAATGGAGACGACATTAGGAACACAACTCGCCCTGATGACAATTTCATATGTTACCTGGGCAAAAGTTACACAAATTCGACTCTGGCAAAATTATTACAAACGGGGCCAGGCTTGTAATTTGCATCTACCCGGTTTAGTTCATGCTACACATGAGGTACGTAGTCTAAAAACCAATCCATTCAATTGTTCCAGGTTTACCACGTCACTGGTATACTACGGTCTGTCTCTTAACGCGGGTTCCTTTGGGGACATCTACCTCAACACGTTTTTGTCGGGACTCATCGAAGTTCCCGCCAATATCATCTGTGCCGTCTGCTTACAATATGGCGGCCGTCGCGTCTCCAACGCTATGTCCCTCATCCTGGCCGGGCTGTTCTGCCTTCTGATCATCCCGGTCCTCTTGGTCAATCCAGGTAAGGTAGACGGCAGGGGCGGATCCAGATATACTAAATAGAAGGGTGGGCGGGGGTCGATAGATGACATGGCTTTTGGTTTACATGTGTTAAATGCTACACTGCAGTGCCGTATAAATGTCGGCCCTAAAAGCGGGGGGAGGGGGGCGGCGCCGAGTCGGCCACTTTCTGGATCCGTCTCTGGACGGTGATAGAGTAACTTTTGTTTCGTACTTTATAGTATGCATTATTATATCATATGAAGCGAAATTCATTAATCTTTTTGCGGAGGAAGGTGGTTGGGTATTTGGGAACTGTACAGGATATCATGACCGCCCCCCTCACTCACACCTCTTCTGGAAAGTGTATATATCTACCAACGCTCATTAAAACCAATATGGCGGGGTAGATAATTACGATGTTATATGTAACGCGTAGACGTCAGCGAATATAACATACTATGGGGAAAAATACTGGCGCTTGCACACAAAATAAGCATATATGAATGCGAATGATTACAGTTTATGGCATGGACCTCCAGAGTACCCCAACAACAGCTTAAATTTATGATTTAATTGTGATGTTGGCTTCCCTTCAGATATGACCTGGGCGCTTACCGCCTTGTCCACCATTGGGAAGGGCGCCATCACCTTCACGTTCTCCGGTATATACGTCTACACTGCGGAGCTGTTCCCGACGCCCAGCCGCCAGCTCGCCATGGGGACTGTCTCTGTGTTCGCCCGCATAGGGAGCATGGCTTCGCCATTTATAGGCCCGCCCCTGGTGAGAGAATGTTTCCATCCGTTATATCTAAATCTTTATCATGGCACACTCCAATATTTACCCTCCCGCCGTCTCGACTGTCGCTCCATTTATATGCACTCCCCTGGCAAGAGAATGCTTATATGTCCTTGATATATACCTCTTGATCATGTTAACGTCTTATGTGTAGCCTTCTGCCATCTCGAGTAATATACGTCTCGTTGTATTGGGCCTGTTGAGTTAAAGATTTCACCCTTGACCCGCGGATCCAGGAGAGGGTAGCCCCCCACCTCCCCATCCACGAAGTCCTGGATCTGCGGCTGATATCCTTCTTCCGTTTCGATAAACGTTAGTTAATAATTTAAAAGGATAGATTCTTTCAAATTGGGGCTATTAATTCTATGGGCTTAGTGACGAAAACTCCGATGCACTGCTCCCATTTTATGTTATGTTATGTCAGCTCCCTTTGCTGTTGTGCAAAATGGCGGCATCCATTGGACGCGCGCGCTGGTCACGTGACCTGGATGTTGGGACGACCTGGATGTATCCATCATAGCTCACCCCTGGAGGGTTTCATGCTAACGCGTGGTATTTGACGGCTCGTTATACGTTTACTGAGGCAGACGTCATAACCATTGTATATGCCGTATCTAATCCGAATATATCAAATTGGATAAGTCCATGTATCTATTCTTACCCTTCACGTCTCCCAGGATGAGGTCAGGGGCCGTATTCATAATCGCCACTTAGGCTACGTTAGGCTACGTTTAGGCTAAGTTCCACTAGGCTAAGATGAAAATGCACTTTTTGTGCGTAAAGCGAGGAGAATATGAATAGGGCCCTTGGAAACCTCTTCCCTGCTTCATATTCGGCGCCCTGGCCACGTTGGCTGGCGCCCTGTGCTGTATATATAAGTATTACCCTTAAGGTCTCCCCGGAAGGGATCTGGAAGCCCCTTCTCTCCGTTATATTTGGCGCCCTGGCCACGTTGGCTGGTGCCCTGTGCTGTATATATACGTATTACCCTTCTCGTTTTCCGTACTCAGGAAGAGATCTGGAAGCCTCTTCCCTCCGTTATATTCGGCGCCCTGGCCACGTTGGCTGGTGCCCTGTGCTTCCTGCTCCCAGAGACCAAGGGTACCACCATGCCAGACACAACGGAGGAAGCCATCGCCATCGGCCTCGGAAAGTAAGCATTTCCTGTTATTTTCAGGGGGGGGCCTTGGGATGGGGTTGTGGGGTGGGGGCCAGTATCATACAAATCTGGTTGGGGGTAGGGGGGATTCAGACTACGAGCTGGTGAGATTAAAGATGAAAATTAACTTTTCGTGCGTAACTTACGAGGGGATTATGAATACGGCCCCTGCTGGACGGGACGGGGCCGGCGCGATAGCTCAGTGGGCTAGAGCGCTCGCATTGAGTGCTCTCGGGCCGTATTCATAATCGCCACTTACGCTACGCCACTAGACTTAGCGCTAAGTGGAAGATTTTTCGAGCGATTATCGGGTTCCAAATACATAATTAGACACACAAGAAGTGGATTTTGCTTAACTAAGAAAGTGCTAAGATTATATTGAAGAGGATTTCTTAATCAAGAGCACCACCGCAAAGAGCTGGTGAGGCTAAGATGAAAATGCACTTTTCGTGCGTAACTTACGAGGGGATTATGAATACGGCCCTTGGTCACCTGAGAGCCTAACGGCACGTGGATTGATGGTTTGAGCCCTGCTGTGGCCATGTCTGTGTGGTCGCAGGATAAAGACCCCCATGTCTGTCTTCGTAAAGAGTAGGGGCTACCCCCGGGGACATGGCTCCACTCTCCACTTCCTTCTCCCATTCACGTGGGACAACGTTTTTTAAAGCCAAGCGGTTATGGACAGAACTACCCATTTGCTTTTCATTTTTTTTAGGAAGCCGAATGTTCCTAGCGTATGGTATTCGGGGTATCCTCGTTAAATAATTATGCTTAAACCAAGCAACATCCGCTGTGTCAATTCACAGTATCGTTCAACGTGAAGAGAACATTTCTTTGCAAAATATAAAACTTGGTGATCTGACTTGTTCTTGAATGTGTTCTTTTCCAAGTCAAAGCGGCACGTTGTTCCTCTATTTACATCGATATATATAGTATTGCATATTTTAAATAAATAGCTGATAAATTGGCTGTACGAGATATTACTTTCGCATAAAAGACTTGACTGACTATAAACAGCTAATAAATCATGCGTAGAATTAGCTAATTACCGAAAGTAAGTACAAGGAAACCGTGCATGCCCGAAACATTAATTCCCGTGAAAAGCATGTGCTCCAAGCAAATACATGTATAAGCTCCAAGCATAACAGCTCAACAAATCTGACTGAGGAGACTAAACCGGTTAGTTTATTATGAATTTAATTAGAATTTGATATTTGGTCTGATTGTTATCAGAATTTCTTGACGTTGAATAGGAAGTATTGTGTTCAATTTAGAATGGTGCTTTTTTTTTTGGGTTGAACCCGGATTTTAATTATGGGACAGCTATATAACCATATAACCATACGTTTTTACCATATAACCATACGTTTTTAGCATATAACTATACGATGTAACCATATAACTATACAGTATATCCATATAATGTTATAATGTGTGACCTTGACCTTGACAACAGGAAGCCCGGTGACGTCAGCTGGCAGACAGACCCCAAACAATCGAGCAAGGAACCCTGGGCCGAGAACAACGAGGGCCGCTATTCTTGGATCGGGGGCCCGCACGAAAACGAGGCTTTCGATGACAACGAGGGCGGCTATTCTTGGATCGGGGGCCCGCACGAAAACGAGGCTTTCGATGACAACGATGCGCAGGCGAACGGGGTGCACGTGATTAAAGTGGCCGGCGACAAAGGGAAGGAACATTCTGACTTAACTGGGAGCTACTTATAGACGTCGGCATGGTTTATCCCATGTGTGCACAAAGGTGGCCTAAAAAGTAATTCCATTTAATTAATACTTATAAGACACTAACTGCAGGATATGTGGTTCCGAAAGCCAATTGTATTTCCAGCATTCGGGACATCAGATGTAGTGGCATTGAACGGGTTAATGGTCGCTTTACAGAGTTTGTGCCACATAGAACGCGCTTGATTATCACAAAACTGAAGTTTCCTTTTGATTTTGGTTGGAATATGCTTTATGGCCAGTTTTATTAGAGAACAATCCAAGATTACGCACACTAGTATCCATATTTTACTTTAGCATATGGCGTATCATTGTACGTAAGGTTCGTTCAAGCCAATGTGGTTAACTGAATTATTGTCATGTTAACGTCAACCAGTTGTTTGACCAGACAGTATAAATAAAAATACTAAAAATATGTTGTGTATAAAAATGTACGTCGTGCATAGTTTTCCACCATATATCACCAGTTATCATGGTGTCAAGTGTGTGGTGTGTCCTACATCTCACATCACAAGATATCATCGTGTCAAGTGTGTGGTGTGTCTTACATCTCACATCACCAGATATCATCGTGTCAAGTGTGTGGTGTGTCCTACATCTCACATCACCAGATATCATCGTGTCAAGTGTGTGGTGTGTCCTACATCTCACATCACCAGATATCATCGTGTCAAGTGTGTGGTGTGTCCAACATCTCACATCACCAGATATCATAGTGTCAAGTGTGTGGTGTGTCCAACATCTCACATCACCAGATATCATCGTGTCAAGTGTGTGGTGTGTCCAACATCTCACATCACCAGATATCATCGTGTCAAGTGTGTGGTGTGTCCTACATCTCACATCACCAGATATCATCGTGTCAAGTGTGTGGTGTGTCCAACATCTCACATCACCAGATATCATCGTGTCAAGTGTGTGGTGTGTCCTACATCTCACATCACCAGATATCATCGTGTCAAGTGTGTGGTGTGTCCTACATCTCACATCACCAGATATCATCGTGTCAAGTGTGTGGTGTGTCCAACATCTCACATCACCAGATATCATCGTGTCAAGTGTGTGGTGTGTCCTACATCTCACATCACCAGATATCATCGTGTCAAGTGTGTGGTGTGTCCAACATCTCACATCACCAGATATCATCGTGTCAAGTGTGTGGTGTGTCCAACATCTCACATCACCAGATATCATGGTGTCAAGTGTGTGTGGTGTGTCCAACATCTCACATCACCAGATATCATAGTGTCAAGTGTGTGGTGTGTCCTACATCTCCCATCACCAGATATCATGGTGTCAAGTGTGTGGTGTGTCCAACATCTCACATCACCAGATATCATCGTGTCAAGTGTGTGGTGTGTCCTACATCTTACATCACCAGATATCATCGTGTCAAGTGTGTGGTGTGTCCTACATCTCACATCACCAGATATCATGGTGTCAAGTGTGTGGTGTGTCCTACATCTCACATCACCAGATATCATGGTGTCATATGTGTGGTGTGTCCAACATCTCACACCACCAGATATCATGGTGTCAAGTGTGTGGTGTGTCCTACATCTCACATCACCAGATATCATCGTGTCAAGTGTGTGGTGTGTCCTACATCTCACACCACCAGATATCATGGTGTCAAGTGTGTGGTGTGTCCTACATCTCACATCACCAGATATCATCGTGTCAAGTGTGTGGTGTGTCCAACATCTCACATCACCAGATATCATCGTGTCAAGTGTGTGGTGTGTCCTACATCTCACATCACCAGATATCATCGTGTCAAGTGTGTGGTGTGTCCTACATCTCACATCACCAGATATCATCGTGTCAAGTGTGTGGTGTGTCCAACATCTCACATCACCAGATATCATCGTGTCAAGTGTGTGGTGTGTCCTACATCTCACATAACCAGATATAATCGTGTCAAGTGTGTGGTGTGTCCTACATCTCACATCACCAGATATCATGGTGTCAAGTGTGGTGTGTCCAACATCTCACATCACCAGATATCATCGTGTCAAGTGTGTGGTGTGTCCTACATCTCACATCACCAGATATCATCGTGTCAAGTGTGTGGTGTGTCCAACATCTCACATCACCAGATATCATAGTGTCAAGTGTGTGGTGTGTCCAACATCTCATATCACCAGATATCATCGTGTCAAGTGTGTGGTGTGTCCTACATCTCACATCACCAGATATCATCGTGTCAAGTGTGTGGTGTGTCCTACATCTCACATCACCAGATATCATCGTGTCAAGTGTGTGGTGTGTCCTACATCTCACATCACCAGATATCATCGTGTCAAGTGTGTGGTGTGTCCTACATCTCACATCACCAGATATCATAGTGTCAAGTGTGTGGTGTGTCCTACATCTCACACCACCAGATATCATCGTGTCAAGTGTGTGGTGTGTCCTACATCTCACATCACCAGATATCATCGTGTCAAGTGTGTGGTGTGTCCAACATCTCACATCACCAGATATCATCGTGTCAAGTGTGTGGTGTGTCCTACATCTCACATCACAAGATATCATCGTGTCAAGTGTGTGGTGTGTCCTACATCTCACATCACCAGATATCATGGTGTCAAGTGTGTGGTATGTCCAACATCTCACATCACCAGATATCATCGTGTCAAGTGTGTGGTGTGTCCTACATCTCACATCACCAGATATCATCGTGTCAAGTGTGTGGTGTGTCCAACATCTCACATCACCAGATATCATGGTGTCAAGTGTGTGGTGTGTCCAACATCTCATATCACCAGATATCATGGTGTCAAGTGTGTGGTGTGTCCAACATCTCACATCACCAGATATCATGGTGTCAAGTGTGTGGTGTGTCCAACATCTCACATCACCAGATATCATAGTGTCAAGTGTGTGGTGTGTCCAACATCTCACATCACCAGATATCATCGTGTCAAGTGTGTGGTGTGTCTTACATCTCACATCACCAGATATCATGGTGTCAAGTGTGTGGTGTGTCCAACATCTCACATCACCAGATATCATCGTGTCAAGTGTGTGGTGTGTCCTACATCTCACATCACCAGATATCATCGTGTCAAGTGTGTGGTGTGTCCTACATCTCACATCACCAGATATCATCGTGTCAAGTGTGTGGTGTGTCCTACATCTCACATCACCAGATATCATCGTGTCAAGTGTGTGGTGTGTCCTACATCTCACATCACCAGATATCATCGTGTCAAGTGTGTGGTGTGTCCTACATCTCACATCACCAGATATCATAGTGTCAAGTGTGTGGTGTGTCCAACATCTCACATCACCAGATATCATAGTGTCAAGTGTGTGGTGTGTCCTACATCTCACATCACCAGATATCATCGTGTCAAGTGTGTGGTGTGTCCTACATCTCACATCACCAGATATCATCGTGTCAAGTGTGTGGTGTGTCCAACATCTCACATCACCAGATATCATCGTGTCAAGTGTGTGGTGTGTCCAACATCTCACATCACCAGATATCATCGTGTCAAGTGTGTGGTGTGTCCAACATCTCACATCACCAGATATCATCGTGTCAAGTGTGTGGTGTGTCCTACATCTCACATCACCAGATATCATCGTGTCAAGTGTGTGGTGTGTCCTACATCTCACATCACCAGATATCATCGTGTCAAGTGTGTGGTGTGTCCAACATCTCACATCACCAGATATCATAGTGTCAAGTGTGTGGTGTGTCCTACATATCACATCACCAGATATCATCGTGTCAAGTGTGTGGTGTTTCCAACATCTCACCAGATATCATCGTGTCAAGTGTGTGGTGTGTCCAACATCTCACATCACCAGATATCATCGTGTCAAGTGTGTGGTGTGTCCTACATCTCACATCACCAGATATCATCGTGTCAAGTGTGTGGTGTGTCCAACATCTCACATCACCAGATATCATCGTGTCAAGTGTGTGGTGTGTCCTACATCTCACATCACCAGATATCATGGTGTCAAGTGTGTGGTGTGTCCTACATCTCACATCACCAGATATCATGGTGTCAAGTGTGTGGTATGTCCAACATCTCACATCACCAGATATCATCGTGTCAAGTGTGTGGTGTGTCCTACATCTCACATCACCAGATATCATCGTGTCAAGTGTGTGGTGTGTCCAACATCTCACATCACCAGATATCATGGTGTCAAGTGTGTGGTGTGTCCAACATCTCATATCACCAGATATCATGGTGTCAAGTGTGTGGTGTGTCCAACATCTCACATCACCAGATATCATGGTGTCAAGTGTGTGGTGTGTCCAACATCTCACATCACCAGATATCATAGTGTCAAGTGTGTGGTGTGTCCAACATCTCACATCACCAGATATCATCGTGTCAAGTGTGTGGTGTGTCTTACATCTCACATCACCAGATATCATGGTGTCAAGTGTGTGGTGTGTCCAACATCTCACATCACCAGATATCATCGTGTCAAGTGTGTGGTGTGTCCTACATCTCACATCACCAGATATCATCGTGTCAAGTGTGTGGTGTGTCCTACATCTCACATCACCAGATATCATCGTGTCAAGTGTGTGGTGTGTCCTACATCTCACATCACCAGATATCATCGTGTCAAGTGTGTGGTGTGTCCTACATCTCACATCACCAGATATCATCGTGTCAAGTGTGTGGTGTGTCCTACATCTCACATCACCAGATATCATAGTGTCAAGTGTGTGGTGTGTCCAACATCTCACATCACCAGATATCATAGTGTCAAGTGTGTGGTGTGTCCTACATCTCACATCACCAGATATCATCGTGTCAAGTGTGTGGTGTGTCCTACATCTCACATCACCAGATATCATCGTGTCAAGTGTGTGGTGTGTCCAACATCTCACATCACCAGATATCATCGTGTCAAGTGTGTGGTGTGTCCAACATCTCACATCACCAGATATCATCGTATCAAGTGTGTGGTGTGTCCAACATCTCACATCACCAGATATCATCGTGTCAAGTGTGTGGTGTGTCCTACATCTCACATCACCAGATATCATCGTGTCAAGTGTGTGGTGTGTCCTACATCTCACATCACCAGATATCATCGTGTCAAGTGTGTGGTGTGTCCAACATCTCACATCACCAGATATCATAGTGTCAAGTGTGTGGTGTGTCCTACATATCACATCACCAGATATCATCGTGTCAAGTGTGTGGTGTTTCCAACATCTCACCAGATATCATCGTGTCAAGTGTGTGGTGTGTCCAACATCTCACATCACCAGATATCATCGTGTCAAGTGTGTGGTGTGTCCTACATCTCACATCACCAGATATCATCGTGTCAAGTGTGTGGTGTGTCCTACATCTCACATCACCAGATATCATCGTGTCAAGTGTGTGGTGTGTCCAACATCTCACATCACCAGATATCATCGTGTCAAGTGTGTGGTGTGTCCTACATCTCACATCACCAGATATCATAGTGTCAAGTGTGTGGTGTGTCCAACATCTCACATCACCAGATTTCATGATGTCAAGTGTGTGGTGTGTCCTACATCTCACATCACCAGATATCATAGTGTCAAGTGTGTGGTGTGTCCAACATCTCACATCACCAGATATCATCGTGTCAAGTGTGTGGTGTGTCCAACATCTCACATCACCATATATCATAGTGTCAAGTGTGTGGTGTGTCCAACATCTCACATCACCAGATATCATAGTGTCAAGTGTGTGGTGTGTCCAACATCTCACATCACCAGATATCATGGTGTCAAGTGTGTGGTGTGTCCAACATCTCACATCACCAGATATCATCGTGTCAAGTGTGTGGTGTGTCCTACATCTCACATCACCAGATATCATCGTGTCAAGTGTGTGGTGTGTCCAACATCTCACATCACCAGATATCATCGTGTCAAGTGTGTGGTGTGTCCTACATCTCACATCACCAGATATCATCGTGTCAAGTGTGTGGTGTGTCCTACATCTCACATCACCAGATATCATCGTGTCAAGTGTGTGGTGTGTCCAACATCTCACATCACCAGATATCATCGTGTCAAGTGTGTGGTGTGTCCAACATCTCACATCACCAGATATCATCGTGTCAAGTGTGTGGGGTGTCCAACATCTCACATCACCAGATATCATGATGTGATGTGTGTGGTGTGTCCAACATCTCACATCACCAGATATCATAGTGTCAAGTGTGTGGTGTGTCCAACATCTCACATCACCAGATATCATCGTGTCAAGTGTGTGGTGTGTCCAACATCTCACATCACCAGATATCATAGTGTCAAGTGTGTGGTGTGTCCAACATCTCACATCACCAGATTTCATGGTGTCAAGTGTGTGGTGTGTTCTACATCTCACATCACCAGATATCATGGTGTCAAGCTGCGCGGTTTGTGCTTAAAGAATCGAGTGTGTGTGCAACTATTTTTTGTTTGCTTTGGTCCAGGCGTTGTTAAATATAAAATCATAATATAGTTAAAGTTAAGAAATTTATCTCTCCATAAGGCATGTGTTCCGTTGGATGAGACTGTTGGAAGCGTTTTATTTTGAGCCAAATCATCGATGTTTACAGTTCTACGACAACCGGAGCACCATTGTCGTCACCTGCTCAGTCCATATAAGGAGCGTTGTTACGTAACCATAGATACCGCGCGCAGACACGCGCGTCATGATGATTATTACGTCATACGACATGGAAAACCCCGCGCAGCGCGTTGGATCGCCTGACACTGACAGTCACTCATGAGCATGAGCGCTCGACTCCATAATATGTTCGAGGACCCCGCCCGCCATACAATACCTAATATACATAAGAGTACGCAACTCGCCCTAACTGCCGCCCAGGGTGCCCTCGCTTCGACCCTTCTCACAGTCTTAATAAATATATTTCAAACTCCACGTAGCTTTGTAACATTACACAAGTGTTCATTCTTTCTAAATCCGCTCACCTCAGTCCTCATCACTGACCCAAACGCCAACAACGAGACATTTTGCCCGAGTGAAGCCGTAGCGGACGGACTTCCCCATATGCCGGAAGCGGAAGTAGAAGGCGATGTGCGGGGTCAAGGCCGTCGAATACGGTGGAGACCTGTCATTTACTATGAAATGCTTAAAGACAGGTCGATCAAAAAAAAATAGCATTTAATGACGTGAACGTTTTGGGCCTTTTTAATTTGTGATATGTGACAGCATGAAGTTTTTCATCATCGAGCAACGTATCAACAGTTCATCTTAGACCAGGCTGCGTTAAACAATATTCGGATGACGCAGGCCATTGCGTTTGGCCGCGCCCCGCTAGGGCAGGAACGATCGCTATATACTGATATAGGCCGCACTCAACTGCGCATTAGTTGATCGAGACGGTGCGAGATGGGACAAATTTGGGAAGAGGCACTTGACCTCATAGAACAGCGTCATAATTTGCTTGTAACTGGCCAAGCCAGCACCTGCAAATCTACCCTGATTTCCTCTGCAGCCAAACACCTCCGAGAAAACGGCAAGCGGATTGCTCTTACTGCCACAACAGGCATAGCCACCTTGCGGGGGGGGGGGTGGCCATCGTGTTCCCACATCACGAATAATAAATTTCTTTATTCCCGTGTCAAGATGAATTAAATGGAGGATTCCTCGTACATGACATAAATTGGCGATTTTCCAATTCACGGTTATTTAGTATTAAATTCACAGTTCACGATTCATGAAAATTATTGATTATACGAGCGCCGGCTAATATCCCATTCCCATTTCCCGAGTAATAATTTTCCTCATTCCCGTTTCACGGTGAAATGAAAAGCCCGTTCTCGAGGAACGTTAATACCGCTTGTACCCCCCCCCCCCCCTTGTAGTACAGCGGTGGGCAAGGTGACAAAACGTCACACAGTTGGTCTGGAATCCAGGTTGGTACTAAGCTGACCGTTATTGGTTTCTATTTGTAATTGCATACAGTATTTGCTTTAAGTAAAGCGGACATGCAATATCATCATTATAGTTTTATTATATAGCCAGCAATTAAGTCAATACATAGGGATTTGCAGTTTAAAAGGACCCTAAAAGATATAAGCTTATATCCAGAACTATAGCAACTGAAAAGGAACTTTATTACCTAATTGCACATACGTGCAATTAATACAAACAAATATGCCAAATTGATTTTCACATATGTAAAATTTATTTATATAGAAGTCCAGTTATTTTCTCCAGTGACATATCTGGTTAACGCCCCCCTTGATTAGGAATGACTTTTCAAAATTTGCCGCTGTTGATCTCGACCAATCAGAAGACACCGCATTCAACTTCCGCTTTCGGCATATGGGGAAGTCCGTCCGCTACGGCTTCACTCGGGCAAAATGTCTCGTTGTTGGCGTTTGGGTCAGTGATGAGGACTGAGGTGAGCGGATTTAGGAAGAATGAACACTTGTGTAATGTTACAAAGCTACGTGGAGTTTGATATATATTTATTAGGACTGTGAGAGGGGTCGAAGCGCGGGCACCCTGGGCGGCAGCTAGGGCGAGTTGCGTACTCTTATGTATATTAGGTATTGTATGGCGGGCGGGGCCCTCGAATATATTATGGAGTCGAGCGCTCATGCTCATGAGACAACCGCATTCTGGTTTATCAACTGCCTAACCGCTCATACATTACATAAATATACTCGGATGGTTATAATTCGGATATGCACAGAACTTCAGTGGTTAGTTGTGGTTCCAAGGACAGCTTTAGCCGATCTTGTGTGTGAGGCGAGTGAAGGCAAACAACCGGAAGGTAGGCAGCACCTACAGGCCGTTGATGCTAGGCATTGACGCAGAGCATAGGTATCCCCGTCTCGTGGGGTCTCGATAAGATCCCGAAGTGACTGTACAGCCCTATGGAGTTTCAGCATGGAGAAATATTGTTTATGTATTAAAAAAAGATAACCTCCCGGTACAATCGTAAGTTTGGCATCATTAAAATGGTCTAGTGTTGCTTTCTCACGTCAGTGATTTTCAGAAAGATCGCGGTAAATTCGCGGAAAATATGGGCCGAAACATGAGTCTACGGCATTTATGACTGTGAATTTAGGAATGCTAAATTATTACATGCGTTGTGGCCCTTTTAGCTCCCCGAAAAGATCGTCGTTTTAGAAGAGCTAGAGATAAAGTAACGTTTTCAATGCTTTTATATACCAGAAAACATCGCATAAGAAGCGGCCGAAAACCGTGAATAATTTAAATAACGTCTGTGCGCACCAGGATCTGTCGTAATGCATAACGATGGTGTGCTTCTGGAACGCCGTTGTGTCTGATGGCCTTGAATTCACATTAGTAGGATGGCTAACTGTTTTTAATTTCCGCATTTTAACTTGCGCCGCAGCTGGAGATTTTCTTTATGAGGCATCCACATACAGCCTACGTTATCCACTGTAATGTTACAGGAAAGTAATAGAAGATTTGTGCAGATTCACAGAGTCACAGCGACAAGGGGAGACGCGAAAAGGAGAAGAAAAAAAAGACTTTTAATGACACTTACTAAGAGTCTGAGAGAAAAAGAGGTAAAAAGAGGTTAGGGCCAAAATGCTCATCAATATTCTTCAAATCACTGGAGATCCTTGCTAAACAACTTGCATAAAAATATACATGAACTATTCATAAATATTCTGGCGATAAATATTCGAATCCTTTAAATCTTCTTTCTCCCAAACTTGCTCCTACTCCGTTCCTGTCCTGGCGGATGTTTACTACCCAATCACACCCACGGGTCCCCTGCCGTCCTACTTCTTCCTATAATTACGCTAGTTCTCATATGTCGTGCTATTTCTTTATTTCAATCCGCTAGTACCCTTATGCAAATTCGGTACAAGAGTAACTTTCTTTATTCCCAGGTCATGATGAATTGAAAAGGATAACTCCCAGCATACATAGCAAGGGCGGATACACGATAAAAATTAGCGATTTCCCGATTCACTGTTTATGTTAAAATTCCCAGTTAACGATTAATGAACATCCTTGTTCACGACGGTCGGCTAATACCCCATTCAAAGTTCACGAAGAATCATTTGCCTCATTTCCAGTTCACGGTTAAATGAAGACCCCATTCCCGAGAAAAGGAAATATCCCTTGCACCACCCCCCCCCCCCCCCACCCTCCTCTATATTACACTGGGTTGGAAAATCTGATAGACGTGTCACTGCATTTTTTCGACAAGAACACCGTCTGGAGGTTAACCCAAACGTGAAGATAAGTCGGATGTATGTATGATATGCGATTGTCAGCTAGGAGCAGAATCAGAAGAGAATCCGTAAAGTTACTTAAATCTAGGAATGACGTCAGAAGGTTATTTTCATGGTCTACCTTCTAGATAACTATCCGGTCAGTCGGATTGCTTCAATCACATTGTTTTTCATAATGATCGTTGTGTCATTGGCGTTAACTTGGGCGAATGTTATCCCCAATAATCCGCTGTTATTGTGATCAAAAGCGAAGACAAACCACATGGGTGGGAGCGACAGAAATATCCATTTTGGACCTGACTACGGAAAAACAGCGTCATGCCAGACATACCCGTGTAGTTTTAACGTGCTGTGGTTTGCCCTACGCTGCTCGCAAACCTCCCTTGCGGCAGACCAGTTGTCATTAGTCATACTCATTCATCGCTGTTACTTCGGCCTTGATTGCCCCCTTGGCAACGTTGGTTTGGCAAAAGACGACACCACTGTAACATTATGTGATATGTGGCGCCGCCTAACGCGAGATTGAAAGCGCGCCATCTAGCGAGAAGATTGAATCTGTGTTATGATGTCGTGATGTTGTGATGGCTGACTGAGAAGCCGGTAGAACAAAAAAGACTGAATAATTAAAGCGTCTTAAATATATCTCTCTCGCGAACACCAAATAGATACCAAGGTCAAATAACTGCTGCTCGAGTCCTTCCTCTGCTACTATTGACAAACTTATGTATCGTGTAATCGATCGATGTCTATGCCCAGAAAACGCGCGGCAATTCTAAGGGCGTCGACGCGCCATGTTCTTAAGACTTATACATAGTCACGGTCATAGCTATAGATATACATGTCAAGACACATAGACCAATACATAGATAAATTATTATTTACCTCGTCATTATACATCAGAAATGTGTAGTAGTGTGGAAACTATCAGCATATCATACGGGTATGATCAACTTTGAGTGAGCAATAATAGGGGTGAATTCAGAAGCTATTTTAAGCGTGATACCCATTTGCGATTTGATAGCAATGACACGGTTTTCCCCAATTAATAGATAAATGTTGCAATATCTTTTCTGGTCAGTAACAAAACAAGCCTATTATGTACCTAGGCATGTGTTCCGTTGTCGTGATGACAAGGACAATACGGCCAGCTATCTTGAACATTGCATCTTACGGCGTATGGATCCGCAGTGGAGAGGATGTGCACGTGGCATTGGTTCGCGTGAGTGATGGGTTTATCTGTTCTTCGATATCCCGTCCGACAAATCGAACCTTTTCGAAAGTACCCAGTCGCAGAGTGGGAGGGCGTCATTTCACTAAGATCTCGTAACTATTGCTCTTGAAATTAAAAGATTGAAATGCCGATCCGAAAGAAAGAGAACAATGCTGAACTTAATTATCATAATTATACTGCAAACATGGTTTTAAATAATATTGGTGGAAACTAAATTGCACGAAGATGGCTGCACTCCAATAATCGCTCTACAACGTTCATTGCATGCAGTTGCTCGTAAAATTACGATAGATCTATGTTGTTAAATTAGCATATAACAGATACGGTTACGAGCTCGTAGACTAACTTTTAATGAGACGAACCACAACGGGCTGCAGCCAAGACCAAGTGAGTGCGACAATTAGCAACAATTATGATTTTTGAATAACGCGTTATATCGTGAATGAGTGATACCTTAATTTTGTCTTCTGTTTCGCCTTTGATCCACCGAGCAAACCTGCACTATTTTTCTTTAACCTTCATCTTCTTTTATGTGCTTCTTTCGCAAGTCTGCCTAAAGATGGCAGCTCTGAAGACGACTAAAATCGCGTAACCCTATTCAAACGGGCCTGCGGCCTCTTTAGTCGACGATCCTTGCCATAGTGACATCGCGTGTAGAACAGTGAAATATGACGTCGCACAAAAATAACATTTATGCGGACTGTTAGCTTGATGACGACCAATAAAATTGCCTAACGCCCCGCGCTATCGCCAATTAATTTATCTGTACTGAGATGGCCCCCATGCAAGCGATCGCACAGGTCCTAACGGGGATGTCATGAACAATTTGTTAGGCCTATAAGCTATATGTTATTTTGGATAGATACTAGGCTACGTACTGTAGAATTAGGTAGTTTTCATTATAAGGAACATGAATGCCTTCTACAGACGAATGAAAGGCCAATAAAATGCCTAACGCCATGCAAAACTCGCGCTATTACCATTATTACGAGTTGAATTTATAATCAAGAGAGAATGAAATGAGGTTGAATGAAAATTGCCCAAGAAGCAAATGCCAAGGCGCGAACCCACGACCCGTTGATCTGCAGCTCAACATGCTTACCAACTGAGACAGGAAGGATTGTCAATGAAGCAAAGGGAAATATCAGGGGAAAACTAGGAATAAAATGAAATTAGTCTACAAAATTAGCCTATTTTTGTCCGTGATAATGGAAACGAACATTTATTCATTCATATATGTTGTACCAACCGATGGCGTCACACTTGATTTATTCAGCTTCCCTCAAATGTTCTTTAACTGCGTCACCAAAACGTCAATCAGACATCAGACGAGCGTGCAGCTCCAGCATTTATCGACAGTGCCAACATTGGGACGCGTCACAAACGCCCCACACCAGCTAACAAATGGATACAGTTATCACCAGCATCTTAATGTCATCTTCAAAAATACCTCTTCTATGTATCCGTGAGATACCACCTGACGTCGCTGTTCCCCCACTCGCCGCTAGGGGCGCCCGTGACGGCGTTGATCATGTCCAGGGCGTCCGTCAAGGCGCATTCCGGACCGTCCGGAGTTATCCGGTACGCGAAGATAAAACAGGCGTCGTCGTTAACACAGCGCGTGGCACACTCGCCGCGACTGCGGACACGGACCACGTGACCGATGGGGGGCAGACGAATAGTTACCGTGGCGGGATCAAAGGTCGAGATTGAAGTCTCGCGAGTCGAATCTGAACGTACGTAAGACAAACTGCTATAAAATCGTGTAATCTGGCGGTAGTTCAATCGTTTTTATCTCACGGGTCTTACTGTTTGTAATTAACTAAAAGAAATGTATTTACTTCTAATGACCCGTTCATTGAGGGACATATGGATATGCACACCCAGTCAACATGTGTAATGATTTTCTGAACAACATAAAATGTAGGGAAGCAGCGAAGCTGCTTTGCAAAGCCTTTGTCAACACACAAATGACTGGGATCCTATTGGCATGGGAGTTCCCATTTACTACACCCTGGTACCATGTGTATCACCCCCAGCTTTACCACATGTGTATCACCCCAGCATTACCATAAGTGTATGACCCCAGCCGCCACAGGAATGGACCATTTGACCATTTCTAGGAGGGGCTGGTTATTGGGATGCGGCCAAACAATTTCGTTGGGGTTGAAGGAGGCGTTAAATTTTTGTCTGTGTGCAATAATTAAAAACAAAATTGCGCAATTGTTTTTCCGTAATAGGCAAACCATAATTTTTATCACAGCCAAATTTGTTCACAAAAAACATAGCCCCCCCTCCCCCCCCCGTCCCTAGCTATCCCCCTGGATATCATATGATTACCGCCAGTGTATCACCAAAAGTCTTACCACAGATCAGCTCCTCATAGCCGAGATCGCTGAAGTATCGGCCACTGAGAGCTGCAGGCTGTTCACATAGCAACGCGGTTTGATCCACTCCCGACGCCGACTCCGCCACCTTCAGCCACCGCATGTGACAGTCGCAGCGAATGGGATTGCCCGCCAGCGCCATCTGCATGGAGATGTTGACGTGGAGGAGATTGGGTAGCCGCTCGATGAGGTTATTCTCCGCATTCATGACCCAGGGCATCGCGTCCGTATACGCCAGCATCCACAGCGGAAGTGACGTCATACTGTTTTTGCGCAGCAGGAAGTCCACGACGCGCGTTGGCTGTCGGTATATTGCGGTGATGTCCGGCAGGTGAACCAATTGGCAGTTGGCCACACCGAGGTATATCAGCTTGGGATATTGCAGGATTTCCTGCCGGGTCGGGCCGCGCACCAGCTTGTTGGTGCTCACGCTGAGAGTCCCCAGAGTCCGTGAGATCACCGGCAACACCGGAAACTCGGTCAGCCGGTTCCAAAACAATTCTAAGTAGGTCAATTTACTGCCTAGGATTGGGTCCATGTCGGGAAAGGCGGTTACCTTATTTGTTCGAATATCCAATGATTCTAAATTCACCAAGATTTGTAGTTTTTCTGCCGGAACTGTGGCGATTTTATTGTTCTTCATGGAAAGAATCTTCAACGTGTCGCTCACATTTTCTAAATTCGGAAAGTTGGTGAGGCGATTCTTATCCAAATCCAATTCCACTAGCAGCGACAAATTCGGGAAGAAATCCAATGCGCCTATCTGGTTGTTTGCGACAGAAATGACGTCAACGTCCATTGGAATTGCCGCAAATGGCATTTCGAGTAAGCTGGCGCCTTCCATGGTAAAGGTGACGCCGCAACTCTGTCGCCATAACAACAAGAAAAATATGTAAGTGGGCGGCGACATCATGGCGATATACGGCTGCCACCATAGCCGGAAGGACGGTATTTTCTGGTAGTTCAAAATGAACGCTGGTCTAGTGTTGGAACGACTCAGGCAAAAAATGACCCGCTCTTTGATCCCTCCCTTTATGGTTCACTGTGACGTCACCGATGATGCTTACGGGTAACAAAACCCTTGCCGCCCTCACGCTGTACCTGTAACATGCGGAAAAACATTGAATGTCCTACAAATTACAATGCGGTATTTAAAGGAAACTTTCTACTATAATTTTCACTATTTATCCATTTGGTTTCTCGTGAGTTCCAGCTGACAAACCCCGAAATTACCGAAGACACTAGCAGTCCGCTTGTTGTTTAGTTTTTCTTGCTGACATAGACAGATTGCTTGGGGATATATCATGCTGCCTCAGCAATTCATGCAATGTAACATAATACAAATAATCATATTCAGTCGCCGTTAGCGAGCCACGGTTTCCTTCCCAATATCCCGTGGCGCGAGTAGGTTTTACGAACCGATGCACCAAGGCTTGCGTATTTATGCTTTTGGCTTCCATATATATGGTAATAGGGCAAAAAAGTAAATTGCGCTTAAAACAAGCCACCATCTAACTGTTGAATAATCTATGGTACCGATCTAAGTGTTTATCCCGCAAGCAACAGACCTCTGCGTGACGCCATTCGCTCTTCCTCAGTACATCAAACAGGGTTCAATTATGCCAGATACAAAGGTTTTCCCCCTAGCGATGGGTGGACGGGTGGAAATGCATAAAACCGAGCGTTCAGTTCAAAGTCAAAATGGATGAATTAAGAAGTAGCCAAGCACAACAGACGCAGTGACAGGGAGATCACCTAGACACGACCGCTCAATCGCGCAGGCGCCATTAAATCAGCCAACCGCATTGTCGCAAATCCACAGCGACCCATTGTAGGCAGTAGACAATGGACCAAATATGAGATAAATAAAAGTTAGAATTCTTTCCTCGTTTTTTTCGATGTATTTACGATAGTGCATTACGCAGTGACCGTCGGAGAGGAGGGCAGGGGTGAGGGGGAGGGAAGAGGAGGGAGGGGAAGGGGGGGCGTAGGGGGGGGGGGGGGGCGGGAACACATATTACCTACATTCTGGGTGAGGCAATAAGCTAAGAAAAAAGGGAAGGGTTCTACCGACTTAAAACCGGGAACAAAGACGTCGCCATCGTAGCTTAGCCCCGGCACAAAGACTACCGGCGGGACAGGACGTCATATCCGCTTCCTTCTCCCTTACACTGAGACAGACCCGCTTGACACGCTTCTCCCTGCAGGCGTCGGAAGCTTTCAGTCTCTCCCTCCCCAGAGGCCCTGGGATTTATACCACACAGCAGCCACTCAATGCCACTGTGTGCATTTTATCATGACACCGAGCCTTGCGGTCGAGAAGATACGACGTAGCTAAAGCTTACAGGATGTTGTCTCACGGGACAACAGCCAGATACATGTGTAACCAAGGATCAGATCAAATAGCATGTGAGACGACCAACAGGGTAAAACAGGGAGAAACACAGAATAGTCGGGCTAGGCGAGGAAAACGAAAAACGTCAAAAACGAATGGGAAATTGAGATATGGATATATTAAGTGAAGACTTGTACCGCGCTACTTCCGGATGCTGCCAAAGTTTTAGAAAGTCGATGTTGTCTTGACCCGAACGGGATATATATAACCTGTGTTAGCTTATGAGCTTCGGCTTCTGCTATTATTGTCTATGTTACATATGTTTATATACGTACTTATGTGGCGCAGTGGTTAAAGTTGCAATGCTATAGCCTATGGCTGGCGCATCAAGCGCCACGGTCGTGGGTTCGATTACTGGTAGCGCAGTGATGATTCACACGTCTTCCATAAAACTTACCATACAAATTTATAATTCCAAAACGCCAACTGGGTGTATTTGAGACAACATTCCGTATGTGCGTTCCTATCCTATCCTATGCACCTCACAGTCGCTGTTTTTCTCTCGATCTCTCGATCTCTCTGTTTCTTAGCCCTTGTCTCTTCTCGCCATCAATTCCTCGTGTTAATCTCTGTCTATCTCTACTTGCGTCTCTCTCTGCTTCTGTCTCTTCTATCTGTGTATTTCGGGTTCTCCCTCTTGGTCTGCCTGTGTCTCTATGTGTGTCCCTCTCAGTCTGTCTCTCATTGTTTTTGTTTTCCTCCCTCTCTCTGTTTTTCTCTGCATGTGTTCTTCATTGCCCCATATATATCCGGTGAATATGCCAATGGCCCGTCATACTATGTCTTGAGAACACATTCTATATCCTTATCACACGCCTCCCAAACGTTTTAAAAAGTAAGGAACAAAGGTTCTGGTCCCCATACCGAGAGATATGCTCATCGGACACGAACCCCGCCTGTATATTCTGTCGCCAGGGGGCGTGTTGGCGCCCGTCCAACTCTTGAACATGCTTACATGACACATGCCTTCCTGGCAATGACACTTCCATGGCAAGATCAATAAATAACGGGGCGGTTTCGGTTCCTGGTTTTGAATATTGGCTTGAGTCTATGTCCTATGGGCTGTTAGCTAATACAGATGCACCTGGAATAATTTCCAGGAGTTGCTCACCGACAGAAGTAAGACACTGTGGCAAAGACGATATGCAGATACAGGGGAGTGTGCAGGAATTCTTGAAAGGGAGGCACAATAAATTGTTCCACAAAAACAAACACAAACGATTGTAAAACCTTAGATGTACGTGACAGTGGTGCACATAATTTTAAAGGGAGAGGTGGGGGGGACAAGTTATATCTTAGGGTCTGAAGATTCCTCCTGTGCCCCCTGTGCCCCTAAGCTTAAGCCCTGGCCAGGTGCACATCATTTTAAATGGGGTGGGGTGCACAGATATGCCTTAGCGTCTGAAAGTGGGGGGGACGTGCCACCTGTGCTCCCTCCCCACCCTGGACACGCCCATGAGATATGTGGCATTGGTTCGAGTGCGAGATTTACTTTTGCTGAGTTTGATCTCAGCAAAAGCCTCTTATATCCTATCCAAGCCTTTGGATGAGGACAACGCAGGAGATTTGTGCTTCGATGAACTCATCTCACAGGAGAAGCAACTGCCATATGCATTTACTCGCCCGAGCCGTGATAAAATTGCAGCCTGAGAGGGAACACCCGTCTGAATGGCGAATCCCCAAGAGTTCGCAAGAGCAATATCGAATCTCCAAGATTAGGGCATTTTTAAGCAGGGCGCGAAAAAAATGGTGATCTGAGTTAAAGGTCATCTTAGTGGTGATATCGGAATTATCGAGAAATTTGCAGACTGCTATAATAATAACGGGTCCCCATAAATAGGCAAAGGGTCTTCGCGTTGAACCGGGAATTGTACGGATAACGATCCCCAAAAACCGACGACAGTGCGGGATGGCTTTATCCTGGGCCGGACCTGGTTTGTACGACGGATAGCAGCCAAATGAAAAGAGAAAATAATTTGACGGTCTTTGTCAGACCCATGTCAACCCATTTGTTTGGTGTCGTTGCCATGGCCACATCTCCTATGCGCGCCATATCGATACCTGTTACGTAATCGGTATGGCTAATTTCTTCATATAAAAGCTGCGATTCCCACAGACTTGAGGTGAGAGTGCTTGCGGAGGGCGGCTGATAGAACAGCCCTAAACAATCGTAATAGGCTTGGCCGAACGCGTTGTCAAGGCTTATTCAATGCGATGCGAAAACATGTTTTTCCGAAGACAAGAGGATCTTTGCTTCATATGCTTTCTGTATTGTTGTCAACAAACGTAGCCTACGTATATGAATGCGCGTTGGGTCCTGGCCCTGAGGAGTCATGAATAAAGAGCATGTGATTCTATCTCAATTCAATTCGTGTGTTTATTGTACTTTAGGGGGCCACGGGCCCTTGAGTACATACAGGTGACGGAATACAGCATTCTATCTCATCAAATATAGTTGCTCTCTGAGGAACACCAATGCGTTGCCTTGTACATACAGGTGACGGAATACAGCATTCTATCTCATTAAGTATAGTTGCTCCCTGAGGAAAACCAATGCGTTGCCAGGCAACTCACGTAGGCAAACAATGTCCTCCATTAGTAGGTGGCGCTGTATGCCTGTATACGATCTTTGCCAAATCGGTCTACAGACTTCCTCTCACAGGGGAATGATATCCTGTTGACAGGCTGCACTTCCAATGAAAAGGAAGACAATTAGCCCACATTGTCCAGAACACAAACGAAAAGGAAAACTTTGAAGTGGGCGATAATTGATGTGTTATGCAGGCTCTTAATGACACGTGGTAAAAAATGTATAACAAAAGCGCCAACACAGCGGTGAAAGGGATTGAAGGAACGGAAAGCGCCATCGGCTCGTTTTTTCTCTGTCTCCTCATCTCCCATTCGATCTGCCTCTCTCTCTCTCACTCTGTGCCTGTCGCAGTCTTTTCTCTTTCTCTCTATCAGTTATCTCTCCCTCTTTGCCTCTATCTCACTCTGTCTATGTATCTCGTTATCTTTTCTTTCTCTCTTAGTTATCTTCCCCCTCTTATTTATTTCCGCTCTGTATCTCTCTGTATCTCTCACTACCTCTCTACCCATGACTGGCGGATTCAGAGGGCGGGGGCAGGGGGGACGTGCCCCTCACCTCCTTTCGCCTGTAAATAGTCCCCCCCACTCCCCGATCGCAAGGTTTTCTCTGGATCCGCGCCTGGAGAGTACCTAAAGAAATGGTGCCCCCCCCCCCTCCCCTTTTGTAAATTCTGGGATCCGCCCATGCATTCCTTGATCTTTATCTTCATATCCCTGTCCCTTTTCTTTCATTTCTTTCTATTTCTCTCACTCCATCTCTCTGTCTCTCCATCTTTTTCTCCTACTCCCCCCTCTATCTCAATCTCTCTCTCTCTCTTCCATTTTTTTTCCCATTTCTCTCTTTCGCTGTCGCTTTCTCTATCTCTCTGTCTTTCTCTGTTTCGCTCCCCCTCCCTCTCTCACTCCCTCTTTCTCTCCCCCCCCCCCCCCCTCCCTCTCTATCTCTCTCCCTTCTCCCCTTCCCCTCTCCGGTTGATCAAGATGATTGTTCATGCCGTCTCCATGTCGCATACGATCGGGCAGCCTACATCTAGTCCATAGTCGTATCGAGTAAGTCCTCATTCAGTGGTAAAAATGGACATAACCCGATCGTCGATAGCTTGGTGATAATCAACTAATCATGCGTTGATCAAGCGTTAATTATATTACAGGTTTAGACAATGCAGTCGCTTGTTAATGTAGTCGTTCACTTGCTCGTGCATCGATCCGTTGTTGTGCGTCTCGCGTGAGTGAGTTCTTTGAATGCGTTTCGATTGATCCGGGGCTCCGGGAACAGACGGGAATCCAATTGATAGACGGTCATAAAATCACATACACAAAATGTGAACCATTCCAGCCACTATGCCAGTCTCATGCACTAAGCCCATCTATATCTAGATTTACAGATAGCCAAATCCATGTCCTACTTTTCGCAAGGTGATTGCCAGAAAGCTCTTCCTGTTGCAGTTACACATACATCCACCTAGAGATCCACACATAGATAAAACCTTCTATCCTACTCACAATATTGAAATCCGTTGGTACGATCATATGAGATCGGAGTTCATTTCCTTTATTTAGCCAAGCACATAAATATATTGTCAAAAAATACATATGTATTACAGAGGTAGTGCAGATTGGGAGACGCAGGCTAAGATTAATTAATCGCTAACGCCTGGCCACTGGTAACCAACCAACCAACCAACCATAGATAATTACATCTACCAATATGTTGTGGTCCACATTTATAGATCGCTTTGAATGCGATGCATAAGCAGCAACGAGAGTCTCAAAGATGATATTCCCCGGTCCAATAATGAAAGGTCGGCTAAATCCGCGTGGGTCAAAGGTAGGTAAATTTATCCTCGACGAATCCGCTATTGCGATGACCTTGCTTGTTTAGGTCAAGGTCAAGGCCGTTGGCGTCTTTTGCGCTGTCTCCACTCACGTTGTATGAGGAACTCTTGTTTTTCTTGGCCCCATTGTCTTTGTGGTCACTGCAAAGGATATTTTGTTTGATATTACGCATTCAACAATATTTTCTCACTAACGATATTACGAGTACACATATGTTATATGCGATAAATAGACGGACATGTTGTTAAACCACTTTTTTTTTATTTCGCGCATCTCGTGTGAGAAAGTATGGCTTCCTTGCGTACTGCCTTGTGTCATTAAAATATTACGACTTGAAGCATGTAGTCGGTAGACGATGATAAATGATAAAATGATATCTTCGACAATTTATTCACCTGAATGTATTGTCGAAGATGAATATCATTTCATTAAGGTCTACCTATTATATGCTTCAGGTCGTCATAAAACATTTAATAAAATAAAGAAACCTAGGCTATCCATTTTTATTCATAAAGCATTCATATTAAGAGACTTATTCTTAGCTTCGCTGTAACTGACATGTGCGTTAGCCGTCTGATTACTGTATTGTAAATTGCATATATGGGTTTTGTAAACATGTTTGCAACATGCTCAATAGAGAAATTCCTAATTTTTCACCATTTACGATTAGGCCAATCGATAATATCTTAATTGATACGTTAATTTAATCGACGCTATGTTAAAACCTGACCGTGCAATTGCCGTTAATTTAATGTTAGAACCGGACCCTGCAATGGCTGTCAATTTAATGTTAGATCCTGACCGTGCAATGGCCGTTAATTTAATGTTAGAACCTGACAGTGCAATGGCTGTTAATTTAACGTTAGATCCTGACCGTGCAATGGCTGTTAATTTAACGTTAGATCCTGGCCGTGCAATGGCTGTTAATTTAACGTTAGATCCTGACAGTGCAATGGCCGTTAATTTAATGTTAGAACCTGACCGTGCAGTGGCCGTTAATTTAATGTTAGAATCTGAGAGTGCAATGTCTGTTAATTTAATGTCAGATCCTCACAGTGCAATGGCTGTTAATTTAACGTTAGATCCTGACCGTGCAATGGCTGTTAATTTAACGTTAGATCCTGGCCGTGCAATGGCTATTAATTTAACGTTAGATCCCGACCGTGCAATGGCTGGTAATTTAACGTTAGATCCTGACCGTGCAATGGCTGTTAATTTAACGTTAGATCCTGACCGTGCAATGGCTGTTAATTTAATGTCAGATCCTGGCCGTGCAATGGCTGTTAATTTAACGTTAGATCCTGACCGTGCAATGGCTGTTAATTTAATGTTAGAACCTGAGAGTGCAATGTCTGTTAATTTCATGTCAGATCCTGGCCGTGCAATGGCTGTTAATTGAACGTTAGATCCTGACCGTGCAATGTCTGTTAATTTAATGTCAGATCCTGGCCGTGCAATGGCTGTTAATTTAACGTTAGATCCTGACCGTGCAATGGCTGTTAATTTAACGTTAGATCCTGACCGTGCAATGGCTGTTAATTTAACGTTAGATCCTGACCGTGCAATGGCTGTTAATTTAACGTTAGATCCTGACCGTGCAATGGCTGTTAATTTAACGTTAGATCCTGGCCGTGCAATGGCTGTTAATTTAACGTTAGATCCTGACCGTGCAATGGCTGTTAATTTAACGTTAGATCCTGACCGTGCAATGGCTGTTAATTTAACGTTAGATCCTGACCGTGCAATGGCTGTTAATTTAACGTTAGATCCTGACCGTGCAATGGCTGTTAATTTAACGTTAGATCCTGGCCGTGCAATGGCTGTTAATTTAACGTTAGATCCTGACCGTGCAATGGCTGTTAATTTAACGTTAGATCCTGACCGTGCAATGGCTGTTAATTTAACGTTAGATCCTGACCGTGCAATGGCTGTTAATTTAACGTTAGATCCTGACCGTGCAATGGCTGTTAATTTAACGTTAGATCCTGACCGTGCAATGGCTGTTAATTTAACGTTAGATCCTGACCGTGCAATGGCTGTTAATTTAACGTTAGATCCTGACCGTGCAATGGCTGTTAATTTAACGTTAGATCCTGGCCGTGCAATGGCTGTTAATTTAACGTTAGATCCTGACCGTGCAATGGCTGTTAATTTAACGTTAGATCCTGACCGTGCAATGGCTGTTAATTTAACGTTAGATCCTGGCCGTGCAATGTCTGTTAATTTAATGTCAGATCCTGGCCGTGCAATGGCTGTTAATTTAACGTTAGATCCTGACCGTGCAATGGCTGTTAATTTAACGTTAGATCCTGACCGTGCAATGGCTGTTAATTTAACGTTAGATCCTGGCCGTGCAATGGCTGTTAATTTAACGTTAGATCCTGGCCGTGCAATGGCTGTTAATTTAACGTTAGATCCTGGCCGTGCAATGGCTGTTAATTTAACGTTAGATCCTGACCGTGCAATGGCCTCGGCCTCCTCAATGGTGTCCGGAAGGCTGAATCCCTTAGTCTCAGGAAGCAAGCAGACGAGTCCCCCAGTCAGGAACCCCAACGAGCCGAAGATCAGGGAAGGCAGCGGGGCCCAGACGTCAGCCTGTAGAGGGTGAGAAATGTGGGGAGAAAGTCAACTAGAAGGCAGCGGGGCCCAGACGTCAGCCTGTAGAGGGTGAGAAATATGAGAGAGTCAACTAGAAGGCAGCGGGGCCCAGACGTCAGCCTGTAGAGGGTGAGAAATGTGAAAGAGTCAACTAGAAGGCAGCGGGGCCCAGACGTCAGCCTGTAGAGGGTGAGAAATGTGAGAGAGTCAACTAGAAGGCAGCGGGGCCCAGACGTCAGCCTGTTGAGGGTGAGAAATGTGAGAGAGTCAACTAGAAGGCAGCAGGGCCCAGACGTCAGCCTGTAGAGGGTGAGAAATGTGAGAGAGTCAACTAGAAGGCAGCGGGGCCCAGACGTCAGCCTGTTGAGGGTGAAAAATGTGAGGAGAGAGTCAACTAGAAGGCAGCGGGGCTCAGACGTCAGCCTGTAGAGGGTGAGAAATGTGAGAGAGTCAACTAGAAGGCAGCGGGGCCCAGACGTCAGCCTGTAGAGGGTGAGAAATGTGAGAGAGTCAACTAGAAGGCAGCAGGGCCCAGACGTCAGCCTGTAGAGGGTGAAAAATGTGAGAGAGTCAACTAGAAGGCAGCGGGGCCCAGACGTCAGCCTGTAGAGGGTGAGAAATGTGGGGAGAGAGTCAACTAGAAGGCAGCGGGGCCCAGACGTCAGCCTGTAGAGGGTGAGAAATGTGAGAGAGTCAACTAGAAGGCAGCGGGGCCCAGACGTCAGCCTGTAGAGGGTGAGAAATGTGAGAGAGTCAACTAGAAGGCAGCGGGGCCCAGACGTCAGCCTGTTGAGGGTGAGAAATGTGAGAGAGTCAACTAGAAGGCAGCAGGGCCCAGACGTCAGCCTGTAGAGGGTGAGAAATGTGAGAGAGTCAACTAGAAGGCAGCGGGGCCCAGACGTCAGCCTGTTGAGGGTGAAAAATGTGAGGAGAGAGTCAACTAGAAGGCAGCGGGGCCCAGACGTCAGCCTGTAGAGGGTGAGAAATGTGAGAGAGTCAACTAGAAGGCAGCGGGGCCCAGACGTCAGCCTGTTGAGGGTGAGAAATGTGAGGAGAGAGTCAACTAGAAGGCAGCGGGGCCCAGACGTCAGCCTGTAGAGGGTGAGAAATGTGAGGAGAGAGTCAACTAGAAGGCAGCGGGGCCCAGACGTCAGCCTGTAGAGGGTGAGAAATGTGAGGAGAGAGTCAACTAGAAGCCTGTATAGGGTAAGAAATGTGAGAAGAGAGTCAACTAGAAGGCAGCAGGCCCAGACGTCAGCCTGTAGAGGGCGAGAAATGTGGGGAGAGACTCAACAAGCAGCCTGTAGAGGGTAAGAAATGTGAGGAGAAAGTCAACTAGAAGGCAGTGGGCCCCAGACCTCAGCCTGTAGAGGGTACGAAATGTGGGGAGAGAGTCAACTAGAAGGCAGCGGGGCCCAGACGTCAGCATGT
Organism: Arenicola marina; assembly: GCA_964019135.1. Classification (NCBI taxonomy): domain Eukaryota; kingdom Metazoa; phylum Annelida; class Polychaeta; family Arenicolidae; genus Arenicola; species Arenicola marina. Next base: position 3,737,140 of record OZ025256.1, read on the forward strand.
AGAGGGTGAGAAATGTGAGGAGAGAGTCAACTAGAAGGCAGCGGGGCCCAGACGTCAGCCTGTAGAGGGTGAGAAATGTGAGGAGAGAGTCAACTAGAAGGCAGCGGGGCCCAGACGTCAGCCTGTAGAGGGTGAGAAATGTGAGGAGAGAGTCAACTAGAAGCCTGTATAGGGTAAGAAATGTGAGAAGAGAGTCAACTAGAAGGCAGCAGGCCCAGACGTCAGCCTGTAGAGGGCGAGAAATGTGGGGAGAGACTCAACTAGCAGCCTGTAGAGGGTAAGAAATGTGAGGAGAAAGTCAACTAGAAGGCAGTGGGCCGCAGACCTCAGCCTGTAGAGGGTACGAAATGTGGGAAGAGAGTCAACTAGAAGGCAGCGGGGCCCAGACGTCAGCCTGTAGAGGGTGCGAAATGTGAGGAGAGAGTCAACTAGAAGGCAGCGGGGCCCAGACGTCAGCCTGTAGAGGGTGAGAAATGTGGGGAGAAAGTCAACTAGAAAGCAGCAGAGCCCAGACGTCAGCCTGTAGAGGGTGCGAAATGTGGGGAGAAAGTCAACTAGAAAGCAGCAGAGCCCAGACGTCAGCCTGTAGAGGGTGAGAAAAGTGAGGAGAGAGTCAAGTAGAAGGCAGCGGGGCCCAGACGTCAGCTTGTAGCTAGGTAGGGGGAGGACGGCCTATGCCTACCAGCATACCACCCAGGTAGGGGGAGGACACGCTGCCCACCCACCACCCACCCAGACAGACACAGCGCCCGATAACTACCAGTGTACCCTCCAGGTAGGGGGAGGACATGCTGCCGACCCACCCACCCACCCAGACAGACACAGCGCCCTATAACTACCAGTGTACCCCCCAGGTAGGGGGAGGACTTGCTGCCCACCCACCCACCCAGACAGACAGACACAGCGCCCTATACCTATCAGGGTACCCCCCAGGTAGGGGGAGGACATGCTGCCGACCCACCCACCCACCCACCCAGACAGACACAGCGCCCTGTACCTACCAGTGTACCCCCCAGGTAGGGGGAGGACATGCTGCTCACCCACCCACCCACCCAGACAGACAGACACAGCGCCCTATACCTACCTGTGTACCCCCTAGGTAGGGGGAGGACTTGCTGCCCACCCACCCACCCAGACAGACAGACACAGCGCCCTATACCTACCCGTGTACCCCCCAGGTAGGGGGAGGACATGCTGCCGACCCACCCACCCACCCACCCAGACAGACACAGCGCCCTGTACCTACCAGTGTACCCCCCAGGTAGGGGGAGGACTTGCTGCCGACCCACCCACCCATCCACCCACCCAGACAGACACAGCGCCCTATACCTACCAGTGTACCCCCCATGTAGGGGGAGGACATGCTGCCCACCCACCCACCCAGACAGACACAGCGCCCTATACCTACCAGTGTACACCCCAGGTAGGGGGAGGACTTGCTGCCCACCCACTCACCCAGACAGACAGATACAGCGCCCTATAACTACCAGTGTATCCCCCAGGTAGGGGGAGGACATGCTGCCCACCCACCCAGACAGACACAGTGCCCTATACCTACCAGTGTACCCCCCAGGTAGGGGGAGGACTTGCTGCCCACCCACTCACCCAGACAGACAGATACAGCGCCCTATACCTACCAGTGTACCCCCCAGGTAGGGGAAGGACATGCTGCCCACCCACCCAGACAGACACAGTGCCCTATACCTACCAGTGTACCCCCCAGGTAGGGGGAGGACATGCTGCCCACCCACCCAGACAGACACAGTGCCCTATACCTACCAGTGTACCCCCTAGGTAGGGGGAGGACATGCTGCCCACCCACCCAGACAGACACAGTGCCCTATACCTACCAGTGTACCCCCCAGGTAGGGGGAGGACTTGCTGCCCACCCACTCACCCAGACAGACAGATACAGCGCCCTATACCTACCAGTGTACCCCCCAGGTAGGGGGAGGACATGCTGCCCACCCACCCAGACAGACACAGCGCCCTATACCTACCAGTGTACCCCCCAGGTAGGGGGAGGACATGCTGCCGACTCGGGCCATGGTGGAGGAGGTGCCCACGACGAAGTGTCTCGTGGTGGTCGGGAACAGCTCGGCGCCGAAAACGTAGATGCTGGCGAAGGAGAAGGTGATTGCTCCCTTCCCGATGGTCGACAGCGCCGTCAGCATGCTGTCCCAGTCTGCCAACAACAGTAACCATCACTTTATCATCATTAGTGCAGAATCATTTCGAAAAAAAAATTCACTCAAATATGATGAAATCAATTATATAAACCTTAGATTATAAATATTTCATTTGCATTTTATGTAATAATTTAGTAATGCGTTATTTGCTTCAACGGTTTTAGCAAATTAGAAACAAATTAATATCAGTTAAATTGCTGTTATATTTTATTTACGGCGAATTAATGGAAGTCGCTTTGCGAACTTAATAGTAGTCATTAGTAGGACTAAGTCATTGGTGACTGCACTTATTGTGGGTGCATCATAGTTGCATATAGAAGTGATAAACATAGCAGTAATAATCAGTATAAATAGTGGCAATGACCGAAGCTTAATTTGCTACGAGTGTCATGTAACATTCACACTTTTAACTGTAATGACATCAGTAGCAACTAATAGTATAAATCACATTTAGCTGACTAGACTCTAGCAAACTCTAAGTGAGGCAGCAGACTCTAGAGCCACCTAATTAATTAAATTCGTTAAACAATGACACTATTTGACTGAAAAAAATGGAACGACGAACAAATAAAAAATATAAATTGATAAGGTTGCGCTAGTTAATAGTAAAACAAGCGAAGGCATAAGGTAGACTCATTTAGAATGAGAACCCCTATTCTTGACACTCAAAACAGTTTTATAAATTGCACTCTATCGGGTAGTCTTTCACCATTTTTGTTAATATATTGTGAGAGAATGCCTGTGGACGATGCGTATTGACTTTAAGATGGTTCAGGTTCAGAGTTTAATATATATAATAGATATATGTTGCCCGGCCTGTTTAATATATATTATAGATACACGGGAACTATGTCTTATAGATCTAGCACTTTACCTGGTCTCGTGAGTAAGACGGGAACCAGCGAGAAGCTGAAGATGCCCGAGACTATGAGGCAGCCGGCGTTGGAGGGCCTCCTTCCGGCCGTCAGCAGGCAGATGACGCACAGGATGTGGGCCGGCACCTCGATGAGACCGGAGAGCATTGTGTTGAGGAACACTCCCCCGAAGGCCCCAGCGTTAAGGGACAACCCGAAGTACACCAGAGAGGTTGTGAACCTAGGGGAGTGAAGCATGGTGGAGTGACTGTTTTCGTGTTTTTTTTGTTTAATTGATTTATAAATGCTAAATTAGTGTCCGTCATAGTTCCCCTATTCCCTGGAGAATGGATTCCTTCCTTCCATCGAAGCTCCCCTTGTCAAGCTCCCGACCCCCCCCCCCCCCCCACCGCCTCCACCCCTCCTGGGTCGCAAGTATTCAGGGGTTCACAGTCGCCAATCATTTGGCCCCCCGCCCCCGTTCTCCCCGCCCTAGTCCCCTCCGGAAATGTCCTCCACGAAAATGTTCTCCCCGGTATTATCCACGATCTGCCCCCTGTCAACGAACATGTTCTCCCCGGTATTATCCACGATGTGCCCCCTGTCAACGAACATGTTCTCCCCGGTATTATCCACGATCTGCCCCCTGTCAACGAACATGTTCTCCCCGGTATTATCCACGATGTGCCCCCTGTCAACGAAAATGTTCTCCCCGGTATTATCCATGATCTGCCCCCTGTCAACGAACATGTTCTCCCCGGTATTATCCACGATCTGCCCCCTGTCAACGAACATGTTCTCCCCGGTATTATCTACGATGTGCCCCCTGTCAACGAAAATGTTCTCCCCGGTATTATCCATGATCTGCCCCCTGTCAACGAAAATGTTCTCCCCGGTATTATCCACGATGTGCCCCCTGTCAACGAACATGTTCTCCCCGGTATTATCCACGATCTGCCCCCTGTCAACGAACATGTTCTCCCCGGTATTATCCACGATGTGCCCCCTGTCAACGAAAATGTTCTCCCCGGTATTATCCACGATGTGCCCCCTGTCAACGAACATGTTCTCCCCGGTATTATCCACGATGTGCCCCCTGTCAACGAACATGTTCTCCCCGGTATTATCCATGATCTGCCCCCTGTCAACGAACATGTTCTCCCCGGTATTATCCACGATCTGCCCCCTGTCAACGAACATGTTCTCCCCGGTATTATCTACGATGTGCCCCCTGTCAACGAAAATGTTCTCCCCGGTATTATCCATGATCTGCCCCCTGTCAACGAAAATGTTCTCCCCGGTATTATCCACGATGTGCCCCCTGTCAACGAACATGTTCTCCCCGGTATTATCCACGATGTGCCCCCTGTCAACGAACATGTTCTCCCCGGTATTATCCACGATGTGCCCCCTGTCAACGAAAATGTTCTCCCCGGTATTATCCACGATCTGCCCCCTGTCAACGACCGAGCCAGGCTGTCATTCATTTATTGACGCCACTGTGGCGTTTATCTTTCAACGTGAGTCACTTGCTTGTCAGTTTATACAATGAGTGCGTCTCACATACAATAACCTATGGTTGTCAATTTTATACTCGCGATTAAAGAAAGAGCACTCAAGGGTGGGCGGGGTCTAGTCTCAGAGTATGGATTCGTCAGTACATCATATAATGCTCAACTTGGTGCCTTACTGCATCCATTAATTGTCGGGGGCATAAGAACCGTCCATGGAGACGTTATTACATGCATGTGCTTGTATCGTGTATCATATAATTGGAATATATATGGTGACTAAATGCTAAATTATTCGCCGTGTTTTCTTATTGCGCAAAACTCATGCCGATCTTACCAGTTTAGGTACATTAGTCCTAGTTCCTGCCGGAGGGGGGCGCTGCCGCAGAGGTCGGACGGGCTGGACTGGGTCCGGTCCTCCCTAGCCACGGCGTGACCTGGCTCCACCTGGTGCTTCTGCAGACGCAATGTGAATTAGACATGCAGAAGTTGAGATTAGGAACACGATTAAAAAGTATTTGTATTCCGTATGAGTAGTGGTTGTCTCAATAAAATGCAAAATGCATACTCTAAAATATCAGTGTATAAGGGGTCTGAAAGGGGTAAATGGCGACACGCGACACAGGAATATTTAAAAACACGACATTGGAGATCTAAAAAAGCGACATCGACCCAGATAGTGGCATTTTATTACAAAAATGACAGTGAACTTAAAGCGACACGAAACGTCGTGAAAATCGATATCCGACACCGAGAATTTCAAAAATTCGACACTGGACACTGGACCCCCCACCCCCGCCCCTTCCAGACCCCCTGGATAGGATCTACTATAATTGTAGTATTGAAGAAGACATCAGACACTTCTTTCGACCAATGGTCACGGTCAGTAAAATTAGACATACATAGCCACAAGCCAAATCAATCGCCGAATATTGTTTTATGGGAATATGGGAATTCTAAGAGGGTGTACCATAAGAAATGACCAAACAGTATTCTCTGAGTTTCTTCATATTCGTAAATCTTGTTTTGGGGATTTCTGATTTAAGTTAAGGCGACCATTGCCTAGGTTTCTATACACAGAGTTCTTGCATCAACTGCAATTTCAGGTGGAGGTCGACGAATTAAAACAAATTGAACAACCAGCATGCGGAAAACAGATTGGTTCTGATAACGATAACTGATAACTGATAACATTATTATGACGTCATGACAACAACCCCAATTCTTATGGGGCAGAAGCTTCGCTTTGATTTCATTTCTTAAAGAACAAATTGAAAGGTCATTTTTATTATTTATCAGTGAACTTCTACAAATTTCCACTGCGATCCACTAAACAATTGTTGCACGTCTCGGTACCACCAAAAACAGTCCGACCGTTATTTCTGACACACTTTAAAACAGTTCAAGAAAATAATGTTATTTACCCATTTCACGTCTTTCGGGAATGAATTTCCGTTGAAATTCGCGGCCTTTTTGAGGATCTTCAGCGCCTCATCATATCGCCCCCTGGCGGCTAGCCAGCGAGGTGACTCCGGGATTATCCTACGTCAGCAACACATCGTGACATCAAATATATTTTATCCATTTCGCCTCCGCCCCTCAACAGATAAACAAACCCGGTCGCACAAAGTCACATTGGTCGGTTGTGTATTCAGGACGCTTTAACCATTTCTGGGCATATCAATGGGACAACGAAAGGGAGAGAGGAGCAATGTCGTCGGGAGTAACCCCCTACTCTTTGCGAAGAAAGACATGGGATCCTTATCCTGCGACCACACAGACATGGCCAGAGCAGGGCTCGAACCACCGATCCATGCGCCGTTAGGCTCTCATGTGGGCCAGAGCACTCAATGCGGGCGCTCTAACCCACTGAGCTATCGGGCCGGCCCGCACAAAATCAGAACGATATCTTACAAAGACCCCAGGCACAGTTTTGTAACCCCACCAAAAGGGAAACATTCTACAACGTCCACATCCTACGAGCATCTCGAAGACATTGTTATGATACCACACCGGATACCGCACTACCATGTGCTCAGCCATGTGCTCTTGTTTACATTCTAACACGGTATTCCGTAGGTGGCGCCTCGGTTTGTTTTGTCACAATTATCCCATAGAGAAAGTGGACAGTTGGGCATTTTAGTATACACTATCCTTGGTGACGTGCATCATAGCGCCCCGTAACGGTCAACATCACACCGTGACATACAGCATAGCGCCCCCTAGCGGTCAGCAACACATCGTGATATATTTTAAAGGCCTCCTATCTTGCTACCTGGATGATGAATCATTTGTTGACACAAATTAAGTACATATTAAGCATAGCAGTCAATACTTTTTGGGACATTGAACGAATTCATTTTGCCGACCCACTCATTTAGCCACATTTTCATTTAAAACCACCCGGGCTGTGTATATTGCTATGTTGTGGTGAATCATTTGTAGACTCTAATTAACTACATATTAAGCATATCAGTCAACATATTTATTTTGTCGACCCACTCATTTAGCCACATTTTAATTTAGAATCATCCGGGATGTGAATACTTTAATGCTACATCCGCAGTGCATCATCCGATTGGCCAGTTATCACCGGAATCCTAACCTGCGCCGATATCTGCAGGCATTTTCACATATAAAAGTCTCTATGGCCCTGTTGCGACTGTCTCAAAAAAAAACGACTAACTACTCATTCGTAGTCATTGTATCCCTAAGCCCGAAACGTCATGTATGGGACCGTCTCTCTCTTATCCCTGTCCAATTGCCTACCCACCAACACACCCGCTGTCTCCCCCCCAACCCATGTCCACTGCGCATCATTATCGGCTCTTTCTTTGCCCTGTCAACGACTGAACCAGCATGTACGACGCCCCACCCAGTCTCCACCTGCCGTTCCACATTGCCAATATCTCATTACCCTATACCCCCATCCTTTTCACTCAACCCATCCTTTCTCACTCAACCCCCATTCTCTCTCACCCAACCCCCATTCTCTCTCACCCAACCCCCATCCTCTCTCACCCAACCCCTATCCTCTCTCACCTAACCCCATCCTCTCTCACCCAAACCCCATCCTCTCTCACCCAACCACATCCTCTCTCACCCAACCACATCCTCTCTCACCCGACCCCATCCTCTCACACCCAACCCCCATCAACTCTCACCCAACCCCCATCCTCTCTCACCCAAACCCCATCCCCTCTCACCCAACCCCATCCTCTCTCACCCAACCCCATCCACTATCACCCAACCCCCATCCTCTCTCACCCAACCCCATCCCCTCTAACATAAAACCCCCATCCCCTCTCACCCAACGCCCATCCTCTCCCACCCAACCCCCATCCTCTCTCACCCAACCCATCCCCTTTCACCCAACACCAAACAACTCTTACTTAACCTCCATCCTCTCTCACCGAAACCCCATTCTCTCTCACCGAAACCCCATCCCCTCTCACCCAAACCCCATCCTCTCTCACCCAACTCCCATCCTCCATCACAAAACCCCCGTCCTCTCTCACCCAACCCCCATCAACTCTTACTTAACTTCCATCCTCTCTCACCCAACCCCCATCAACTCTCACCCAACCCCCATCAACTCTTACTTAACCTCCATCCCCTCTCACCCAACCCCATCCTCTCTCACTCAACCCACGCACCCCCTCACCCAACCCCCATCCTCTCTCACCCAACCCCCATCCTCTCTCACCCAACCCCCATCCCCTCTCATCCAACCTCCATCAACTCTTACCCAACCCCCATGCTTTCTCACCCAACCCCCATCCTCTCTCACCCAATCCCATCCTCTCCCACCGAACCCCCATCCTCTCACCCAACCTCCGTCAACTCTCACCCAACCCCCATCCTCTCTCACCCATCCCCCATCCCCTCGGACGCAACCCCCATCCTCTCTTACCCAAACAATCCTCTCTCACCCAACCCCCATCCTCTCTTACCCAACCCCCATCCTATATCACCCAACCCACATCCTCTCACACCCAACCCCCATCCCCTCTCACTTAACCTCCATCCCCTCTCACCCAACCCCATCCTCTCTCACTCAACCCACACACAGCCTCACCCAACCCCCATCCTCTCTAACCCAACCCCCATCCTCTCTCACCCAACCCCCATCCCCTCTCACCCAACCTCCATCAACTCTTACCCAACCCCTATGCTTTCTCACCCAACCCCCATCCTCTCTCACCCAATCCCATCCTCTCCCACCGAACCCCCATCCTCTCACCCAACCTCCGTCAACTCTCACCCAACCCCCATCCTCTCTCACCCATCCCCCATCCCCTCGGACGCAACCCCCATCCTCTCTTACCCAAACAATCCTCTCTCACCCAACCCCCATCCTCTCTTACCCAACCCCCATTCTATATCACACAACCCACATCCTCTCACACCCAACCCCCATCCCCTCTCATCTAACCCCCATCCTCTCTCACCCAACTCCCATCCTCTCTCACCCAACCCCCATCCTCTCTCACCCAACCTCCATCCTCTCTCACCCAACCTCCATCCTCTCTCACCCAACCCCCATCCTCTCCCACCCAACTCCCATCCTCTTTCACCCAACCCCCATCCTCTTTCACCCAACCCCCATCCTCTCTCACCCAACCCCCATCCTATATCACCCAACCCCCATCCTCTCACACCCAACCCCCATCCCATCTCACCCAACCCCCATCCTCTCTCACCCAACCCCCATCCCCTCTGACGCAACCCCCATCCTCTCTTACGCAAACCATCCCCTCTCACTCAACCTCTATCCTCTCTCACTCAACCCCCATCCTCTCTCACCCAACCCTCATCCTCTCTCACTCCACCCCCATCCTCTCTCACCCAACCCCATCCTCCCTCACCCAACCCCCATCCCCTCGCACCCAACTTCCATTCTCTCTCACCCAACCCTCATCATTTCTCACCCAACCCCCATCCTCTCTCACCCAACCCCCACCCTCCCTCACCCAACCCCTATCCTCCCTCACCCAACCCCCATGCTTTCTCACCCAACCCCCATCCCCTCTGACGCAACCCCCATCCTCTCTTACCCAAACCATCCTCTCTCACCCAACCCCCATCCTCTCTCAATCAACCCCCTTCCTCTCTCACTCAACCCCCATCCTCTCTCACCCAACCCCCATCCTCTCTCACCCAACCTCCATCCTCTCTCACTCAACCCCCAGCCTCTCTCACCCAACCCCCATCCTCTCTCACCCAACCCCATCCTCTCTCACCCAACCCCATCCTCTCTCACCCAACCCCCATCCTATATCACCCTACCCCCATCCTCTCTCACTCAACCCCAACCTCTCACACCTAACCCCTATCCCCTTTCACACAACCACATCCTCTCTCACCCAACCCCCATCCTCTCTCACCCAACCCCCATCCTCTCTCACCCGACCCATCCTCTCTCACTCAACTCCATCCTCTCTCACCCAACCCCCATCCTCTCTCACCCAAACCCCATCCCCTCTCACCCGACCCCATCCTCTCTCACGCATCCCCTACCCTCTATCGCCCAACCCCCATCCTCTCTCACCCAACCCCCATCCTCTCTCACCCAACCCCATCCTCTCTCTCCCGACCCCATCCTCTCACACCCAACCTCCATCAACTCTCACCCAACCCCCATCCTCTCTCACCCAAACCCCATCCCCTCTCACCCAACCCCATCCTCTCTCACACAACCCCATCCACTCTCACCCAACCCCATCCCCTCTAACATAAAACTCCCATCCCCTCTCACCTAACGCCCATCCTATCCCACCCAACCCCCATCCTCTCTCACCCAACCCATCCCCTCTCACCCAACACCAATCAATTCTTATATAACCTCCATCCTCTCTCACCGAAACCCCATCCCCTCTCACCCAAACCCCTTCCTCTCTCACCCAACTCCCATCCTCTAGCACAAAAGCCCCGTCCTCTCTCACCCAACCCCCATCAACTCTTACTTAACTTCCATCCTCTCTCACCCAACCCCAATCAACTCGCACCCAACCCCCATCAACTCTTACTTAACCTCCATCCCCTCTCACCCAACCCCATCCTCTCTCACTCAACCCACCCCCCCTCACCCAACCCCCATCCTCTCTCACCCAACCCCCATCCTCTCCCACCGAACCCCCATCCTCTCACCCAACCCCCATCCTCTCTCACCCAATCCCCATCCCCTCTGACGCAACCCCCATCCTCTCTTACCTAAACAATTCTCTCTCACCCAACCCCCATCCTATATCACCCAACCCCCATCTTCTCTCACTCAACCCCCATCCTATATCACCCAACTCCCATCTTCTCTCACTCAACCCCCATCCTATATCACCCAACCTCCATCCCCTCTCACCCAACCACCATCCTCTCTCACCCACCCCATCCTCTCTCACCCAACCCCCATCCTCTCTCACCCAACCCCCATCCTCTCTCACCCAACCCCCATCCTCTCTTACCTAAACAATCCTCTCTCACCCAACCCCCATCCTATATCACCCAACCCCCATCTTCTCTCACTCAACCCCCATCCTATATCACCCAACTTCCATCCTCTCACACCCAACCTCCATCCCCTCTCACCCAACCACCATCCTCTCTCACCCAACCCCCATCCTCTCTCACCCAACCCCCATCCCCTCTGACGCAACCCACATCCTCTCTTACCCAAACCATCCCCTCTCACCCAACCTCTATCCTTTCTCACTCAACCCCCATCCTCTCTCACCCAACCCTCATCCTCTCTCACTCAACCCCCATCCTCTCTCACCCAACCCCATCCTCCCTCACCCAACCCCCATCCCCTCTCACCCAACCTCCATTCTCTCTCACCCAACTCTCATCATTTCTCACCCAACCCCCATCCTCTCTCACCCAACCCCCACCCTCCCTCACCCAACCCCTATCCTCTCTCACCCAACCCTCATGCTTTCTCACCCAACCCCCATCCACTCTGACGCAACCCCCATCCTCTCTTACCCAAACCATCCTCTCTCACCCAACCCCCATCCTCTCTGACCCAACCCCCGTCCTCTCTCACTCCACCCCATTCTCTTTCACCCAACCCCATCCTCCCTCACCCAACCCCCATTTTTCCTCACCCAACCCCATCCTCTCTCACCTATCTCCTCTCCTCTTTCAACCAACCCCCATCCTCTCCCATCCAAGCACCATCCTCTCTCACTCAACCCCATCCTCTCTCACCCAACCCCCTTCCCCTCTCAACTAACCACATCCTCTCTCACCCAACCCCCATCCTCTCTCACCTAACCCCATCCTCTCTCACCCAACCCCCATCCTCCCTCACCCAACCCCTATCCCCTCTCACCCAACTCCCAGCCTCTCTCACCCAACCCCCACCCTCCCTCACCCCACCCCTATCCTCTCTCACCCATCCCCTATTATCTCTCACCCAACCCCCATCCTCTCTCACCCATCCCCCATCCTCCCTCACCGAACCCCTACCCTCTCTCACCCAACCCCCATTCTCTTTCACCCAACCCCTATCCTCTTTCACCCAACCCCCATCCCCTCTCACCCAACCCCCACCCTCCCTCACCCAACCCCCATCCTCTCTCACCCAACCCCCATCCTCGCTCACCCAACCCCCATCCCCTCTCACCAAACCCCCATCCTCTCTCACTCAACCCCCATCCTCTGTCACCCAACCTCTATGCTTTCTCACCCAACCCCCATCCTCTTTCATCCAACCCCCATCCTCTCTCACTCAACCCCATCCTCTCTCATCCAACCCCCATCCTCTCTCACCCAACCCCCATCCCCACTGACTTAGCCCCATCCCCTTTCACACAACCCCCATCCTCTCTCACACAACCCCCATCCTCTGTCACCCAACCCCTATCCTCTATCACCCAATCCCCCATCCTGTCTGACCAAACCCGTCCCCTGTCTCACATCGAAAGGGAACTGTGTTCCTTCCAGTTCCCGGCTACCCCATGTACCTACCTTGACGCCGACATGTACCTCGATCAATGACCCCTTTGGCCCCTTCCATCCAGTCCTGTAAGGACCTACTTGCCATGTAGCCTTAGTTGCAGGGCGACCACCTCCAGCAGTTATCGGCGTAAGTGTCGGCAGACGGATGTTCCCGTCCTACAGAGCAGTCATTAAACTGAGGCTTCTACAATTCCCTCCCGGTATGTACTTTTGGTTTATGTCCCACTACTAAACAGTTCTAATCATCTAACGACAAATTAAACCTGAGCGAAACAAATATCTTGGGGATAAGATATCCAAGATGAACAAAACGTTATGGCTGTGTCCGTCGTTAAGGCTGTGGCCTTCGCTAAGGCCGTGTCCGTCGTTAAGGCTATGCCGTCGTTAAGGCTGTGTCCGTCGTTATGGCCGTGTCCGTCGTTAAGGCTGTGTCCGTCGTTAAGGCTGTATCTGTCGGTAAGGCTGTGTCCGTCGTTAAGGCTGTCCGTTGTTAAGGCTGTGTCTGTCGTTAAGGCTGTGTCCGTCGTTAAGGCTGTCCGTCGTTAAGGCTATGCCGTCGTTAAGTCTGTGTCCGTCGTTAAGGCTGTCCGTCGTTAAGGCTGTCCGTCGTTAAGTCTGTGTCTGTTGTTAAGGCCGTGTCTGTCGTTAATGCTGTGTCCGTCGTTAAGGCTATGTCCGTCGTTAAGGCTGTGTCCGTCGTTAAGGCTGTGTCCGACGTTAAGGCTGTGTCCGTCGTTAATGCTATGTCCGTCGTTAAGGCTGTGTCCGTCGTTAAGGCTATGTCCGTCGTTAAGGCTGTGTCCGTCGTTAAGGCTGTGTCCGTCGTTAAGGATGTGTCCGTCGTTAAGGCTGTGTCCGTCGTTAAGGCTGTGTCCGTCGCTAAGGCTGTGTCCGTCGTTAATGCTATGTCCGTCGTTAAGGCTGTCCGTCGTTAAGGCTGTGTCCGTCGTGAAGGCTGTGTCCGTCGTTAAGGCTGTGTCCGTCGTTAAGGCTATGCCGCCGTTAGGGCTATGTCAGTTCGCGTTCGTCGTTAAGGCTATGTCCGTTGTTAAGGCTGTGTCAGTTCGCGTTCGTCGTTAACGCTGCAGCCGTCGTTAAGGCAGCGATGTGCACATAACGCGAGAGTTGGGTTGCGGGTGAGGTTTCATGCGAGATGACGTTGACATGGCGTGGGCCACCCCGCCTCATTCACTGATGACACGATGAATTATACATGACGTGGGCATAAAGTGAGCCGCGGAGACACACAGGAACACAACCTTCCAGTGTCCATTGGCGCTTGACGATTTAACATGTAGCATGGTGTCGGAAACCTGGGTCCCCACTTACCTTGTCGATATCAGTTCCGGCCGCATCAATAATACAACGCAAAAGGTATATTCACAATGAAAGGTATCATGCATCGAGCGTGTTATTTCATATTGTATATATGTAGCAGAACCTTAAGCCGACCCAAATATATTGCTATATCGCAAGCGCATATGATTTATATACATATAGACGGTATATATTTTATATCATATATGTTACATGTATTATATATATATTATATGTCTTCCATATATATATGTAGAATACACATATATATCTTGGATGCTTGATAAAATGTATATATTACAATTACATATATAATATAATTAAGTATAAATGTAATATAATTATAAATATCATATAATTATAAATATAATATAATTATAAATATAATAGAATTATAAATATAATGTAATTATAAATATAATAGAATTATAAATATAGTATTATTATAGTTTCGCAAAGCGCGTCCTATTTCCCTTTACAATCCGTATGTATATAATTTATTTATAATAATTTAAAATTATTGAAATAAATATTTATTTCCGAGAAATGGGAACCTTGTGGAGCTGATATCCTACCAGATATAGGGTATGACACAGACAATCATGATGCCCACGATGAACGTCAGGTAGTCCCAGCGTCTGATGACGTAAGAAATCCCAGAATCCAACACGAAGCCCATTGAGAAGAAGGACATTATCATTACTCCGAAATGAACGCGGTACTTCGGTCCGATGAACTCCATGACTGGAAAACAACGCAAAGCGGTAGCACTTTACCTATGTATGCCCGGCCAAAACACAATTAATTACGTTTATTAAGAGCGCCTAATTATGCATGACTAATTTCCGGCTCACGGTGGTGGAGTAGGCCACGTGGTACAGTCTCACCCCGGCGCAGGGGGCACTTCATATGGTTATGGTAAGGTATATTACACACCGCCCACGTCTACTACCCTTTTACCGCCTGTTGTCTCTCGGACTGGGTGTTCTCAAGAAAGAAAAGGTTTTTCGCACATTCCCGTAATTCCCGCGCCCGAAGATCCCAATCTCGATCTCAATCAGCTGGCCCCTTCTCTTTTATATCCGTTGCATAATTGTCAGTGTTTAATTTGGATGGCATTTTTTCACCAAACATATTTTCTCTCAGTGACCACAAAATCGCATACATTTCTCTCAATCTCCAGATGCCCTGCAGTGGCGGATCCGGGATTGTGCCAAAGGGGAGGCACAAGCCTGGAAGATGGGGGTGCACGCGTCACATTAACGTCTAAATGTCGCAAAAAATAGACGAAATTTAACATTTTTACGTCGCGAAAGGGGGGGGGGGGGGGAGATGTGCCCACTATGCCCCCACCAAACTGGATCTGCCACTGCCCTGTATAGGGGGCACTGCAATAAGGTAGTGCCCCCCCCCCCACCTCCCCCTGGGAGTCTTACTCACCTATGACGAATGAACAGAGGTAGGAGCACATGTCGAAGGCCCCTGTGAGGAATCTGAGGACGACGAAGGTGGCGTAGTTCGGGGAGAAGGCGACTGCCACCCCGGCGACCAGGAACCCCACCAGGGACACGGACATCGTCGAGTGGCGACCGAACCTGGGGGGGAGGAGGGGGAGTGGGGGTGGAAGAGTCGTCATGTTGTGAAGCTTCTGGATGACAGTGGACTCGTCGACGGCTATGATGAGGGTGGCAGAATACATTTTCCGATCTCCGCGATTGGCATCCAGAATTTCTTAGAGATTCGCGATGAGCTGCTGGCCATTTTGGGGGATCGTTATCGGTACAATTCCTGGTTCAACGTGAAGACCCTTTCCCCATTTACCGCCATCCGTTATAGCAGTCTGTGAATTCCTCGATATTCGCGATATCACATTCATAGTAGGTTTGTTCGTTTCGCGCCATTAATCTTGAGCAGTCCTTATCTCAGAGATTCGATATTACTCTCCATACTTCTTGGGGATTCGTGATTCAGAGAAGGTACTCTCCCTCCCCCCCTCCCCCCTGTGATTATAGCACGAGCAAAGTGTCGCGTATATCGGGGAAAGGAAACTGGGTTAATGAGGCAGTGTGGGTAAAGTTGAGGGCTAAATTTGAATAAGTAGGTTAGCTTAATGGTGAATTGAGGAGACGTTGCGTAAATTAGGAGAAAGAAATATATTCTTTCGTGGTGTAGAATGAAACAAATGCATCGTAGATGGAGCTGGGGCCTCGAAATTGGGACAACACGTGTTCTTACGTTTTAGGTTGGGAGCTGGGAGTAGAGAAGGTGTTGAACTTCTATTTTATGAGCAAGCGTATTTAGTTAACGTTTGTACTTTAGTGGAGAGACAAACATGAGGATAGGCCTTGTTTTCTGGTTGCACATGGGTGCTCACGGCACGTTCTGTGGCAACCAATCAGACAATGTCATCTGCTTGATTTGGACCATTAAATAGAGGAATTTACGTATCGGTTATAAGGGGTCTGGAAGGGGGGGTGAGTGTAGTATCCAGTGTCGATTCTTCAAAATTCTCTGTGCCGAATGTCGATTTTTTTACCACGTTCCGTGTCGCTTTATTTGGGGCTGTTCAGCGTCGTTTTTTTCTTTCTCAAATCTGTGTCTATGTCGCTTTTTCAGATTCTCAGTGTCGGAATTTTGGGGGTCAATGTCGAATGTCGATTTTTCAAATATGCCTGTGTCGCGTGTCGCCAATTATCCCTGTCAGACCCCTGTTATACGGCGCACTAATGAACCAATGTATGAGGTACTTACCTGTCTGACAGTATCCCAGACAACAAGGAGCCCACAAGGACTCCAAATATAAACACGGTGCTGGAAAATTCAGGCATCCACGAATCTTTGCAGACTAAGTCGAACTTGAAGTGGAAGAAATAAACGTAACAAATAACAAATCGTGTAATAAATTAACAACCAGACCTAAGACATGTCTTCACCCGCCCCACCCCCACACGCCGACACACAATATAAAGTGAACTGATCTTAGCCAAAGTGCTGTCAAAAATTGAAAATCCAATCGTATCGGTGGAGCCTTGCAAGTTATGTAACCTTCAATGGTTCACATACTTTTATGTTCATTTATTTGACTTGTTCTTTTATCGCGTTTCTTCTTTGTTAGCTTGCTTTCATATCATGTTCAGCTCAAGACACTGTATCTAAAACGAGCGAATAAGCCTTTGGCACCTGCTCTTGTCACGAGAAATGTGTTGTAAAATGTACTGAATGAATGTAATTTGTGTCTTGTTTTTGTGACAATAAACTGACTGATTATTACTACAGATCAACAGATCGTGGGTTCAATCCCAGGTATCTGAGTTCTGGGCCTTAATTTAGTCTTTATGCGCACAGAATTGCCAATAATATCTACTTTTCAGTTAATTTCCAAAAACAACGACTGCGACACTGTAAAATGTACAGTACAAACATGCATTTGTTCCTTTAATATTTAAAATGCACTTCTTCTGAGTCAGTAAACACCCTTAAGCGGATTAGATAGAGGTTATTTTCACCCAGTGTCGCTCTCAACCCCCACAACACGATGGGCGTTGATAATAGTTGTTGTAGGCAATATACATCTCGTACACATCTTGTATGCATCTATGTACTTACATCTGACGTTATCGTGGAGATAAACTCTGACTGGTCATACACCCAATCCTCACACTCCACGGTGTCTACGCCGTCATAGTCCGCAGTCGACCTGTTCCATGACATGATCTCCTCATCGGTGAGGTTGTCGTACGGCAGGTCGTACATTCGACAGGAGTCGTACACATCCGGGTCCTCACCATCGAAGGGAATCGCCAATGACTTCTGCACATAGTGGGGAAACGTCTCCAGGCGTCTCACCCGACACCAGTGTTCCTGCGGAGCCGTGACGAAGTTGTGGACCATGTTATGCGCGCCATTGAACAAATGGACGAGGCCTAGAAGGACAAACAACGTCACTTGGTAAGGTCCGATTTGCCCAACGTAATCAAACGCTTCTTCGAAATCCATCAAAAGGCAGCGTTTATTTGCACGCGCACTCGCCGTCTGGTGTTAAAGCTGGCGGGCGTGAGCGTGTTTAAACTGTCTTTGCCACTGTGACAGTCAGCCACCACAAATGTGTGATGAACTATTGGTGTCAATGGTATCGACTGATACAAATCACCCCTGTATGATGATTAAGTGATTGGGACTCACGTGCACTTGACTTTATTGTTCTGATAACACGTGCGACCGTCGCTCAGAGCTTAGAGGGTACTTCACTCCTGACATGTATAGCCTAGCACCCATCTCACACCTGTGTGACTGATTGACAAGCTGACGCCTAGCACCCATCTCACACCTGTTAGACTGATTGACAAGCTGACGTTATGAGGGGTCTGGAAGGGGTAAATGACGACATGCGACACAAGCATACTTGAAAAATCGACATTCGACAGTGACCCCCAAACTTCGACACTGTGGATCTGAAAAGGAGACATCGACTCAGATTGTGGCATTTTAAAACAAAATGACACTGAACTAAAATGCAAAAATGCGACACGAAACGTCGTGAAAAATCGACATTCGACACTGGAATTAACCCCCCTTCCAGATCCCTATTACAGACTTGGTGAGGAGAAGGTCAGTCATATCTATAGACAACTACTGTTGGAGTCGTTTGCTTCCTCGGGTGGACTGGTTACACTTGTCATAGTGTGATAAAACAATGATTGATAGAAAAGTCAATAGGTCAGCTTTTATGCAGCAGTGAATGTGAACGTTGCGTACTTCCACTCCAGCCCCCCCCCCCCCTCTCCTTCCCCAATATACACCCTGTATCTTCACACTCGCTACAGTCTCCCCCCACCCCTCTCCGTCCCTAGTCAAGAATTAAAAAAACGTTACCTAACCAAATGACTTTTGGTCACACCCTCACCCCACCCTCCCACCCATGTTTCCTTTTTGTTTGATATTATCGCTGTCACTGCCCCCGTTTTAGGAAGTGAGTTAAGGTTAGCAAACCCACTTAAGTGATGGACGGCCTGACGTAAGCTGGAATACCTCTTCTCTTGCCCATGGAGTGTGGGAGTGGGTGGAGGTGTGAGAGTCAGGGTGCGGTATGGGGAGGGGAGGTGAAGGGAGGTTGTAGGGTGTGGAGAGGGGCGGGGGTGTGTAAGTGTGGGTGTGGGGAGGTGTGTTGGTGGTGTGGGGAGGGGAAGGTGTGTGTGGGATGTAAAGATCGGTAAGGGTGTGAGAGTGAGAGTGAGAGTGAGGGTGTGGGTGTGGGAAGGGGAGGGGGTGCCAGGATGTGGGGAGGGGGTGTGAAAATGGGTGTGGGGGTGTAGGGTGTGAGGGGGAGAGGAGCGTTTGTGAGGCCCCGTGAGGGTGCGGGGTTGTAGATGAAGGGGTGTGGCGGTGTGGGGAGGCGGGGGGGGGAGGTGTAGCACTCATGGCTTGAACCAAACTTTAGTCCCTGCTTGAGCTATCAGCGGTTATCGCTGGCTGGTCATCCTATTGTCTTTGTGGCCTCGGAATGCGTGACCGCCGCGTGTCTGTTACATATGGCATGGCGCGGGGGGAGGCGGAAGGCGGGATGGGGGGGGGGGTAGCCAGGAGGCCGCGGTAAGCAGTGGGGGACGGGGTGTAACCTTGGAGGGGGGGGGGGTCCACTTAGGAAATAAACCCTTCTTACATAAAATAAACAACCCTGTGCCACCAAGGCCCTACCTCACACAAAAAAAGGTAATCATTAATTCGAATTCAGTGGAATAGTCATTTCCACACATGATATTGTGTAGTAGAGACCTACCCCGCTCCCCCCCCCACCCCGCACACGCACCGCCCCCCTGGAAGTCGCGGTAACGAACCTGTTTACCCTTACGACCATGCCACGCGTAGCGTCTGTGTTCCATGTGAAGGCCACAGTGACGGGTCCGATGTAGCATGATAACCTGTCCGCCGTGATACTGGGTGCGTTCGATTGGCTCGGTTCTAGAACCAGAATTGCAGGCTGCGCAGTGGGTTTTGGTTCTGGAATATGCGGTACGAATCGAACGACACTAAAACTGGTATGAGGGTCAAGGTCGACATGTATGTTGTACTTAATACATTGCTGGGTTTGGGGTGGCGGTTCCGCAGTAACGCCCCCCCCCCCCTCCCCCCACCTTCTCATCGCCCAAATCCGCTTGCGAAGGGCGTTTAACCGCCCAAGTCCGTTCGATCGGGGCAACCCTTTCTCAACCCGCTCTATGAACGCACACTTTCAGAGCACCACCCCCCCCCCCCCTCTCCTCCATGGGGGTATCTTTTTTATCATAAGGATCTTCTTCATCACAAATATCCGCCCTCTTAGGCATCAAGGCACCCGCGGAAGCCCTCCACCAGATTTGTATAATACTCTTTCCTGCAGTTAAAAACTCCTATAGGGCCTATTTTTTTTTCTTATGGGACACTTTCAAGGGGGGTTCGAGGGTGGGGGGGGGGGGCAAGGGGGTATTTCCGTTGGTCGGGAACAGGCTCTGCATTTCACCGTGAATTAGGAATGAGCAAACTAATTCTTCGTTAACTGGGCATGAGATATTAGCCGACCGTCGTGATCAACGATGTTCATTAATAGTGCACTGAGAAATTTAACACCTATAATAACCATGAAGGCGCAAATGTGTATCATGTATCCGCCCTCCCTTTGTATGCGGTGAGTTCTCCATTTAATTCATCTTGACCTGAGAATAAAGAAATGTATTCTTCGTTCTTTGGACCCCCCCCTTGCCCCCCCCCACCCCCTCTCCTCCCCTTCCAAGCTCAGACATCAAAGGCAACCACTTTGTTCGTGGTTTTGATGTCGGAACTATAACTGTTCAAGCGACTTCGCCAGTTTGTTTGTTTACATTTTGTGTAAACGTTCTTTTAGGTAGCGAATAATTAATTCACTTCACAATTACATTTGACCTGGTTTACTAACAATATGGGACTTTAAAATTGTCAAGCGTACAAGATCTAACTGTCTGCCATCTTAAGTTTGTCGCGCACAGTCTTCGCGCATGCGCTTTGCGACCCATATCAAGCGAAAAATGAGAACCGGTTCCGAAGTTCTGGAACTGGTGCAGGTGTCAAATCGAACGCGCAGAACTGACGGCTCTAGTTCTAGAACCAGATATGGCGCTCAATCGAATGCACCCAAAGTGTCCGGCTGACGTGTGCGCATGCGCAGCGAATGGGGTTGCTATATCAATAACGCATACATGTTAGGTTTTGGGTTAGGTTAGCATTAGGTTAGGGTCAGGGTTAGGGTTTGGGTTAGTATTAGGGTTCTGGTTAAGGTTGGTGGCATGAAATTTACAATTTACAATTTACTAAGCGCAGAAATATTTGAATGCATCTTCGAAGATTATCGTAAAAAATGTTCACGTCCGACTTGATACCGGAACTTCGTTTGTGGCTCCGACGGGACGGTTTCAACGATTTCGTTGAAGTAAAGATAGCCGAGCCCAATAGTTCGCTGTTGTATACAAGTTCGGCAGCGTACAAATATTTCAGATTTGAGAAACGTGTTTTTTACCCCAATAAACGCGTTGTGCGGATTGCTTGGCTTGAGTAATCAGCGTGCAAAGTATATAACATGACACGGGGGACCTCGTCTCAGAAACATCATGCACGCTTTGGAGGGGGGGGGGGGATGGAGGGTATTTCCGTTCATCGGGAATGGGGTTTTCATTTCACCGTCACCTGGGAATAAAGAAAATTATTCTTCGTGATCTGGCGACCCCCCCCCCCTCCCTCCCTTGCCCCCCCTTTGGATGGTGGGTTCACATGGGACGCATTAACCTCTGAAGGCTGAAGGTCGTATCGCGACGAATGGCCCGGGACGGGTCAAGATATAAAGGAGCCATGTCTACGGGTAACCCCATACTCTTTGCGAAGAATTAGTAAGATCTTTATTAGGCACGAACGCAGACATTGGCACAGATCGGGGTCGAACCACGCACTGATCGCTTCTGGCAGTGTCTTCCGAGAAGATTCCCCGCATTCTGTCGCTCCGTTGGATGTGTAATGGAGGTGGTACCTATGCTGGTACTACAATACAAACCCACGGTCCCTAAAGAAGAGGAATGTTTCCCTTTTATCCTTATCTTGACAAAATGATCTTTCGCCAGATGGCGCTTTCGATTATGTAATTTGTGTAAAAGAAACGCGCAAATAGTACGAATAAAATATGTATAAAAACCACAACTCTGGTACAAAACTACAAAAAACACACGGCGTGCAAAGAAAAAGAGGATTTTCTCCTTTGACCTTTTCTGTCATTGACGAGATTTCACCAGGTGGCGCTTCTAATGATGCAGCATGTGCAAAGAGGAGAATGAAGGGACGAATGGTGCAAAAACATCCGTGTATCATCTGCTGCCACTAAGCCTGGGCCGCAGCTGGCGGGTAAGGAGGTGACGACACAGTCAAGCTTAATCAGAATACACGGCGCCACCTACAGCTATATATACATGTAAAGGATGGAGGTTGTCTCAGGGAGGGATGGATGGAGGGATGGGGGGAGGGAGCGAGGTGGGGAGGGATTGGGGAGGGAGGAGGGAGTGAGGGAGGGAGAGAGTTGGGGATGGAGGGAGGGAGAGAGTTGGGGATGGAGGGAGGGAGAGAGGGAGGGAGGGAATGAGAGAGGAGGGGAGGGAGGAGGGGAGTGAGGGAGGGAGAGAGTTGGGGATGGAGGGAGGGAGAGAGGGAGGGAGGGAATGAGAGAGGAGGGGAGGGAGGAGGGGAGTGAGGGAGGGAGAGAGGTGGGGATGGAGGGAGGGAGGGAGGGTGGGAGGGAATGAGAGAGGAGGGGAGGGAGGAGGGGAGTGAGGGAGGGAGAGAGGTGGGGATGGAGGGAGGGAGGGAGGGTGGGAGGGAATGTGGGAGGTGGGGAGGGAGGGAGGGAGAAAGTGAGGGAGTGAGAGAGGAAGGGGTGGAGGTAGGTTTGTAGGTTGGTAGGTATGGAGTTGGTTAGGTGGGTAGGTGGGTAGGTAGGTAGGTGGGTAGGTAGGTAGGTAGGTAGGTAGGTGCATTTATGTCTCTGGGCTAAAGCTGCGTGAGGGTGAGGGAAGGATGCCCGGGGCTGTCGGGTGGTAGAGGAGGGGGGTAGGGGTGCTGCACCAGGGGTAGGAAACGGTGTGAAATCGAGGACAGAGGATGTCCGTGGCACCGAGCTCCGTTCACGAATGACAACAACGAGACCTGACGTCTGTGACGCAGAAGGACGCGACCATATTTATTTTGGGAACGGCCATGATAATGGGCCCCCGTACGCACGTTGTCAAGCACGTCAGCCAGCAAGCAGGCAGGAACAGGCCAAGAAATTCATTGAAAGAGGTGTCAGTGGGCTACACTCCGGCCAACTGCTGCCATTGGGACTGTGTAACAAAGGACTGTGTATTATATACTACACTTATAATGGCATGTTTGGGTTGGTTGGTTGTATATTCAGGACGCTTTAGCCACTTTTGGTCATATCGCGTCAATGGGAGAGGGGTGAGAAGAGTGGAGCCATGTCCCGGGGGTAAAACCCTATACTCTTTGTGAAGAAGGAAATGGGATCTTTATCCTACAATCACACAGACATGGCCACAGCGGGGCTCGAACCACCAATCCACGTGCCGTGGTATGTTTGGAAGTTTGGACAGTACTCCGGGACTCACTCGAGACTGCACCAGTTAAGTCCACTGGTGAAGTCGCTCCGTTGTCCCCTTACGCCATTATTTTGCAGTAATATAGAGTTCGTCTGTTTGAATCGAAAGGACGTCATATTTACATTAGTTAACGTCCTCGGAAAACGACATTACCGGATAACAACTGAGCACGAGGAAGTCGTGTTCCTTACACGTAGTCTTGGTCGTTCTTATACATGTTAGACCGAACCAGTATTGCTTCAGCATAGCTCACGTATTACTCACGCCTACCATTAGCTACAATAACGTATATGTCGTAGCCTTCGTTTTCGGAATTCGTCCGGTACGGCACCAGTAGCACAGTAAAGGCTAAACAGTGGTGTATTAGATGCCGAACTGCGAATATATCTTTCATTAGACTCATTTCAATTTTCGTCTATAAAGGATAATTCTGATGGTTAAATTTGACGTGGGACAGAGGGACTATAGCGTATTACTAAGCGGAACGCCCTCTGCCGGGCGATCGGGGATGATTCTACAAAGGTGGATCCAGGGGGGTCCAGGGGGTCCAACCCCGCCCCCCCCCCCTCTTGAGGTAGAAAGCCTTTTTCAATGCAAAATTTAGGCCATATGAGGCCTGGACCCCCCCCCCACCCCCGATCTGGGGCTGCGTAGACCCCTTCCCTCAGTCGCAAGCTTTCAGCAGACGGTCCTCAAAAAAATTGGTCGATTCCCTGGTCACAATTGACCAAGCTTGTTCATTGAGAAACCATATTTCTTCCTCGTCGTACCCAATGTCTGTCGTAGTTAGCGGGATGTGGGGTCTGGCTTAGCCATTGGCTTATGCCCCCAGGCAAGGTGCAGGTGGGGTTGGCTGTGGCAACCACGGACCGTCGTGCGGGGGAAAGCCACTCCAGCCAAGGCAAGGACAGATTTAATGTGTCGCCGACAAAACGATAATTACCTTCCTGACGGCGGCTACGTATACCTGCGCAACTCGACGGCATCAAAGCCTATTATCGCCCAATATTATTATAGCTTCCCTCGTTAGGCAAACTCGGCTACTTATACAACCTTCTCCAGCGTTCCTCTGGTCCTCGTAATCCTAGAATTCTCGCCCTTTCTCTTTCTCTCTCTCTAAGTTTTGCACTCGCTATCTCCCTCGCTATCTCTGTCTCCCATGTTCTCTGTGTGTGTAGCTTGAGCCCATGCTCTGCCCTATTTTTCAGGTTTGTGCACCGTACAACCACACCACCTCCCTCTCCCCGCGCGCCCCCGCCGCCATCCACCCCTGCCCTCCCCCCCCCCACCCCACCCCTTTCTCCTCGGTTGTACGATTCGATTGCCATAAGCGAGGTCTAAGAAAGCTGGGTGCGTGGGTAATGCTGAGGCCACAGTTGGGAGGGGGATGGCTGCATGGTGGGGCGGAGGGCGTGTGGGGGGGGGGGGGGTGGGGGTAACGCAAGGAATGCACCGCCAGGGTCGGGTGGGGGTGGGGTGGGGTGGTGCTCGAGGGGATAACGCTGAGACCGCCGGGGAGGGTGGCCAGGTGTGGGGGCGGGGGGGGGGGGTGGTGCGGGGGTGGTGGCCGGGCATCTCGCGTCCGCATGTTACCATGGTGACCACCATATTTTGCCCGCCAGCGATCGATCGATCAGCGCGTCGCCTAGCGGTGAAGGGCAAGTGGGGTGATGGGGGGGGGATAAGGGAGGAAGCGAAAGGGATGGGGTGGGGATGTGGGGGTGGGAAAGGGGTTAATTGATGGAAAGTGGGAGACGTATTCCACAAGAGATGACTGTGCGATCCGAGGGAGCAGATTCCTATTGGTCACTTTTGTATTACCGTTCCACGTACTGACGTCACATTGACGGCAAATTCCTTACCTGGTCCAGGTATGCAGGGACATCATATTGACAGCCCTTTCTTACCTGGTCCACGTATGTAGGGACATCATATTGACAACCCTTTCTTACCTTGTCGAAGTATGTAGGGACATCATATTCACAACCCGTTATCACCTGGTTCACGTATGCAGGGACATCACCTTGACAACCCTTTCTTACCTGGTCCAGGTTTACAGGGACACCATATTGACAACCCTTTCCTACCTGGTCCAGGTATGTAGGGACATTATATTGACAAACCTTTCTTACCCGGCCGGGGTATGCAGGGACATCATATTGACAGCCCTTTCTTACACGGTCCACGTATGTAGGGACATCATATTGACAAACTTTTCTTACCTGGTCGAGGTATGCAGGGACATCATATTGACAGCCCTTTCTTACCTGGCCCAGGTATGTAGGGACATCATATTGACAACCCTTTCTTACACGGTCCACATATGCAGGAACATCATATTGACAACCCTTTCTTCCCTGATCCAGGTATGTATTGACATCATATTGACAGCCCTTTCTTACCTGGCCCAGGTATGCAGGGACATCATATTGACAACCCTTTCTTACCTGGTCCACTTATGTAGGGAGATCATATTGACAACCCTGTCTTACCTGGCCCAGGTATGCAGGGACATCATATTGACAGCCCTTTCTTACCTGGCCCAGGTATGCAGGGACATCATATTGACAACCCTTTCTTACCTGGCCCAGGTATGCAGGGACATCATATTGACAACCCTTTCTTACCTGGTCCACGTATGTAGTGACATCATATTGACAGCCCTTTCTTACCTGGCCCAGGTATGCAGGGACATCATATTGACAACCCTTTCTTACCTGGTCCACTTATGTAGGGAGATCATATTGACAACCCTGTCTTACCTGGCCCAGGTATGCAGGGACATCATATTGACAGCCCTTTCTTACCTGGCCCAGGTATGCAGGGACATCATATTGACAACCCTTTCTTACACGGTCCACGTATGTAGGGACATCATATTGACAACTTTTTCTTACCTGGCCGAGGTATGCAGGGACATCTTATTGACAACCCTTTCTTACCTGGTCCACGTATGTAGGGACATAATATTGACAACCCGTTCTTACCTGGTCCAGATATATAGGGACATAATATTGACAACCCTTTCATACCTTGTCGAGGTATGCAGGGACATCATATTGACAATATTTTCTTACCTGGTCGAGGTATGCAGGGACATCATATTGAGAACCTTTTCTTACCTGGCCCAGGTATGCAGGGACATCATATTGACAACGCTTTCTTACCTGGTCCACTTATGTAGGGACATCATATGGCCAACGCTTTCTTACCTGAACGAGGTATGCAGGGACATTATATTGACAACGCTTTTTTACCTGGTCCAAGTATGCAGGGACATCATATTGACAACGCTTTTTTACCTGGTCCAAGTATGCAGGGACATCATATTGACAACGCTTTTTTACCTGGTCCAAGTATGCAGGGACATTATATTGACAGCCCTTTATCACCTGGCCGAGGTATGCAGGGACATCTTATTGACAACCCTTTCTTACCTGGTCCACGTATGTAGGGACATAATATTGACAACCCGTTCTTACCTGGTCCAGATATATAGGGACATAATATTGACAACCCTTTCATACCTGGTCGAGGTATGCAGGGACATCATATTGACAATATTTTCTTACCTGGTCGAGGTATGCAGGGACATCATATTGAGAACCTTTTCTTACCTGGCCCAGGTATGCAGGGACATCATATTGACAACGCTTTCTTACCTGGTCCACTTATGTAGGGACATCATATGGCCAACGTATTCTTACCTGAACGAGGTATGCAGGGACATTATATTGACAACGCTTTTTTACCTGGTCCAAGTATGCAGGGACATCATATTGACAACGCTTTTTTACCTAGTCCAAGTATGCAGGGACATCATATTGACAGCCCTTTCTTACCTGGTCCAGGTACGTAGGGACTTAATATTGATTACCATCACTCCCCCCCCCCCCTCCACCCTCATCCCCTCACCGAACTACCCCTCCCCCCCCCCTACACACACACACACCATCATTCTCTTTAGCCGTTTATCTACCTCTATTCGATTCCGACAGCAATTTCCATTTCGGGACTTTTTTGCACTCTCTGAATACGACTCACTCCACTAGGGCTCCATTATATTTCATTATATCTTTTTTCGCCAGGGCGGGGCTGCGGAAATTGATGGGGAAAATTTCCCGGGGACCCAGCCTAAGCCTAATAACACACGGTATCAGGGGAGGAAAAGAAAAAATTCATTCCCAATCATAACATTTTCGAAAAGGGCACAAGACGTTATTTTGCTGTATTAAATACACAGAGCTCGTTATTTTAAGTGTTATTCTTGAAAATTATAATGTCGCAAGAAATTACAGCTGATGTGACCGTTTTTCAAGAATCTTGAAATTTGTCCCCAGCCGACAGCAACGGAAAAAGCGGAGCTTGCGTAACGCCACCGTGCGGGGAGCTTGACTATTTTGATGCAATCCCTTGCCCGGACGCGATTCTGGCCCAGGTGGTCAGCCCTGCAGTCACCCTGACCCTCCCACCTCTCCCCGGTGTCACCCTGGTCCTCCCACCTCCCTCCGGTATCACCCTGACCTTCCCACCTCCCCCCGGTGTCACCCTGACTCTCCCACCTCCCCTCACACGGGGGTGCCTGTTGCAGCGGCCGCTGACGGTACCGCCTGAGATGGGGAGGAAGCCTTCCAAGACGTCGAAGCTCACCCCTCCGCCCCCCCCCCCCCCCACCCGCCCCTCCAATAACAGCAATCAGGCTCCATCCAGCAAACCAGTCAGTACCATCAACCAGGGCACCAGGCAGGAAACCAGACAGGAAGCCAGTCAGGGAACCAGGCAGGGAGCCTCGCGGGGAACCAGGCAAGAAACCAGGCAGGGAACCAGACAGGAAGCCAGTCAGGGAACCAGGCAGGGAGCCTCGCGGGGAACCAGGCAAGAAACCAGGCCGGGAACCAGGCAGGAAACCAGGCAGGAAACCAGGCAGACAACCAGAGAACAACCCGGGCCTAGACCCAAGCAGGGAACCGGGCAAGGAACCAACCAGGGAACTAGACGGACAACCGGCAAGAACCCGGGCC